>OX104071.1:58524047-58659700 GCA_944474145.2 Dicrocoelium dendriticum | reverse complement strand
AGACTGTGAGTAATAAGAATTGGAGCAGTAGACATACAAATGCCTGTGTGGTTTTCTGTTTGAATGACATGTTTAGATGAATGGTAAAGACTGTGGAAAACTAGCAACGATAACAAAGCTACATGGGACACGAATGATTGGGTGGTAGGTGTACCTCTGATATCAAAAACCTTTTCACGAAGCTCCATGCGGCATAACCTTATTTTGGGTTTCTGTACCACTTTCAGGTGGCCTACTAAGTAGTATAATGAAATAGCAAAATACTTGTGTGTAATGATTGGTTATCACGAGCGACGGTCTGTCTGATCATGCACGTGACTCATGTGTGTGTTACTTAGTGTCTATGTTACCACTTCCCGTAAAACCTAGCCATGGGAGACAACAGGTTTACGGGTTATATTCTCAATGCTCGATTGGCGTAGAGCCCGAGTGCCACGCATTGTCTCTGACGGTGGGAGGACACCTCCGGGTGTTCAATGGTTTGCTACTGCCCGCCTCAAGCCAGGCAGCCTCTGGTCAAATTGGTGCAAACCCGCCAAAAACCCACCTGCGTCTGGTCGTCGTCGCAGGTGCGTATCCTACTACGGTCTCAAAACATATAATAATTGTTCCAGTACCTCAAAGGCTGCGTGTGACGGCCGTCAAGCAGATCCCAATCTGTCTCTGCAATCACATTCCCGAGCTGGATCTGCTCTCCACTGCCTTGTGGGTCAGGCTATTGAGCCAAAGCCTCCGGATGAAGTCCCTCAAGCAAACCTCCAAACCACCCACTGCCTTGTGGGTCAGGCTATTGAGCCAAAGGCTCCGGGTGGAGTCCCTCAAGCAAACCTCCGAAGCACAACGGCCACCTCGCGTGCGATTGCACACCAATGCAATCGTATGCCTGCGCGCAAAGCACTCAGCATCGGGTGCTGGAACGTGCGCACACTACTGGACCGGAACTCCAGCGTGCGCCCGAAGCGACACACTGCACTGGTCGCAATGGAGCTGACGCGCTACCACATCGATATTGCGACGCTCAGTGAAACTCGACTCGCTACGCAAGGTAAGTTACATGTAGCAGGTGCTGCCTACACATTCTAATGGGTGGGGAACGCCGCCTCAGCACCACGTGAACATGGGGTCGGATTTGCAATATCCGACCGCCTCCATGGCCAGCTGATGGGTGAACCAACGGGCATCAGCGCGCGGCTGATGACTGTTCGCCTACGACTCGGAAGAGGTAAGTTTGCTACTTTTATAAGCACGTACGGTCCGACCATGTGTTATCCTGATGACACGCGTGATCAGTTCTACTCTGAGCTATCCTCCGTGATACGGTCTGTGCCGAGGAGCGACCGACTATTTCTGCTGGGTGATTTCAACGCGCGAGGTGGGCGTGATGCATCAGCGTGGACAGATGTTATCGGTGCGCATGGCATTGGTTCAGCGAATGCGAACGGTGACAGGCTGCTCTCACTGTGTGCCACTCACGGCCTGACGATCACGAACACACGGTTTGCACTGAGTGCGAGTGATATAGCAACTTGGACGCACCCACTGAGTGGTCACGCTCACCTGCTCGACTATGTCATCGTACGTCAGCGTGATATGCGTGAAGTGCGCATGACACGTGTACTGCGTGGAGCTGAGTGTGGTACTGATCACAAATTGGTTCGGACCAAACTGTACATATATTTTCGTAAATCTATGTATTGCAGTCCCGCCGTGAATCGGCGTAAATTTAACATTCTCTCCCTCGGTACTGTGGCGAAACGTACTGAGCTGGAGAAGGCGATGGCTGCACGCCTGTGTGGTGATGTGGACTGTATAGCCACAGTGGGCGACCTGTGGCACCACATTCGCGACCAGGTGACAGCTGCTGCCAAGAAGACCATCGGGCGCGCAAACTGTAAGCGGCCTGATTGGTTTGATGAGAACAATGTGACGATTGGCGCATTGGTGTCAGAGAAGAATGCAGCATTTGCTGCACATGTTGCAGACCCCAGTGACTTGGGAAAGAGTAGTCAGTTTCGCAAACTTCGACGGCGACTGACTCGAGAGCTCCGTCGCATTAAAAATGCATGGTGGACGGAGAAGGCGAAGCAGATGGAATGCTACGCCGAACGCCGTCAACACAAGGAATTCTTTGACTCCTTGAAGGCGGTGTATGGACCGAGATTGGAGCCGCTGAGGACACTGATCGATGGTAGTTCAGGCGCTACCTGCACCCAGACTGCAGACATAATGCAGGTCTGGCGGAAACACTTTGACTGTCTCTTGAACAACCGTTCAGAGATCGACTGGCCTACATTGAACGGCCTGAAGCAGCACGATGTGAAGGCGGATCTGGCGGATACGCCGACACTGGATGAGACGCAGAGAGCACTTGCTCAGCTGCGAAACGGCAAATGTGCCGGAGGTGACGGGATCCCACCTGAAGTATTGAAACACGGTGGACCCGCGTTGTTGACTGCGCTGCACCACTTGGTGCAACGCGTGTGGATTGAGGAGGAGGTGCCTCCTGAGCTGAAGGATGCCCTTGTGCTACCACAGTACAAGGGCAAAGGTAGCAAGCAATGTTGCACGAATTATCGTGGCATCAACTTGCTGAGTTGTGTGGGCAAGGTGATTGCCCGGATCCTGCTCAATCGCCTCGTGAGTCAGATTGTGGAACCAAACGTGGCGGAAGAGCAATGTGGATTCCGTTCGGGTCTCAGCACTATAGATATGGTGTTTGCGGCTCGTCAGTTGCAAGAGAAGTGCAGAGAACGACACCAGCCATTGTACTCGCTTTTTGTTGATTTCACCAAGGCATTTGATACGGCGAACCGCGAGGCACTGTGGCTGGTGTTGGGTAAGTTTGGTTGCCCGCGTAAGTTTGTAAGTTTAATTGAATGTCTGCACAGTGGTATGCGAGCGAGGGTGCAGCTGAGTGGAGAGACCTCTGATGACTCTACAGTTGTCTCTGGTGTGAAGCAAGGCTGTGTGTTAGCTCCTGCCCTGTTTAATATCTATCTTCATGCAATGTTGTCTTGTGCTTTTGATGCGGCTTGTGCTGATGGTGTTCGTGTGGAGCACCGTATTGATGGTGGGTTGCTGAACATCCGTCGTTTCGGTGCGAGAACTCTAGTCTGTGAGACAACTATCCGTATGTTGCTGTTTGCTGACGACTGTGCGTTGTTTTCACACAGCGCGGATGAGTTGCAGCACATAACTAGTGCTCTGGCTTCGACAGCGGCCAAATTCGGGCTCACCATCAACACAAGCAAAACTGTCTGTCTCTTTCAGCCTTCACCGGAGGTGCAATCTTCAATATTGCCGCAAATCAGCATTGGTGCTGAAGTATTGGAAACCACCTCCCGCTTCTGCTACCTTGGGAGTGTGATATCGACTGATCAGCAGCTACACGTTGAGTTGCGTATTCGCGTGTCGAAGGCGGCAGCGGCATTCGGGAAGCTTGAGTACCGAGTGTGGAACAACCATCAGCTTAGCATTGGCACGAAGCTGATGGTGTACAAATCCATGGTACTGTCCGTTCTTCTATCCGGCAGTGAAACGTGGACGATGTACCGTCGGGATGTGCGATATCTCGAGCGGTTTCATCAGCAGTGTCTGCGACGAATTTTGCAGATCGGCTGGGGCGCCAGAGTTGCAGACACGGAAGTGTTGCGCCGAAGTGGGATGTATGCAGTGGACAGCATACTTTTACTGCGACACCTGAGATGGCTCGGTCATGTGAGCCGTATGGATTCGACGCGAATACCGAAACAACTTTTATACGGTCAGCTGAGTATAGGGAAGCGGCATGCTGGGAAACCAAAGTTACGTTACCAGGACATGATTAAAGTGAGCCTCACATGTTCTAATTTTGATTGCAGATCATGGGAATCGAAGGCGGTTGATCGTGGTGCCTGGCGCGATCTAATCACGAAGGCAGTTGCTGAAGTGCGGGAGAAAGCCCTCATGCATGCAGAGAAGAAGCGGCAAGTGCGGAAGCGGCAAGCACCGATGAATTGTACTCCATCGACATCGAGCGCATTGTGCTGTAGAACATGCGGTCGCGAGTGCCTTAGTCAGGCAGGCCTAGTGAGCCATGAGAGAGGTCACTCGGGACCACTGCCGAAGCGACGACGGGTCCCGCAGTGAACGTAGGCAGCACCGGCGCAGCGTTTGTAGGCACGCTGAATTCGATTTACTAACCGCATGCTTGCATGCTAAGTCTCTTTATTTCAGGTGGTGGGTTTTCGGTTCTCTCCTAATGCCTTTCTTTCTCATATAAATGTCTAGTGGGCCATGAGCTGTGCCATTTGGGGCCACTACAGAAGCGACGACGGGTCCTGCAGAGAATTACGGCGAGCCGGCGCAGCGTTTGTAGGCACGCTGAATTCGATTTACTAACCGCGTGCTTGCATGCTAAGTCTCTTTATTTCAGGTGGTGGGTTTACAGTTTTTACCTTAATGCTTTTCTTTCTCATATAAATATCTCCCTGTACTCTATTCCATTAACTTGCACACATCGCTTCAGCCAATTGTATTCGATTTCCATAACATTTTTGTGTTCGTGGCATTCCGTGAACTATACTTCCTGACCTCGTGCACTTAGCTAGGATTTGTTTGTAAACAACTTATTACATATGCTATTTACTTAAGGTTTATGTCACCGTTTCCTTATGCATTAATCGAGTTTTTCTCTTTTTCTTTCTCTCTCTCTCTCAAGTGTTTGGCTGTTGTTTGATATCCCCGGTGTGGCTGCGCTTGATGTGCATGTTGACAAGGTGCCTACCTGTCTATTACCCACTACCTCGTCCATACTGGCTCCAGGAGACAGTTGGTCGTTGCTGGAGGGGACGGGTGCACGGTCCTTGTGGCCGTGTTAGGCTCGAAGAGTGGTTCCATGCACTCAGTGTGGAGCGGACTACGGTCCAGCCACCGCCTTGTGTGCGCTTGATTCCCCAAATACAGTGTGCTTGTGTTTGCCTGTGAAGGAGTGTGGGCCGGCTCCGTTGATGAAACGTGGTTCCCATCCGCATGCCTCCCGGTCTTATTCCTTCGGGTTTACACTGGATATGGGGTATGTGGTTGGAGCTGTGGGTGGTGCAGCGCAAGCCATCCATGGTCCCTCTGTAGGCGCAGGCGTCCTGTGGCTTGCCACAGTGACAGGCAAATCCGAAACCGGATGCCGCCAACCATGTATGTATGTGTGCCCCATGCTGAGGCTGATGTTGCATTCTTGATGCTTCTTCACCGCAGTTGGGCTAAACCAACTTACACTTAAACTAGGTCTTTTTAAGCTGGATAAATTTCATTCCGCTTTATTTGGTTTGTTCTGCCTCCCTGAATAATGTTCTATTAACTGGCCACGTTGCTTACACTAATTGCGCTTATCTTCGGTAATTTTGTTGCGTTTGTAGCATTTTAAGTAACTTGTGGACATTTCTTACTTATCACGGATTTGTTGCTAACCAACTTACTTCATATGGTAATTTAGCGAAGAGTTATGCCACCGTATCTGTATGCATTATTGGATTTATTTTATTTCAGCTTGTCGTTTAAATTGAATGGCTGTTGTTTGATATCCCTGGTATGGTTGCGCTTGATGTGTATGTTGACAAGGTGCCTACCTGTCTATTACCCACTACATCGTTCATACTGGCTCCAGGAGACAGTTGGTCGTTGCTGGAGGGGACGGGGTGCACGGTTCTTGTGGCCGTGCTAGGCTCAAAGAGCGGTTCCATGCACTCAGTGTGGAGCGGACTACGGTCCAGCCACCGCCTTGTGTGCGCTTGATTCCCAAATACAGCGTGCTTGTGTTTGCCTGTGAAGGAGTGTGGGCCGGCTCCGTTGATGAAACGTGGTTCCCATCCGCATGCCTCCCGGTCTTATTCCTTCGGGTTTACACTGGATATGGGGTATGTGGTTGGAGCTGTGGGTGGTGCAGCGCAAGCCATCCATGGTCCCTCTGTAGGCGCAGGCGTCCTGTGGCTTGCCACAGTGACAGGCAAATCCGAAACCGGATGCCGCCAACCATGTTATCAAGCAAACCATTGGCTTGGTAGCACGTACACATTACTGCTGTGTCCCTTGCGTTTCTGTGTTCTTACTTACAATACTAGAGACGGCTTATCGAACCTATGGCCTCCGTTAGAAAATTGGAAGGGAACACTGAGGGAATGCTCTGTTATTTCGCCGCTAGTGAAACCCTCAGCGACAACCATAAGGTGAATATCATACTGAGTATCTGTGGCAGAAAAACATACGAGTTGATGCGCAGCTTGGTGACTCCTGATTTACCGTGAACCAAACAATCTACTGAACTGGTCACACTGGTTTTTAATCACAATAATCAAAAAAACATCAACAATTGTGCAGCCATTTAAATTCAATACTCGAGTCCAGCTTGAAAGGGAGTTAGTTGCTTCCTTCGTTGTCGACCTTCGGAAGTTGACAGAATATTACGATTTCGTTAACTACCGAAACGAAATGATCCAGCATCGTCTGGTGGTCGGCGAGAAAAAGATTCGCATTCAGCGCAGCTCGTTGGTTGATAACGCATTGACATTAGGAATTGCCTATATTGTTGCGACAGGCATAGAGGCCACTAAAAGAAATGCCAAGCTACTACAGAATTTACAGCTCAATTCAAAGCCATGTGCTGAAGATGTTACGGCCGAAGTCAACAAAGTTGTTAAAAATACCACTCACTCGTTCAACTGTTATCGCTGCGGCTTGCGACACAGTCAACCTAGAGAATGCCAACATACACAGACAGTTTTTAACAAATGTAAAAATCGTGGAGACCTTGCCCGGATGTGCCGGTCCATTAAAACTCAGTTCCTCAGTAGTAAAGAAGCAACTTTTTGTTATGAAACCTTAAGAATATATATTTACCACAACTATTCCATTTTCACAATCGTCATTTCGACTGCAACTTTGTGTTGACCAGATTCCGGTGCATTTCGAAGTAGACACGGGCGGTGCTGTAACGTTGCGCAACAAAAGAACCTGGTAACAGAGATTAGCTCTAACGACAAACACCAAACTTTGTCGGACGCCTCTGCGATTGCGTACATGTGACTAAATTAATAACTGATTTATTCTTGACGGTGCAAGGTGCGTGTGGTGCAGTGAAACTGCTGGGGGTGCAAGACGTTGAAATGTCATATGAAGGATCGACAACCCCAGGAACCATTCATACTACACTCGGAGATGGTCCAAACATATGGGGCCGCGACTGGATCAGTCAACTAGCAATTCTGCGGATAAACAAACTTTCCTTACCATTGGAGATACAAACACTTCTTCAGCAATATACACCAGTATTGGAGACGCCGGATGAAGGAAAGTTCACTGGTGAACAAGTTAATATCTCCATGCCATCCGGCACACAACCACGATTCATCAAAGCTCCATCGCTGCCGTATATCATGCGATTGAAGTTAGAAGAACAACTTGATCTTCTGTAGAAGAGTGGCGTCATAGAGCCAAAACAGTTCTCGGATTGGGCTACGCCAATTGTTCCCGTACTCAAACTTGATGGATCGCTTCGTATATGTGGGGTCTAGAAAATTAATATAAATTGCAGTAGTCCAGGTGAAAAATATCCTATCCCGAAAAGTGCGGAAGTTTACGCGTATCTCGGTACCAGCAGGCATTTCTCAACTTTAGATCTCGCGCACGCATGCAAGCAGCTCGAACCACACGATGACGCCAAAACAATAACGACGATCGGTCACCATTGCGCTTCGTTTAGGTACAACAGACTACCATTTGGGATACATTCGGCTCCGGAAATTTTCTAGCGAACAATAGAGAACATCATAATAGGTTTGCCTGAGGCTTTCGTATACCTAGACGACATCGTGGTTACCGGGGCGACAACTGAGGAACATCTACAAATCTGCGGATTGTTCTGGACCGCTTGAAGGAGAATGCTTTGAGGCTGAAACGTAAAATACGCGTACTTTTGGCTCCCCACATTGATTATTTGGGTCTCTGTATAAGTGCTGAGTGACTGAAGACGATTGAGGAGAACATCCAACCTATCCTTGAGGTATCAAAACTAGGAAATCAATACTAGTTGAGATCGTAGTTGGGAATGTACAATCATTACTCAAAGTTGGTTCGGCAATAAGCCATAGTGTTACACCCGTTGCATCGTTTTTTATACGAGGGCACTAACGGTGTGGTCTGAGACGAAGGAATTGGCTTTTCGTCAAGCTAAAGGTGTATTAGCCAGTCCACCGGTTTTGGCCCACTTTGACCCCGAAAAGTACACGATGCCGACATGTGACGCATCACCGTACGGAGTCGGAGCCGACCTGTTACTACCTGACACGAAAGGAGGAAACAAACCAGTTGCATTTGACTCTCGGGCCCTATCGCAGACCGAACGAAATTACGCCCAAATGGACAAGGAGGCTTTGTCGGTCGTTTTATGGGTTTTGCGATTTCACCAATACGTATTCGGGCAGAGATTTGAAATACCCACAGATCACAAGCCATTACTGGGAATTCTGGGTGAATCAAAAATGATACCCCAAATGGCAGCGCCCCGGATGCTTCGTTGAGCTCTACTACTCGCTGGATATCAGTAGCAACTAAAATCTCTTCTTGGAAAGGAGAAGCATTGTGCCGATACTCTCAGCCGACTGCTATTATGGGATTCTCCGACCCACAGGCCAACTTTGAGAGAATTGGCATAGATGATGTCTTGCTTGAATGATTCGCGGGTGACAGCAACGGAAGTAAAATCGGAAACAAGTAGTGACCCGGAACTGTAGAAAGGGCATGGGTATATTCTAATTGATTGTCCGGACCGGGTAAATGAATGTCTAAGAACGTTTCGCAACCGAACAGATGAATTAAGCCTTGAGGAAGGTTACATATTTGAGGCTCTCGAGTCATCGTCCCCACACGGTATCGTCAAACAATCCAGCGGGTACTTCATATGGATCACCAAGGAAATTCAGAGATGAAGGCATTAGCAAGTATTTACATCTGGTGGCCGGGAGTCGACCAAGCGATAGAACAACTCGAACAATTTTGTGCTAGCTGTCAAGAAAATAAATCATCCCCACAACCTGTGCCAACGTCTCCAATGCAATGGCCCTGACGCCCATTGTACAGAGTACACATGGACTTCTGTGGACCCATTGACGTCTTCATGATTCTGGTTGTAGTGGACGTCAAATTGGATGGAAGTTAGGGCAACCACATCCATAATTGGGTCGACCAATGTGCACATCTTAAGGAATGTATTCTCTGCACATGGTGCACCATGTACGGTTGTTTCTGATAACGCCCCGACATTTACCAGCGACGAGTTTGCACAATTCCTAGGTCAAAATGGAATCGAGCATTTTAGCTTGGCACCATACCACCCTTCGTCCAATGGTCTGGCAGAGAGAGCGGTTGCGTGATTCAAACTGGGTGTGGCTAATCAACAGCCCAGCAATTTACAAACCCGCCCGGAGAAATTCCTACTACAATATCGCATTACGCCACACACTGCCATGGATCATCCACTGTCTGAACTTCTGATGGAACGACGTATGCGCACTCGGTTGGTTTTGATTAAAACCAATCTGCATCGAACGGTTGGTAAACGCCAATCTGGGATGAAGCAACGCTACGACATGAAAAGGAAGGATGGCGTGGCTGAGGCAGGCGACAGAGTGTAGGTTAAACTGAGGCAAACAGCGAGAACTTGGATCCGAAGGACTACGAGATTGACAAGAGGTAGTGCAATGAAAGCGGAATTGGAAGATGGGCGAATACTTCAACGTCACTTGGACCAAGTGGGACGACAGCCTGTGAGTCCTGCAGAGGAACATGCAAATTGCACATCGCCTGCACTCCTGAGAATAGCACTAGAAGCATTACCAAATGAAGACCACGCTGAGAAACCTATACAGCCATGGCGATCACTTCAGGGGAAGCGCAGCGTAGAACATTATCAAGCTGGGTGCTCTTAACCCAGCGGTGG
Source organism: Dicrocoelium dendriticum (assembly GCA_944474145.2). Classification (NCBI taxonomy): domain Eukaryota; kingdom Metazoa; phylum Platyhelminthes; class Trematoda; order Plagiorchiida; family Dicrocoeliidae; genus Dicrocoelium; species Dicrocoelium dendriticum. Next base: position 58,649,733 of record OX104071.1, on the reverse strand, counting down.
AGGACTGTTGTGATTGGACTGTCTGGTCATGCACGAGACTGATGTGTGTGATTAACTCATGTTATCAAGCCGACCAGTGACTTACTCGTGCGTACCCCTAACAAATTTGTCCTTTGCGTTTCAGTGTTCTTAATTACAATATTGTGCACTGGCAATAAGAGTCGGTGGAAAGTTGCGCTGTCCTACTAAAGCTATTCTTTAGGTTAGATAAAAAGGTTTGTAGTAAACTGCAAAAAATTACTCCAGATTCATCTAAAATTTCCGCAGAGTAAACTATATTATATAGACCCAACTATAAGCTTTCGGAACAAAAGGACTAGGAATTTATTAGCCTAAAATATGTTGAATCCGATCCATCTTAGTAGCGCTATCTAAGTTGTGCATTTAATCATGTTTCAAGTAATCGTTTCGCAGCATTTTTCAAAGATGTGGTGTGTTTTATTCTGACAATTCCTTATATTAAGTGGCGTAGATCGCTGTTTAACAACGCTGTAGCGCTCCAAAAGATAACTACTTTCTTTTCTGTACAAGTTCACTGGTGAACAAACTTTCATATTTTAATCTTCCCTTTGATGGCCCACATCCTGCACGACACATATTCGCTTGGAGACTCAAGAAAATGACGTTCACTCCTGTTTGCTTCTTCATTTGTCTGCAGCGTCATTCCGCTATGTCCGACCGCTCTGTGTTCTGATATATGTGCTCGACCACGCGCACCGTAGCTGACTATATCGCCTATAATACGGCAAGTTGGCGTATGGTACCCACTAATAAATAAAATCACAGCCTGTTGCTTTTCTATACAATCTTACCATCTATATGAACCTAAGTCATACTACAAGAAGAATTCATTTAACCTATAGCGCACCCGAAAACGTGCTATTTAGAGTTTTGCGATTTGGACTTTTAGGGTTGCATGTAATTTCTTACGTCCATTTTTTGTTGTCCGTATCTCTCTATACAAAATGTGTTTTGGTAAGTTCAGCGCAACGGGTTCCTCCCCCTTACTGTTTGGTTTCTTATTCATTTTAGTCTTTACAGTGTGTTGTATTATGTTGCCTTCATCTTATCTACCATCCCCTATTTGACACTTCTTTTACGTTTGCTTGCCGCTGACTAGTTTCGCGGGAGCCAAACAACCGTTGGTGTACTCGACCCAGAACATGACGCTCCCAATATTGAACTTTCATAATGGTGAGCTCCTTTCAGTGACTTGTTTATTCATTATTTGTTATCACGTAGTTTCCTCACTTGTCGGTTATTCTTATTCATTTCCCACAAAGAAACGCGCACTCGCTGAATTTAACATCGCCGCAGCCCCAGGACACCCGTGACTAGGGAGCCGTCCTAAATCTACACTTTATCACCTCTAGTAACTTCGTTTCAGCACTAAGTGGAGAAGCTCACCATGGACCGCATGCACCGCAGCCAATCTTGCTCATGGCCCGTCGCACGAAACCGAAAGCTCCAAGCTATTTCAGTTATCAGTTACAGCTCGGTAACAGAACCCGTAGGTGAGAGCAGTTATGCAAATTCTTTACCACGAGGCAGGGGAATTTTCGGGTTGGGTCACAGTGGCGGTTAACGGTGTCGGTAAAGCACGAATTCATTTCATCTGCATTAGGGATTAAGATATTAATTGATAATGGGGCGGGAATCAGCGTTTGAGCACATGCTCGAACTCGGGAAAATCCGAACTTCTGACAACAATTGGTCCTTCCCACTGCCGATGATCCCCGGGAAATCTGGTGACTAGTGCCCTTGGGGTCACTACCGCGCGCTCAAAAAGCCAAAGTAATTAAGCGAAGCACGCCTCTGGACTGTAATCATGCGAGACAAAAGAGAAGTAAGTAGCATACTTTATCGGAGCACATTCCCACATGAATCTAAATAAACATGACATAAAATTTGCATTAAGAGGTGTTCAGTAGTCATTTCGAAGCTATGCATACGAACACTGCATGCATCTGCTAAACATACCAATATAATTTACACAAGTAACCTCCCCTCTTCACTTGGAGAACCTCATGTCCGGGAACGAACTTTTTAACGGGTGTCGGTAGACGCTGAGATCTCCGCACTATAGTACCGTTTGGTGTTTGCTCCCTATGGTGTGTGGTTTAATCTGCCGTCGGCTGGATCAAGTCATAAATATTTTCAACCTCATCTCGGAACTCCACATAATGCAAAATCATGTGGCTTAAATTCCTTCCCGAAATGCGATCACTTCTCTTGAGGTTAGCCTGAGTACCATCACTTAAGACTACGGCTGTAAGATGCCGTAACTGTTCGTGAAGACGTCGAGTAGGCGCGGGATCCCTAGGTTGGAAAATTACATTGTGATCACCTTCCAACCTATCTGTCTGCTATCGTTCCCTTATTTTTGAACTTAAGAAGTAAGAAATAATAGCTGTGGTCCAGTGGAAATTTTGTTACCGAACATCGGATCTGCGGGGGACTTGCTCGCTAGCAACAGATACCTTTAGATTGCATATGAATTGGCGGCATCCGTGTCCAGATTTGCCTGTCACTACGGCCTCCGCGAAGACAGCCAAACGAAACCTGCTCCAACCGAGGGATCATGAGCAGTTCGCGCCTCACCACACACAGTTCCATGTGCACACCCTATATCCGATGTCAACCCGAAGGAATGAAACCTGGAGACATGCGAATGTGAGCGATGTTTTATCAACGGATCCGGCTCGCACTTCTTCACAGGCGTACACAAGCACGCCGTATCTGGTGAATCAGACGCACACAAAGCGATGGTTAGGCCGCAGCCCGCTATACACAAACCGTGTGCGTAGAAGCAATCTTTGAGCCTCAATCGCTCACCATATCCGTGCACCCCGTCCCCTCCAGCAACGACCATCAGTATCTTCGTGCCAGTATGGATGAGTCTGGGGGTACTAGACAGCTAGGCGCCTTGTCATCATTCAGATCAAGCGTAGCCAAATCGGGGAAGGAAATCAACAAACACCAGCAAGCAAATTGCAAGAAACTTAACACAGACAAAATTCAATTTCCATGCGGCACATACCACATCAGCCGCCTTATTGGTTTGGGTTAGTAAATTGCATGGGAGCGGCCGCATCGCATTTAACAGTCGCTGCGCTGCTTATGCTTAGATAATCAGCTGGCTCGACGTCTTTTTATGCCGGCCTCACGTGGCCTCATCTCTTACCAACGCAGCTTGCCTCATGCACTCGCGACCGCACCATGTGCTCGACATCGACGATCTAGAATCCATCAGTGTCTATCGCTTCCGTATCCGGCGTTTCTCCTCCGAATGCAATTATGCTTTCTCCTGTAACTAGCCAACTACCATGTTGATCAGCCAACGGCATTAGCACAGAACAACACTGCCTTTGAATCCCAACACCAGACATCAACATTAGTTAGCATTAACTCACCTTGCTCAGGACTTGGTAACATAGTTTCGGTTTGCCCGCTTGCTGCTTCCCTGCATTAAGTTGGCCGTTCAAATGCTGTATGGAAATCCTCGTCGAATTTATTCGATACACATACATATATGGATGGGCTGCAGCCGTGTCTAATGGCAGTTCGAATACAACAGATGCACATGCCTTTGTCCAAACTTAAGGATGAACTAAAAAAAACTAGATAGAGAAACATTAACCCTCATGGACAATGATACTGCAAATGTGCCTGGGTTTGATTTGGAGGTTAGGCTAACAGCGATGTTCGCCAAGTTATGGGACATTGCACGTAAACGAATAAGTGCCTAGTACGAACTATCGATGTTTTCCTTAACATTTAGACCTGCATATAAATGAGGGCCTTAAATTTAATCAGAATCGTAGGCATCACTTTTTGATCAAAACATATATGGGAATAGGAAAGCATATGCTTTCAGTACGGTTACCAAGTAGCAAGATAAATAAATAAGAGTGAAAGTAACAGTGATAACTCACCGTTAGCATGTATTAAGCTGCTATGTCCTATAAGTGAATTCGGGCTTGTGAAGCTTACGGAGTTCGCGCAGGTTGGGCAAGTTATGGGGTGTTAAATACAGGCTCTCAATATCAACTGTCAATCATGGAAGTCATCGGCTGTTACTCCATCGCAATGGGGCTTTGCCTTACCGTGGTGCGATGGTTTGTGCACCTCAGTGATCCATTGAGCTATACTGGGTGGTGCTTTTGCACCTTCAGAGCCACTCATACCAGATTGGTCAATGGTTAGAGGCCAGACAAACTCAGCCTCCTGGTCCTCCAGGTTGGGGGTTGGAAAGAGGGTGGCTCCTTATTCCTTAAAACGGACTCCTTGTAGCCCAATGCCAAACCCGCTGCCTTGCGGACAGGTTTTTGAACCAAAGGCTTTGGTTGAGAACCCTAATCGTTCTCCTGTCTAGGCCTGGGCAACCTGACAGTATCCTGCCCACGCAATACAATGAATCGCACTTCAAACAAATTTCTGATGTTCTGGCCACCGCAGAGGATAATCAACCGTGCCCTATCTGCTGCATCGGGCAGGGTGGATAGGGGTTTGGATGCTACTGCTCAAGCCTTCCCATCTTCTTATTCCCCTTCTTGCGCTTTTTCACCCTTATCGTCCCGTTCCAGCTTCACTTTTATCCCCCCTGTTTTCAACCCCCCAATTCTCGGCCCTCCCCCACCTTGCTTCAATAGTCGCTTGTCTTTTAGTTTCAACTCACAGGTGAACGCGGAGCGTCATTCCTGCACTGTCAACAGGCCCATGTCCAAGCAAGCGGCCCATTCCAGTTCATCGGCTTCCATTTGGAGCCCTCGATCCTCCTTCAGACTGGCATGCCTCAATGTTCGCACATTGCTTCAGATCGGTCAACAGGCAGCACTTGCCCGAACATTAGAGACCCTCTCGATCGATATCTGCTGCTTATCGGAGACCCGCCTGCAAGACTCGAGCTCTGTACTCACTCTGCGATCCCCTTCAGGTGACACTAGCAGCACTTTCTCATTGCGCCTATCCGGTGACGATGCAGCTTCGAGCACCGGCCAAGCCGGTGTTGGTATTGCCCTGAGTCCCCGGGCTGAAGCTGCTCTGGTTGATTGGATTCCAATCAGTAGCCGGATGTGTGCGGTCCGATTGGCTGGCTCGTTCAAAGCTTCGAAGTCGCGTGGGACTAACAGGTGTCTATTCGTTATCGCTGCCTATGCACCGACAAACTGTAGCGATGACTCGGTAAAAGACGACTTCTATCGCCAACTGAACGAACTCCTTCGCCACAGAAGAAGCTCGGACACTGTAGTGCTGGCCGGGGATCTGAACGCTTAAGTTGGAAAATTATCCACAGATGAGCTGCATCTGGGCGGCCAACATGGTATAGGCTCCCGTAATGATAACGGTGAGCGGTTACTTCATTTGTGTGAGATGCTCGCTTATTTCTTGCGAGCACTAATTTCCGACACAGCACCCGCCGGAGGGTGACTTGGCGCCCACCAGCCTCGAACCAGCTATGGACGCAAATCGATCACATTGCGATAAGTTACCGATGGAGAGGCTGCGTCCAGAACTGTCGCTCGATTTGGAGCACAGGTGTTGACACCGATCATGCACTTGTATGTGCTGACCTGCGGATGCGCTTTGGCGGACGCCCACGACGAAGTTGTGAGCGCATTGACACCGGCAGACTGGCGAAGCCAGCTGTTCTGAATGCCTATCAAATTACGCTGTCATCCGAGTTGGATAAACGCTCACTGGATGCAATTGAAGCTCACTGGTCTCATATTCACCAGGCCTTACTAGCAGCAGGCAAATCCTCATGTGGTATGTCTAATCGCCAACATGAACATTGGGTCTCTTCGCAGTCTCTGGAACTTATAGATGCTCGCCGGTATATTCCGGCTGGAAGCGAACACAATGAAACTCGCAAAGAGCTCCGGGCGAAACTCCGTGCTAGCCTGAAGAGAGACCGCGAATCCTGGTGGTCTCATCGTGCAACAGAGATGGAAATGGCCGCTGCCCTTGGTAACCATCGTAAGTTATTCCGTCTGATACGGGAAACGGGCAGCAGGAGACCTGGTGTTAGTGAAACTATACGTGACGAGAGTGGACAGCCTATCCATAACTTATCAAAACGCTTGGAACGTTGGGCTGAGCACTTTGAAAGGCAATTTAATCGGTCGGAATTGTTAGATTTCTCGCCGACCAGTGATCGCCCTGCTCCGTGGGCTGTTCGTTTGGATCCACCCTCTCGCTCAGAAGTCGAACGTGAGATCGAACTGTTGAAGTTAAATAAAGCCGCGGGACCTGATGACCTTCCTCCAGCCCTCTTCAAATTCGGGGGACCTGCTCTTGTGGATGATTTACACGAGTTACTAGTGAAACTGTGGGAGCAGGAAACTGTCCCAACCGATTGGAGCCGCTCCATCATAGTCCCAATTTTCAAGGAGGCTCACGATCGGAATGCGGCAGCCATAGAGGAATCAGTCTGATCTCCATCGCCTCAAATTGCTTGCCTCTGTCATCCTTCACAGACTGACTGGCACTCGTGAAAGCCAGATTCGTGAAGAGCAAGCTGGATTTCGTCGAGGTCGTGGCTGCATTGACCACATCTTCACTTTGCGTCAGTTGTTGGAGCACCGTCACACATATTGGCGGCCCACCGTTGTCGTGTTCCTCGATATCAAAGGTGCATTCGATTCGGTGGATAGACATGCACTTTGGGACTGTCTACTCAGGAAAGGTGTACCTGAGAAATATGTGAATATTATCCGAGCATTATATGCGCGTAGCTCGGGCAGAGTGAGGGCTTACGGCAAGTTGTCGTCGCCCTTTAATATCTCCAGCGGCGTGAGACAAGGATGCCCGCTGTCACCTTTCCTCTTCAACTTCGCTGTTGACGAAGTCATGAAATCGCGTTTACAGGACACGACTTAGAAGGTGTGGAGCTACTCCCAGGAGAACGACTTCTTGACTTAGAGTATGCTGATGATATTGCCCTAATCTGTGACAGCTCACAGACGTGCCAAGCGGCACTGGACAGATTAGCACTAGCTGTCCGTCACTTCGGGCTTTGCTTCGCACCCTCGAAGTGCAAAGCGTTTCTCCAAGATTGGTCTGGACCGCCTCCTACGCTGACCCTTGGTGGGGATCAGCTAGAAGTCGTTCAAAAATTCAACTACCTGGGAAGTTGTATCAGCGCCCGTGGGATTGAAGATGAGATCACGAATCGTATAGCAAAAGCTCGGGGCGCTTTTGCTAACCTTCGCCACTTGTGGCGCCGGCGCGACATCACTCTTGCCTTGAAGGGTAGAGTGTACAATGCAGCAGTACGTTCGACCCTACTGTACGGTTGTGAAACCTGGCCGCTTAAAGCAGCGGACCTGAAGAGGCTAGTTACGTTCGACCACCGGTGCCTTCGTAATTTAGCTCACATCTGGTGGGAACACGCGTGAGCAACGAGCGTGTTCGACGCCTTGTTTATGGCACAGGAAAAGGAACTGAACCGCTCAGCACCGTATTTCACGCATCAGGCTCCGATGGCTCGGCCACGTGTTACGCATGCCAGCCCACCGACTTCCGCGACGTGTGTTGTTTGCGCGCCGGGGGTGTGGATGGAAGAAGAGGAGGGTGGCCAAGCGATGACTTGGTCCAGAGGAATGAAGGCCCTCACTTCTGAGCTGGCCTCGGTTGGAGCGTCTCGGCTCCCTGGTTGGGGTCCGAAAGACGATGAACACGTTTGGTTGGAACACTTGCTGATATGGCTAGGAGCCGACCTCAGTGGCGTTCGTGCTGTGAGTTTCTTTGTCCCACCCCATCCCTCTTAGCCTCCCCCTCCAACCACGATCTCATTATTTAGCCTTATATAAGGTCCGCTTATGCAAGGAAATGAACCGCTCAGCACCGTTATTTCACGCATCAGGCTCCGATGGCTCGGCCACGTGTTACGCAGGCCAGCCCACCGACTTCCGCGACGTGTGTTGTTTGCGCGCCGGGGGTGTGGATGGAAGAAGAGGAGGGGTGGCCAAGCGATGACTTGGTCCAGAGGAATGAAGGCCCTCACTTCTGAACTGGCCTCGGTTGGAGCGTCTCGGCTCCCTGGTCGGGGTCCGAAAGACGATGAACACGTTTGGTTGGACACACTTGCTGATATGGCTAGGAGCCGACCTCAGTGGCGTTCGTGCTGTGAGTTTCTTTGTCCCACCCCATCCCTCTTAGCCTCCCCCTCCAACCACGATCTCATTATTTAGCCTTATATAACTTTGCATAGTATTTTTTGGTGCACAACATCCGGCTGGTAGCTTACCTGAACGATGCCCATCCGTTACCGGTTGCTCAGCCAGCTTGCACCAGTTGCATTTTTTCTCCTCTTTTCTATTTATTGTGGCACAGTAGCTGAGGTGTTCCCCACCTCTAGCTAACGTGTATGATGTGATGATGTATGATGTCCGCTGTTACTCATGGCGAAGTAGCACTAGCTATTGGTATTCAGAATTCATGAGTGTGGAACACGGCCGCGATCAGCATCATGGCGTCCATCTGCGGAGTCGTCGGATGTCGATACACCAGCGGCTGGTTCTTTGCCAAACTAACATAAGATTGCAGTTTCATTGTGACCATTGGGATTCAGCTGCATTAATACAAAATACTTACTGCTCATCAGCACTATTAAAATGTGTCCATGTAGTTTTCAATTCCTAATGCGCCTCGCTATGCAGTAGGTCCCAGCTCGTGAGGCTGGACACTTTCCACCGCACAGTTCGTAACCGACATCGCAGTGGGAGATGAGACGGGATATATCATGGTAAGCGGTCAACCACGCAGGTCCGTGGCGTGCACTCACGGCGAATTGGCATTAAATGCTAGCATTCAGAATTCATGAGGCAAAACCAGGGCTGGGGTCCGCCAGATTTCGCACAACTGACGAGACTGAGAAGGTAAAACTTCGGCGCCTGGTACTTTACCCGAGTAGTCTAAGCCGGCTGATTTAGCATGACCATGATGAATTTGCGTAAATCTAACAAAATCCTCACCAATCTTCAGTAATAATAAATACTTACTTTAATGAATTTAACTCCTTATGCGCTTCCGAGGCGCTATGCGGAAAGTTCTAGCATGTGAGTCTAGCCACATTACCCTGTACAGTCCGTAACTGACATGGTAGTGGAAGATGAGCCGGATTTTTTCATATTCAACCGTCAATTACGCAGTGCCGCAGCTATCACCCATGTCAAAGTGGCACTAGATGCCGGCATCTAGAACTCATGGGGTGGTACACGGCGGAGTTCCGCCAGAATTCGCACAAATGACTAGACCGATAATGTCGAAACATCGGCGCCTGGTGCGTTGACAGACTATCCTGAGCCCGCTAATTGTGAGTGACCATGATGTATAAGCTGACGTACATCAACTTCCTCACATCGCATCAGTAATATAATAATCTGTCTGTATAGTTTTCAATTCCTTATGCTGTTCGGAGGCGCTATGCAGAAACTCCTAGGTGGTGAGGCTCCCCACTGTACTTTACACAGTTCGTAACTTCCATGGCAGTGGAAGGTGAGTCGGGCTAAATCATAGGCAACAGTCAAACGTGCAGCTCGGCGGTTGTCACCCATGTCGAAGTGTCACCAGCTGCCGGTAACCAGATGTCATGGGGGCGGAACCTAGCGGCGGTCCACCGGATGTCGCACCACTGACGAGACTCAGAATGTCGAAACGCTGGCGTCTGTTGTTTTCCAGTCTAGCCAAACCCTAAAATTTCAGACTGAACATGATGAATTTGCCAAATCATAACAATACCCTCAATATTCCTCAGTAATATAAAATCTGTCAGCATAACATTCAAGTATTTGTGCAGTGCCGAGCTGAGCCGCTATCCGGAAATTCATAGCACGTGGGGCTAGCCACTCTCCTATGTACATTTCGTTACTGGCATGGCAGTGGTAAATCAGCCGGGCTATAGCTTATTTACCTTTCCATTGCGCAGGTACTCGTTTGTCACCCAAGGAGAATTGGCACTTGTAGAGTGCATCCAGTATTCATGAATGCGGAACCCAGTAAGGGTCCGTCGGAATTCCAACTATTGACGAGACCCAGATGGTATAAACGCCTGCGACTACTGCTTTGCCAGACTAGCTCACGACTGCACCTTGAGAATGTCCTTGAGGAAGTAGCTGAATTATAACAAAATCCTCACTGCTCAACAGTAATACAAAAATATGTCCGTATAGATTTCGAGTCTTTGTGCCGCGATGAGGCGCTATACGGAAATCCCTTGTTTGTAAGGCTAGACACGGTCCTCTGCGCAATTCGTAACTGACAACGCAGTGGAAGCTGTGCTTGCTATAACGTATTTAACTGCCAATCACTCAGTTCCACGGCTGTCAGTCATGGTGAATTGGCACTAGCTGCTGGCATCCAGTAGCCATGGGGCGGAACCCGGCAGGGATCCGCTGGAAGGAGCAACGCTGACTAGACCGAGAATGCCGGAACGCAGGCGTCTGTTGCTTTTCTAAACCAGCCTAAGCCTGGAGTTTCTTAGCGACCATGACGAATTAACAGAATCATAAAAATCACTCACAAATCCTCAGTAATATATGAATCCCTCCGTATAACTTTCAAGTCCTAGTGAAGTGCCAAAGCGCTATGCGGAATGTCATTGCGGGTGTAGCTAGCCACTCTACTCTGCGCACTTCGCAACTGGTATGGAGTTGAATGATAGGCCGGGCTATATCACGCTTAATGTTACACAAGCAGTTCCGGGGCTCACACCTTTGTCGAATAAGTTTTAGATGCTGACATAAATGATTCATGGCGGCGGAACCAGGCAGAAGTCCGCTGAAAGACGAACCACGGGCAAGACTCAGAAGGTCATACGCCGGCGCCTGGTAATTTTCAGACAAGACTAAAACTGCTGATTATGAGTGATACTGCTGAATTTAAAGAAGTAAACCAAATCCCAACTACTTCGTCATATAAAAATCTCGCCGTGTAGATTCAAGTATTGCGCTGTGAGAAGGCGCTATGCGGCAATGCCTAGCTCGTAAGGGTAACCTATATTCTCTGCCTATTTCTAACTGGCCTGGCAGTAGACGATGAGTCGGGTTAAATCATAGTCGACTGTTAATCACGCGAGTCCGCGGCTGTCACCCATGGCGAAGTGGCACTAGGTGCTGACTTCCAGCATTCATGGGGGCCGAACCATTCAGTGGTCTACTGGAGGGCGCAAACAGACAAAAAATCAGAAGGTCGAAACTCCTGTGCGTGTTGATTTGGCAGACTATTCTGAGCCTGCTGATTGAGAGTGACCACGAAGAATTCGTTGAATTATAACAAAATCTTCAATTCTTATTGAAAATACAAAAACGTCTTCACATATCTTACAATTTATTGTGACGTGCCTTGGCGCTCTGCGGTAAGTCATAGCTCGCGAAACCAGCCATTTTCTCTGCAGAGTTCACAATTAGCATGGCAATGACAGAGGAGCCGGACTCAAACATATTCAACCATCATGAATGCAGGTCCGCTGCTCTCACCAATGGCGAAGTAGCACTTGTTGCTGGCATCCAATATTCAATGGGGTCTGGACCATGTAGGTGTCCCCCAGATTCGCACCTCAGACGAGACTCAGTATTTCGAAACGCCGGCGTCTGCTGTTTTTCCAGACTAGCTTAAGCCTGTTGCTCGGGGGTCTCCTTTACAAATTAGTTCAATTATACCAAAATTCGCACTGCTCGTCTGTCCTCATAGCTTTTAATTCCTTGTAACCTGCCAAGGCGCTAGGCGGAAATTCTTTGCGCATGATGCTACCCACTGTCCCATACACAGATCGTAACTTGCATGGCTGTGGAAGAAGTGTTGGGCTATGCCATAGCCAACAGTCGATCATGCGGGTCAGTGGCTCTTACCCGTGGAGAATACGTATTATCTGCTGGCATAAATGATTCATGAGGCGGAACCCAGCCTATGTCCGCTGTAAAGTCAACCACTGTCGAGAGCCAGCAGGTTGCCACGCCGGCGAATAGGGCTTTTACATACTAGCCTAAGACCTCTAATTGCAAGTGCAAATGGTGAATTAGCTGAATTATTCGAAGTTGTACATACTCAGCAGTAATTTGAAAATCTATCCGTATATATTCAAGTCCTTGTGCTGTGCCGAGGCGCCATGCGGAGAATCTTGGCTCATGAGACAAACACTGTCGTCTGCACATTTCGTAATTCGCATGATAGTGGAAGAGGAGCCGGGCAATCTCATATGCAACTATCCAACACGCAGATCCGCTGCTATCACCCATGGAAAAAAGGAATTAACTGCTGCCATCCAGAATTTAATGGATGCGGATCAAGCCAGGGTCCGCCGAATGACGTACCAATATCATGCTCCAGGTCCTCCAAACGCCGGCGTCTGTTGTTCTGGCAGGCAAGCCAATGGCCCGTGCTGAAGTAGCAGAATTATGACAAAACCCTCACTGCTCATCAGTAATAAAACGTCCGTCCGTGTACCTCTTAAGTCACTGTGCCGTGACGAGGCAATATGCAGAAATAAATAGCTCGTGTGGCTAGCCAATTTCCTCTGCAGATTTCGTAACGGGTATGGCAGTGGAAGATGAGCCGGGCTATACAATTGGCAGCTGTCAATCACGCAGTTCCTCAGTCGTCACTCATGACGAAGTGGCACTTGCTGGCGGTACATGGAAGACATGGGGACGCAATTTAGCAGTGGACCAACTGAGGGCGCTCTATTGACATAACGCAGAAGGTCGAAACGCTGGTGTATTGTAATTTTCCAGACTAGCCAAAGGCTGCATGCGTGCGAGTGTCCCTGATAAATTAGCTGAATTATTACACAATCCTCACTGCTCTTCAGTTATCTAAACATCTGTCCGTATAGCTTGCAATTTCTTGTGCCGTGCCGAGGCGCTATACGGACATATCTGGCTCGGATCATTCACTAGCTTCTGCACAGATCGTAACTAGCATGGTAGTGGAAAATGAGCCGCTGCACTCCACCATGTCGAATAGGTTTCAAATCCTGTCACAAAGGTTGCATTTAGTTGGAAATTGGCAGAGGTCCGCTTGAAGGCTAAGCATTAACAAGACATGGAAGCTCAAAACGCCGGCCTCTAGTATTTTTAGACCTGCCTAATTCTGCTGATTTCGCGTGATTCCGTTGAATTGGCTGGATGGTAGAAAGATTCTCACTACTCCTCAACACTATAAAAGTCTATCCGTGTGTCACGCATAGGCGCTAAGCGGTAATTCATAGCTCTTCGGGGTAGCCACTGGCCTCCGCACATGCCGTAACTGGCATGGCAGGTGAAGACGTGCAGGGCCATATCATAGCCAACTGTCAATATCGTAGGTCAGCGGCTGCCACCCATAGGGAATTCGCAATGGCTGCCGACATCCATAATTCCTGGTGGCGGAAACATGCAGGGGTCCGGCGGATTATGCAACACTGTCAAGGGCCAGTAGCTTGAAACACTGGTGTGTCTTTCTCTTTCAAACTAACCTAAGCCTGCTGGTTGAGGGTGAACATAATTAACTTTCGGAAGTACAACAAAACCCACAATATCTATCAGTGATATAAGGTCTGTACTGTATAGCTTTCAAGTTCCTTTGTGTTATGTGGAAAATCATATGTCATGAAGAGAGACATTTTTCTCTGCAGTGTTCGTAACTGGTATGAAGGTGGAAGATTAGCCGGGATGCAAGCTATTCAACGGTCAATCACGCAGGTCCAAGCCCCTCACGAATGCCGATGTGGTACTAGCTACTGACGTCCAGAATTCAAAGGGAGCAGCCAAATGCAGGGGTCCGCCGAAAATTGCAACAAAGACGAGGACAAGAATTTCGAATCGCCGGCGTCTGGTGTTTTCAGAATAGCATAAACCTGTTCACTGTGAGTCACCTTGATTATTTAGCGGAAGTACTCCAAAACACTCATTACTCATCAGTAATATAAAAATCGGTCCGGATAGCTTCCAAGTTCTTGTGACTTACCGTGGGGTTTGCGGAATTTCCGTGCTCGTGAGGCTAGCCACTCTCCTATACACATTTCAAAACTGGCACTGCTGTGGGAGATGAGGTGGGCTATATCAATATCAACTGTGAATCTAGCAACGCCGCTGCTGTTGTAGTGACCTAGGGACTGTCTTGTTTTCTATGCAAACTATTATTAAAATATATTAATATTCTGTACATAGACAACTTAGGAAGCTTGCCTGTTCGCACAATGACTACGTGTGTTTGACGTATCGCATTCGCCCGCTTCTGGCTTTTCCACGTCCAAGGGCGTCTGATGCGTCTCAGCTGACGACCATACCTTTCCCCTAGCTAGAACCTTTTGGCGGTGCCTTTAGCTAGCGGGGTTGTGCGTTTCGACAATAAACGTCTATCTCGCCCATATATCCGTCTTTTTCCGACTTTTCCTTCAGGCGGGATGAATCTGACATATAGCGACCGAGCGATTCCGCTATACTGTCACCCATGGAGAAGTGCCACCAGCTGTTAGCAACCAGATCTCGTGACGGCGGGGATCTGCAACTATGCGCACGGTGGCGAACTATTGATGAGATCCAGACGGTCGAAAAGCCGGTGTCTGGTGATGTTCCGCACTATTATATGCTTGCCACATAAGAGTGACCATGGTGGATTAGCTAAAAGATAACAAAATCCCTTATTCTCCTCATAATTTTAAAATCTGTCTATATGGCTTTCAATTTTCTATGCCGTGCCGAGGCACTGTTTGGAAATTCTTAAGTCGTGAAACTAGCCACTTTTCTCTGCAGCGTTCGTATCTGTCATGGCGGTTCAATTGTAGCCGGGTTATATCTTTTTAAATTTAAGCAGATAAAAATGATGGGAATGACGTAATCAGGACCAAGGAAATCTAATTGATTGTTTCAGTTGTTTCTGGGCACAGAGCACGGGACACTTCAAACTTATCAGTAGCGCCTCGCCAATTGACAACAACGTCGGGTTTCTGTTGCGCAGTAGCACCTTGAATAAATCGATTGGGTTCACCTGGTGATGAGTCAGAATGAGGTGTTTGGAGATAGGCAAGGCAGGGTTCCAATTTATTCTTTGTTTCGCTCCGCCTTGGTTAGACAGCAACTGCCTTAACCACAATTGGAAGTGTTCAGCCACCCTTTGAGCCAGCCGGCGACCAGTCTTGCTTATGTAAGTGTTACCGCAAATGTAAGTGAACTGGTAGATGATGTTAGAGGCCGAACTGATTGGTGCGCTGCTCGAACGGATGTGGAGAGGAATCCTTCGTGTGGTGTGAAGAAGTCCTAGTTGGGCGGACCTGAGCTTGTGACCAACTTCATTTGCTAAGTGATTCCCCTTGAAGAGTAAGAACAGATAAACATTCTTCTTCTCCGCAGTTTGTACGGGCAGCTTTCTCTTGGGGTGTATGCTATGGGTCCGAATGAATTTATCCGGATACCCATTACCTAGCAAAGTCCGGTATAAAAACTCTTCTTCAGCCTAGAGTAATTCTGGACTGCATATCCGCCTGGCCCTGTAGAAGAGTTTTTACAAGGCCGCGCTTGTACGCAACTGGGGCGAAGCTGGCAAAATGTAGGTATTGTCCCCCTCAGGTCGCTTTTCTGCGCTGCCATGTGTCATCGGTCCTTCTCTTGATGAGCACGTCAAGAAACGGCAGTCTGTCTTCTTGTTCCTTCTCCTGTGATACAGAAAGGTTCAGGTGAATTGAGTTCAAGTGGGCAGCAAGACGATCAAAATGTTCAGCATTAGTGAAGACGAGAATATCCTCTACATAACGCTTGTAAAGCTTGGCTTCACCTATGCAGCCAGCAACTTTCCTTTCAATCAAACCTCGGAAGATGTATGCCAGAACTGGTTCCAAAGGACTGCCCATAGCGACGCCGTCAATCTGTTTGTATGCCGTCCCTTCAGACTCATTTCTCACATTCTCAGTACACACCAATATAAAGTCTCGCAGGAACTCTAGTGGAAGGCCCACAGAGAGGTTCCGACTCAAAAGAAATTGGTTTAGGTCGTCAACCGTTTCACGTAGGGGCACATTCGTGAACAGGGATTCCACGTCTACTGAATACATGAGCTCCGCGTCAAGTGTTGTCCGTTGCAGTATATTCACCAATTCAAAGGAGTCTTTCAAACAATGCATGCTCAGGAGCTTACGCACGCGTTCCAGGAGCTTTGCCAACCACCGGGTTACTTTGTGGTAGGGTGAGTTATTCATACACATTAGTAGGCATAGTGAAATTCCCGCCTTGTGCAGCTTCGGCGCACCCCTCATTCTTGGTGTTTCCGTCCCTGTCGGTTTTAGCTGCCGATAGTGTGACTCGGAGATATAAGCAGGAAGCAAAAGAATTTGTAGATGTCTCGTAATTTGTTTCTCCACCAATATATTGTTGTCAAACGTCTTGTCAATACGAAACTTGCGTCCACCTCCGAGAATCGACTCCAGTTTTGCGGTGTAATCAGCTTTGTCCATTATTACCACACCCGTGCCTTTATCCGATTGCAGGAATATTATATCTTTCATTTTCTGCAGCTCCTTGTTTGCAACATAGTGTTCCGACTTCAAGCAACACCTCTGACTACTAGGCGCTTTCTGGAACTGCTGCGCGATATCCACTAATTTTGCCCGAAACCATCCTGCATCATTCGTTGATTTCGGCGATACGTCGCTGCGTTGATCGTACAGATATTCGAAATTAATCTGTGTGTGGATCCTGTCTATATTCCTCGGCGGTATTCGGTATTTCAACCCCAGCGAAAGAACCTCTAACTGTACTCGCGTGAACCGAGCTGTTGACAAATTGTACACATGCTTCTGGCCCACGGTAGGGAAAGGAATGTTGGCCGCTCTCACAAGGGTACCTTGAAGGCCGCGCAGGGTCTTGGTCCTTGTACGCTGGAGAGTTTCAGCAGAAAATACCTCAAAGTTGAAACGGCAGACAAGTGACAAGCCATTCAAAACAACCGCGAATCGCTTTTGTGTCTCCAGGAATTATGTTCTCGTTCAATGCAAGACTCGATATGTGCGGACGCAATCCTGGCTAGATTCACACTGTTAGCCGGCAGCTTATTTTCGTCAGAGTTTTAACAAATGGAGATGGAAATCGACCTGACTGGATACATTCTTGATAAAATTTAACCTGTACGCTTTCCACCATGATCTTGCAGCGCAACGACAACAATCGGTCCAATGACCTCACAACGTCAGCGGGGAGTCTTCTTATAAGAAACTTGAAACACTGAGACATCTTCAGCCACTTCATTAATTGTAGATCACGCGCGTCCGGATATCTCACCATTGGCTAAGTGGCAATATCTGCTGGCATCCCGAATTCATAAGGGCGGAATCCGGCAGCTGTCCGCCAGAAGCCGCACAGATGACTAGACACCGAAGGTGAAAATGCCTCTCTGGAGCTTTCACAGACTAGCCTAAGCCTGCTAATTGAAGGTGACCATGATGAATTATCCGAAGTATACCAAAATCCTCACTACTCATCAGTAATATAAACATCTGTACGTATAGCTTTTAAGTCCCGGGGCTTGCAGAGATTACGCATTCCTCTCTGCACATTTCATATCTGGCCTGACAGTGAAAGATGAGCCTGGCGATGAGACTGTCAATCAAGCTGGTTCAAGGCTCACCCATGGCGAATCGGCACTAGCTACTGGTATCCTGAATTAATGAAATCGGAACCAGTTTGGGTCTGCTGGAAGGTTCATCTCTATTGAGACCCAGAATGTCCAAACCCCGTTGGCTGTTACTTTTCCAGACTAGTTTAAGTCGGCTGATTTAAACTGACCACGATAAATTAGTGGGATGATACAAAAAATCCTCCCTACTAATCATTAAAATATGCAACTGTTATTCACTTCCGAAATCAATCATCGGTGGTGTCATATAATGTATTTTCCTCAGCAGCTTACTCTTTTATTTAAATAAACGATATCTGTAGCATTCTGAAGCATCATATGGTCATCTTTCATGCTGACTAGTTTAATTCAGTTATTCTTGTAGAAAAGCGGACACTGTAATTTGCCCGACAAATTCCTGGTGAACCTAAATTTTCTGAAAATTGGCGCCAACATTTGGGAAAATTTTGCCGCTGACATTTGCAATGCCTTATCATATTATACCAAACAGCATTATCCATCGCGACGCGGCTGGAACTTACCATGGTGCGAATGTTTTTGTCCTCAGTTATCTATTGAACTATGCTGTGTGGTGCTTTTTCACACATTCAGAGTCACTCATACCAGATTGTTCAATGGTTAGAGACCAGACAAACTCTGCCTTCTGGTAACTCAGTTTGGAGGTTCGAATGAGGATGGCTCCTTATACCTTAAAACGAACCCCTTGTAGCCCAAAGCCAAACCCGCTACCTTGCGGTCAGGTTTGTGAACCAAGGTCTTTGGTCGAGAACACTAACCGTTCCACTATCTAGGCCTGGGCAACCTAACATTATACTGCCCACACAATACTATGAACCTTCCGTCAAACGAATTCATGATGCGCTGGCTACGGCAGATGATACTCAGCGGTACCCTATCTTCTGCATCGAGCAGTGTGCATAGTGGTTTAGATGCGACTGCTCAAGCTTTGCAGTCTTCTTACTCCCACTCTTAGGCTTTTTCTACATTATGGTCCCGTACCAACTTCACTCTTTCCTCACAATTTTTAAGCCCCCGCATTCTTGGCCCTCGCCAAACATGCTTTGCTGGGCGGTTCTCTTCTAGTTTCAACTCACATGCAAACGCGGAGATTCACAACTGCCCTGTCGAAAAGCCCATACCAAATCAAGCGGTGAAGCCTAGTTCATCGGCTTCCATTTAGAGCCGTTGATCCTCCTTCAGATTAGCATGCCTCAATGTACGCACATTGCTACAGATCGGGAAACAGACAGCATTTGTCCTAACTTTAGAGACTCTCTCGATCGATATCTGCTGTTTATCGGAGACCCGCCTGCAAGACTCGAGCTCTCTGCTCACTCAGCGATTCCATTCCGGTGACACCAGCAGTATTTTCTCATCGCGCATATCCAGAGACGATGCAGCATAGAGCACAGGCCGTGCTGCTGTTGGCATTGCCCTGAGTCCACGGGCTGAAGCTGCTCGGGTTGATTGGATTCCAGTCAGTAGCCGGTTGAGTGCGATCCGATTGGTTGGCCAGTTCAAAGCTTTGAATTCGCGCGGGACTAATAAGTGTCTATTCATCATCGCTGCCTACGCGCCCACAAACTGTAGCGATGATTCGGTAAAAAACGACTTCTACCGCCAACTGACCGAGCTCCTTCGCCACAGAAGAAGCACAGACAGTGTTGTGCTGGCTGAGGATCTGAACGCTCAATTTAGAAAGTTGTCCACTAAGATAATGCATCTCGGCGGTCAGCACGGTGTAGGCTGTCGTAATAATAACGGTGAGCGGTTACTTTATTTATGTGAACATGCTTGCTTATTTCCTGCAAGCACTCACTTCTGACAGAGTACCCGCCGGAGGGTGACTTGGCGCTCACCAGCCTGGATCAGCCATGGACGCAGATCGATCACATTGCAATCAGTTAGCACTGGAGACACAGCAACCAAAACTGTCGCTCGATTTGGAGCACATGTGTGGACACAGATCATGCACTTGTATGTGCTGACATGCGGATACGTTTCGGCGGACGCCCACGACGGCGCTGTGAGCGTATTAACACCAGCCAACTGACGAAGCCATTTGTTCTGAATGCCTATCAAAGAACGCTGACATGCGAGTTGAGTAAACGCTTACTGGCTACAATTGAGGCTCACTGGTCGCATGTTCACTAGACCTTACTAGCAACAGACAAATCCTCATGTGTTAAGCCTAATAGCCAACATGGTCATTGGGTCTCTTCGCGGTCTCTGGAACTTATCGATCTTTGCCAGCATATTTCGGCTAGTAGCGAACACAAGGAAACGTGCAATGAGCTCCGGGCAGAAATCCGTGCTAGCCTGAAGAGAGACCGCGAATGCTGTTGCTCCCTTATTGCGTCAGAGAATTAAGAAACCACTGCCTTTGGTAAAAATCGATAGCTACTTCGTCTGATACGGTAAACGGGCAGCAGGAGACTTGGTGTTATGAAACAATTTATGATGTTAGTGGACAGCTTATCCGCAATTTGTCAAAACGTTTGGAGCGTTGGGCTGATCAATTGAAAGGCAATTTAATCGGCCGGAATTACCAGTTCCTCTCCTTCCATTGATCGCCCTACTCCGTGGACTATAAGTTTGGATCCGCCCTTTCGCTCAAATTTCGAACGAGAGATCAGACTTTTGAAGTTGAACAAAGCCGTGGGACCAGATGATATTCACCCAGCCTTCTTCAAATTCGGGGGCCCTGCTCTTGCTTTGATTTACACGAATTACTAGTGAAATTGTGGGAGCAGGAAACTGTCCCAACGGACTGGAGCCGCTCCGTTATTGTCCCCATCTTCAAAGGAGGCTCGTACTCGGAATGCGGCAACCATAGAGCAATTAGTCTGATCCCCATCGCCTGCAAATTACTTGCCTCTGTACTCCTTCATAAACGACTGGCGGTCATGAAAGCCCGATTCTTGAAGAGCAAGCCGGGTTTCGTCTGGTTCGTGGCTCCACCGACCACATCTTTACTTTGTGTCAATTTTTGGAGCACCGTCACACATTTTCACGGCCTACCGTACTTTTGTTCCTCGACATCATAGATGCCTTCGAATCGGTCAATCCATGTGCACTTTGTGAGTGTCTACTCAGTAATGATGTGCCCGAATAACATGTAAGTATTATCGGAGCATTACACGTGCGTAGCACCGGCAGAGTGAGGTTTTATGTCAAGCTGCCACCCCCCTTCAATATCTCCAATTGTGTGAGACAAGGATGCCCGTTCACAACTTTTCTGTTCAACTTTGCTATTGGCGAGGTCATGCAGGTTGCGTTCACAGGACCCGACTTAGAAGGTATGTGGATACTCTCAGGAGAACGAGTTCGTGAATAGGAGTATGCAGACGATACTGCCTTTAGCTGTTATAGCTTCCAAACGTGCCAAGTTGCATTGGACATATTAGCGCTGACTGTCAGCCGTTTTGGAGTTTGATTTTCACCATCGAAGTGCAAAGCTTTCCTCCAAGGTAGGCGTGGATCGCCTCCTTCGCTGACCCTTGTTTGGGATTAGCTGGAAGTCTTTCAGAAATTCAACTACCTGGGAAGTTGTATTAGCGTCCGTGCAATCGAAGAGGAGATCACGAATCGTACAGAAAAACCCAAATGCTTTTGCTAGTCTTCGCCACCTATGGCGGCGGCGCGACATCACACTCGCCCTGAAGGGTAGAGTGTACAATGCAGTGGTACCTTCAACCTTACTGTACAGTTGTGTAACCTGGCCTTTTAGATGAGCTGACATAAAGAAGCTAGTTACGTTCGACCACCGGTGCCTTCTCCATTTGCTTCACATCTGGTGAGAACATCGAGTGAGCAGCGAGCCTGTTCAACGCCTTGTTTAGCGCACAGCAAAAGGAACTAAACCTCTCGGCACCATCATTTCACGCACCAGGCTCCGATGGCTTGGTCACCTGCTGCGCATACCAGCCCACTGACTCAGACTACCTGAGTTGTTTGTTCGCCGCGGATGTGCATGAAAGAAGAAGAGAGGTGGCCAAGCGATGACTTGGTCGAGAGGTATGAAGGCCCTCAATTCGACGCTGGTTTGGTTTGGAGCTTCATGACTCCATGGTTGGGGTCCGAAAGACGATGAACACGTTTGGCTAGATACACTTGCTGACATGTCTAGGAGCCGACCTCAGTGGCTTTCCTGCTGTGAGTTTCTTTGTCCCTCCCCATCGCTTTTAGCCCCCCCCCCCTCAACCACGATCTCATTTCGTAGCATAATATAGTTTTACATCATAATTTTTCTTCTTTCCTAGTTGCCGGCTGCCAGCTTTCCGGTATGATGCCCATCTGTTGCTGATAGCTAAGCTGACATGCAACTATTGCATTTATTTTCATTTTTTTCTTTTTTGTATTGCGGCACAGTAGCTGAGGTGTTTTACACCTCTAGCTAACGTGTATAATGACGAAACAGCATAACGCTGAATGACATGGATGAGTAAATAAAGAAATTCTTTATTCTCTGAAAATGCGGGACACACCTATGTAGACATAATCATGTAGATATGAACATCTCTCTAGGTAAATCAGTTTGTGACATTTGGATATGTATGTCGTTATTTCAAACATTCGCGCTGCTAACCACGTTGTATTGCTAAATGTTGAGCACACGCATCCGAAAATGGGACAAACTTACTGTTAAGCAAACGCAAATTTAGTTTACCAAAGTGATAACTAGTTACTTCACGAAACTGAGCGCTGTAACATCCATGGACGGCAATCCTATTCCTCACGAAGATTGATAGTTTACCTGTGTTTCTTGTCTTTCGTCATGTGTAGCAATACCCTACACTGCAGAGGTCAATTTGTTTATGACACCGAAAGACTCTTCTTCCATTCCTCATGTAAATTCCAGGATCATAATTTCAAGGACGAAAACAAGTATGCGAGGGAAATTCTTTCTCCCTGCCTACTTCAAGCCTTGGTTCAAATTACCCAAAAATATCAGGAAGAACTGTAAACTTATGAAATATCTTGCTCACAATAAATCGTATCATGCCATGGATAGCGCAGTCTTAGGGTGTTGACATCACATAGGGTCAAAATTGCTAGTTTTGTCATTTTGTTACTGCGTTTGAAAGTTGATGCGAGTTGAACTTTATTGTACAAATATTGAGTTCATTGAGTTCGTTGACTGGTAGAGAGCAGAAGGTAGGTCCCGTGTTGGCTCCTTCACTTCCCGATCTTCCAAGGATTGCAGGCGTAGTAGCTATGGTGTTGCTCAGGATGTAAGATCAGTCCTTCAGGATCCTGGAGTACTTAGTAAGAAGATGTCTAGCAGACGTTTGCAACTCGCTTCTGACTGCGCATTGACAGTCGGGTCCGGTAGTCGTTTCCAGTCATTAATTACTCGAGTAGAAAGAGCAACCTCTGAGGGGACTTTGAGTCTCTTCAGTTTAAACAGCTTCCAGCTTTGTCCTTGAGCCGAACTGCCATGTCTTAGCTGAAAAGCTTCCTCAGCTCCATCCCCAGTTCCCTTCGTAGGATACGCCTAGTCTAGATGCGGTCTCCGTGACGTCGGCGATAGTCTAAGGGAAAAAGTTTCAGCCTCTGTAGTCGGGAGGGATACGGGAGTTCACGTAGCCCAAGGACAAATTTCGAGGCTCATTGCTGAATTATTCTATCTTGTCACTTTCATGCTTCAATAGACGGGCTATGGCCGGAAGTCTGAATTCAAGGATTGGACGGTTATGGTAGGCGAAAAGAAGTTTAAATATCTGCGGCGTCATTTTAGAGTATGATGCCCTTATGACGCCCCACATCCTGTTCGCCGTAGCAGTCTTCTTTATTATGTCACGGGTAGTTTTGAGCTCAGAGGACACTACTTCCCCAGATCCCTTTCCTGTGTGGCAAACTTGAGTAGATTCCCGCCAATTGATAGATGCCCAGTGGTTCAGCAGCACCGATGGAAAGGATAGAGCACTTATCTTTGTTGACCGGCAAACCCCACTTGATAGACCAAGCGTGTAGTAGATTAGGCGTTTCCTGTAATCGGTCGGCGTCTTCGAGGCTGGACACTTCCGACCATAGGTTGAGGACGTCTGCATACATCAGACAGTCCGTTTGTAGCGTACTTGGTATGGCACTGATATTTATTTTGAACCATGACGGTCCGAGAACGGAGCATTGTTGTAAGCCACCGAACAGAAGTACTGGAAATGAAAGGGTATCGTTTACCTTGACTTGCATGTTCTGGCCTTGCTAGAAATCACTGATCCATAGTAGGAGGTTCCCGGTTATACCAATTCCGCAGAGCTTAGAGAGTAGTTCTTGAGGAGGAGTTAGTCAAAAGCTTTACTGAATTCGATGAAGCCAACATCTAAACGTTTTCCAGCGTCCATTGACAGCCCACTTCTCTCTTGCGACCAGCAGGTTCGTGTTGACGGAACGTCGCTTTCAGAAGCCATGATAAGTAGACGAAATGATGTTGAACTCTTCACAGTGTCGGTGGATGGTACATTTAATAAGCTTTTCCATGATCTTGCAGGCGACCGGCGTCAAGCAAATTAGCCGATAGTTCACAGGGTCCTGGTTTTTCCCACGCTTGTATTTCGGCATATCTACATCCGTCTTCCAATCGACAGGCAGCCTAAATGCTTTAAGAGAACGCTGAAATATTTGAAAAAGTGGGACAGCAATGAATTCTGCTACCACCTTGAGAAAATGGGGGTGTAGCCCATCTGAGCCTAGTGGGGAAGCTGAGTTCATTTCTAGTAAACTTCAAGGTAGCACCTGCATTAATAACGATATGTCCCGGAGGTACTGCATTTGAAACTACATGATTGTTTGTGAGTTTATCTCCCTTCGTGTATACAAGAGGTCAGCTTCGGCGTTATCATCATAGTGTATTATACCTGGCTCATTAGTAGACAATGCGGGAATTCCACAGACCGCCTTGGAAGATCTGTTAACGCATGAAAATATTTTCTTTGGCCTAGAAAGGGATTTTTTAACCAGGCAATGCTCGTATCGTTGTCAATTTTCACGTTTCCGCAAGGAGTAAAAGTTTCAGTCGGCCTTGTATTTGGAGTAATATGAATCTAAGCGGGAAAGTCTAGATTTGTCCCATGGTTTTCGTCGTTGTTTCATGTTGGCCCTGAGTTCTCGGTCGATCCAGGCGGTAAACTGGCCAGACAGAGCGGACAATCAAGTGTGGAGCGTGGGAGTACAGCCAAATGCGCCAGGCGAAGTTTAGCGGATTGGTGAGACCGACATATAGATATGAGCGTTCTCGGTCTTAATACCAATCTGGTCGGCTGGGTCTTCTTCTGTCTTTCTTCCTGTCGGGTTAGCCAAGGCGCCAAGTAGAGCAGGCGTAAGGGCGTAGATCTACCAGCAGGCGTGATTCAATCGGTCGATTGCGAGTACGGCTATGTAGCAGATATTTTACCTTTGGAGATCAAACTCAGCCACTTGATTTTTTTATCCAGTTCTGCCAATCCTGGATGTCTTATCATGCTTTCAGGCGCTCAGGCGGCTTTATTATTTAGAGCAAACTATTGGTCCGTGCGACAGACTCACAAATAACTTACCGGTTGTCCACTGCTTCTCTGGCTGCTTCTAGCAGCCTCGCTAATGGGAAAACAACATTCCATGATGATGAAAATTGTAGGTAGTACGGACTAGCTGTCTGAGTACAAATGTGATGGAGCGCTTCATTAATTTGACAGACTGAAGAAAATCCCTTTATGGCCACTCATTAGCCATAGCTATCATAGTATTGCTATTAATCCTCTTCAAATGTTAAAATTGCTGGAGAAAGTGGGGAAATCTGAAATCATGGTGTGAAATACAATAAGCCGTTTCACGTTAAAATTATAACCATCCCCGAACACTGCAAATCTCAATAGTCCATAAGTGTATTATGGGCTATATAGCCTAATTTTCAAGACCCACAAGATGGCGAAACAAAAAAATTAGAACCAAACTTTTCTAACGTAGAAAGTGGTTAAACGTTTGCACTTTACAAACTGTTGTTTTGCTTTTATGACTAATAGGAAAGTCTAAAGGTCTTTCGAATGTCATCATATCGGGTGGGTTTACTGCATATTTTGATAATGAATTTCATTGAGAACAAATTCTAAGTGAATAAAAATACTTTCTACAATTAAGACTAGAGTGTTGCGTCATTAGTTTCAGGTTGTTACCTCGGCATTATTTTAAGGGGCTAGGATCAACTGTGATGTAAATGGATGCTCACTTTCAGTTAGTATCGGGTATGTGAGAATAAGATCTCCGCGAAGCCGTCGGTGTTCTGATGAGAACACACCAAGTACATGAAAACGCAGTTCGTAACTTAGACCGGATAGTCCACACCTTGCCTTTGTGTTTATTCTTTGGGGTTGTTCCAATAGACGAATATCCATTTTTAACCATGAACACCAGGCCATAAGTGAATATTCAAAGTGCGGGCGAATATAGGCGTTCATTAGCATTGGTACTAGCCGTCCCTCAAAGTTGCCTAGAGCTCGCCTCATAAGTCTCAAGTTCAAATTCGCCACACTGGATGCTTTCGAACATTGGAACGAGTTGTCAAGACTCTCAACCCAGTCTAGGCCATTTCCCAACCTCTCCAGAATACGCCGACCTTTTATACCAGTACGTTCGAACCCGCTTTTTTGCCCACCATCGGGGTATCTCAAATTGAGCAATAAAGTAGGGTGGGTAATTAACCGATGTTGCCATTTTTCCAAGTGGGAAACGGCCATTGAATTATTGTACAATATATCACTTGGATGGTAACGTGTTAAGAAAGACAAATAAGTACTTTTAACAGAAGCTTACGAAAGCCATTTATTCAGAAGATCATGACCTATAATTTAAGAATTATACTATAAAGAGTCTTACTTGGATAGCTATAGAAACTGACTCTACTGTATATTTTCATTGAGAGAACAGTTCGACGTCAGTTGTAAATTATTTCGTGCAGATACCCCAGTCACTTTTGCTATGATGAATTCCAATTGAGATAAGAAATCGCTGCCTGGCCCATGTAAAAGTCCATAGCTGCACAGCACATTCACACAATTATTTCATATTGTATGCGACACGCGCCGATTGCAGTTAATCATGGATGCATCCGTCAAGTCATGCTCTGAATCCCTGCCTTCTTTCTGATCTAGTCGGTTCTCTAAATCTTTGCTGACTATTTCATCGTTAACATCTGTTAAATCTGAGAAACATTTCACATGATTGTCAATGGCGACGAACTCTACTGCATTAATGACTGGAACTGTGCAAAAGACTGATGTAATCTTCAGCGATGACAGCAACCCGAAAGCCCACTTTTATTCTTGCACCGGTAAGCTGTCTCCAACTTTTCGAAAGGAACTTAATTGCATTGGGCACAGGAAACTTGGCGTTGACATCCACCGCAGATAGTGGGCCAGATAGCACGTTGTTTTCGAGGTGATACATAATTCGGTCCACAATTTTCTTTCCTGTAACGGGTTCTCTCATTAATAATCAAACTTTGCTCAGTGAATTGAAGAATGCTGACAGTGTCTGCCTGGAAAATTGCTATTTGATTGCCTTTCAGTCATTCTACCTGTGGACGTGTTGTGCAATTTTCCAAGAGCAACGTAACATTGGCCAAGGCCACGTCCTGTTCAATGACCCACTTGGTGTAATATTCTTTCGACATGCCTGCATATTTGCCAGTTCCGTAGGTTAAGGGAAGTGTAAGTACGTACACACCATTAAAACATCGTGGTTTCTTACATTCCTAAATCAATACTATATGTCTTTTATCCGTGCCAGAGATATTCACGCAGCACTGAAAAGTGATCCTAACCATGGCTTTTCTATCTGCTGGCATCGTGGACAGCAAAATAGCCAAGAGAATTCTGAAGTTGCTCGGTTGAAATGACCTATTACCTCTGACTTGTAGACGATGTCATCATACGAAATAATTAAAATTTCAGGCAAACTGTTTTTCAGGCAATTTTTACAGATGGCACTGTCCGAGGAACTCTTTTCGCCCGGTGAACCTTTAGACACAATTTGAGCTCTAATCTTCCAGCTTCGCAACCGTCCTTCTGTGGCAACAGAGGTTTTACCAAGTTCTTAATAAAAGCGTCAAATAGATGGCATAAAATTGACACAATGACAAAAGCACAGCCCACGAAGCTGTGCACTTAAGCAGTGGGACGACCCTGGTAAGGGGCAATTAAACGGCGGAATTTTAGCCTGTCTATGAGAAAAGCTTACAAATTTTGAAAAATAGGCATCAAAGCGAAGTGGGCTAAAAGTCGGGAAGACAATAAAGTTTGTTTGACTGCACTTCAACCAGGTTCAATCAATGAACGCAGTTCACAAAGAGGCATCATATATCATGCACCACAATTGTATGAATGGCCTGCCTGTTTCTGCTTGTCCACACTATTTTTAGCTGAGCAATTTAAGGTATTTATTAAGAGACTGAGCACACGCTTAAACAAAGAATAATCTTAGATTCAGACAACATTTGGTCATCGCCACTGCAAACAGTTGCTAAGCCATCTGTTGACTGTCGTACACTCAATAATTTAACCGACTCGGATTGGTACCCTATCCCATGCATGCGACGCAAACAGCAGGCTTCAAAAGCAAGAGGATTTTTTGTAAGATCGATCCGGTTCACATCACACGTGACTCAAAATGTGCACTAGCAGAAATATTTTATCATACATATTTAATGTCGCCAGGAGAATTAATTCCTTCACCCACATTATCTTGTATTTCCCCCGCTTTGCTTTATGTCCTCACATGCATGCGTTCATTCACCATAAATATATCCTTGACCAAACCACAGAGGTGCAAGTGCACAGCTTACACTGCAGCAGTATCCGCGTCTTACCCCGAAATGATCTGGTGTGGCGCTTTCTCCATCCTCTCTACCCAGGCGATTCCAATATTCTGCAACGAACTCGGAAGAGCTTTACTTTGGTGTAACGTAGTCACCGACTAATGGTTTTTATCGCCCACCTCAAAGTGGGCTTCGTTGATCAACCACTTAAAACCGGTTCTTTTGATATTACACATGTGCCCACACCCGCAGTAAATTCGTGAGCACCAGCTAAAGCAACCCCTTATGTTCTCTTCGAACTCTATAACTGCGCCTCCTCAACTCCAGACAACCAACGGACGTGTCAGACAGTCCGACATTTAGTCAGTTTTGGCTACTTTTTGCACGTCTGTCATTTCCATTCACATGTAGGTTTTGTCTTAGTTATTGATAGTGCGTTTGAATCGCATACACTTGCAAAATATACGTAACACACTTGAAAATTTTAAATAATCCTGAAAAGCGTTATTGTTTTTTCTTGCATGCCATATTCCCAGTCCGACGTCACTCCAAAACGCCGATCCCTGTCCATCCCCTCTTAGTTGCACTTCATAGTATCTCACACACCCGAAAAACCGAACTTAACTCCGATTTACCCGCTAACAGGCAATAATTAGTCACATATGGCAACGGATTTCAAATACCAGATTGGTCCCCAAACGTATTGGCTACATGGAGTTGACGAGAAGACCCGGACTTATTCGTTTGGCAAAGAACGTTGTGACGAGGGAATGTGGTGCAGTAGAAGGCTTGACAACTTCCAAGTACACTGTCGAGTCTGAAATGGAGGAATTGTCCTGGCTAGCTGGATCTAGATAACCAGATGTTAGTCTGACGAGCCTGCCCGACGGTCCACTGATGCTGTAACCAAGTTCACATGCAAAACATAAATCACAAATAACAGAAGCCTGGAACCGGCTAACTTTGCAACAGACAACAAATTGGAATCCCGAGTTCGACTCCACTTCATTGGATGCACCCATTATCACTGACCTCCGCTCTCTGGGAGCTACATCGCAGAATACCATTTCTCAGCTTTCTAGAACATGCCTATGTATTGAATCTGCAAAAATACCCTCGGTATCACAAATTATTGACTTTATTAATATTAATATTTTTATTATTATTATTATGTCCGCTATATCAACATCCACTTCTTTGACTGCGTGTACATCCGCTTACACTCTCGCTTGGGTGTTACACGCTGAACGTTCTTTGCGTTTGCTCAATTGCTGTGCATTTGTTGTTGCCTCTACATTATTCCTTGGGTCCATCTGCTGTTCCGTGTATTACCCGAG
The DNA here is from genome assembly GCA_944474145.2 of Dicrocoelium dendriticum. NCBI lineage: Eukaryota > Metazoa > Platyhelminthes > Trematoda > Plagiorchiida > Dicrocoeliidae > Dicrocoelium > Dicrocoelium dendriticum. The sequence continues at coordinate 58,619,997 of OX104071.1, read as the reverse complement.
ACGCGCCCGATGGCTCCATGCGCCTACAACTCCGAGTCAGTGCCGCTTGCAGTGAACTCGCTTACCTTTGTCCACGAGCTAAAGCGTGCCTGACACAACACTGCAAACTAATTATCCACTATCCATCCCGTTCGTATATGTGTTGCAAACTTACGCTCGCGACGGTGGTTGGCTTTCCATCCACTGACAGTGCCTCGTTTTTCAGCCTAATCCGCCAGTCACCATCGCATCAATAGTTTTGTTTTTATTTGTAGTGCAATTTTATGTCTCATGGATTTGCCAAAGCGGGTGATCTTAAGATACGGGGCCGTGTTGTCAGGTGAATCGTTCTTCCGTTGCTGCTAATCTCACGATGCTGAGTAATTTCACGCAGTTTCCTTGTAGGCTGTATGCGATTTATTTGAATGATACATATATATGTAGTTAATAGCCTATCTATACTACACGAACTTCATTTAATCCCATCCTCCAACATGTACCAGTTCAAAGAATCCTTTCAAGATATACTTGGTCATAAAACGCTAGAGGTGGATGCTGTCATAAATAACGGTTTAACTGCGAGTTGCAGCAGCATTCACTTGCTTAAAACATCTTTCCGAAGAAGTCATGCATTAATTTTGTGCTCAGTAAATCATTAACTAACTTGTTCCACGTCCCAAAAAATGATAACTCTGGCTTGTCTCATTTTATACAAACGACATGTATCAGTTTTCAATTAACGTGATCTACACATCTTCCTGAATCTCCTAAGCGCTAGTGAGCACAAGAGTTTTCTTCCTAACCGCCGAGTAAACAAATTTAAATGGCTATGTGATGTTCGTTCATGAACGACGTTTTGTACTTGTTTTACATATTTGGTTAGTGCAACCGCAAATTGAATAATACGATTTCCACTTGCGATCGTTATCACATCCGCTCTGGGTTTGAGCCAAGCCGATTTCAATCTGACTATTCTGAGCTAGATCGATTTCAGTTTCTTTTACTTACGTTACAACTACTGGCGTCTCAGACAAATATTTCACTCAGTGCAAAATAAGTAAGTTAAATAGACATACCACATGTCGCGGCAGCAAGTATTACCTGGAGCATTTTGAAATCTGGTGCATTATAAGAGAAAATTTGAAGGATGAAAACAAATGGGCTCATTTTCTTGCTACTATTGGACTAGTAGCTTACAGCCTGGTAAAGAATTTGCCTTTTCCGGACCCAACGGTTTCCTTACGGTATGGTGCGATGAAAGCGTTACTGCTTAGACACATTAAGACAGCAACTTTGTAGCAGCAAAAAGAGCAAAAGTTTCCACTCTTATAGACAAAGCTGTTAAAGACGCGCGCTTTTTTTTATCTTCCAACTACAAACGCAAGCTGTACACTGGAGATTTGTTGACCAGTGGTAGACCCAACATCATTACCGTTTAATCGCTAGAATTAAATTGCCGAGATGATAGCAAAAGTGACTTCTCTGCTTATGCTTAGTTTAGAGTCGCTTGTAGCCCTGTGTAAACAGTACGAAAACGTGAAAACAGTAGTGAAGCATCAATCTCCACTGCTTTATAAAACCAGTAGCAAACGGAAGCCTAGCTGCGAGGAACAGCGGAATTAAAAAACCCCAGTTCCAAACAAGGAGAGCAATAACAAACGTTATTTTCAGGTTGAAGACACTGGAAGATTTGTGAGTCAAGTAATTATAACTATTTGCGCCTGGCTTGTAAGTTCTGTCAACACAAATGTCATACATGTAGTAAAATTTGTTACTTTAATTCATATGTCGTATTTCGGAAGGTTGTTTGGTTCAAGTAGCTGCCTGTAGCGAGCGTGACCTGCTCAAGCTAAGAGACTACTGGTGAGTACCGTTCCCAGTGGTGTAAAAGAAGGTACGGAAGTGACCAGACAAAAGTGTATTGTGGTACATGCTGTTCCCGTTTATTAGCTAAAAAATGACACTGAAGGACCCAGCTAGAGAAGAAAGGATGTAAGGGACCGCTAAATTGAGCGGCGTGTTGAATCCAACTGTGGCGCCGTGTATGTAAATCGTGTGTATGTTGGATCAGACAAACAAATGCAACATACATATCATCAATATACAAACACCCACTAGGTGTACAATAAGAAGGTAATTATTGTTGGGATTTTACACAACATACTCAGGCAATCCGGTGTAATCACTAGGCTGCTATAGACAGCAGAACAAACGTTTTCATCAGAATTGCATTTATTAGCTACGGCTTTTCCGTGACACAGAGACTTGTTGTCAACGGTGGATCTCAGTACACATTTATTATTGGCAATGTAAGTGCTCAGTATTTTTTTCTGCCTTCATGTTTTGAAATAGTAGTTCAAAAAGTTACCTTGAAACAGAGATACTTCAGTTGAAGTGATACTTGAGCATGTGATTTCTATCCTTGGCTCATGTGAATTGTATTGAGAACGCTTATATGCAACTACAGTTTAGCGTTCTTACAACTATAAACACGCCATTAGGATTATTTCGTTTCAACCTTTTATTGTTTGGTCGCAATATACCACTAACAATTTTTCAAGTTTTTATTAACTCCGTCAGTGTGAACCTAGCAGGTATTCCAGTGTACCGGGATGAGTTTATTATTCACACCCCTTCAAATGCACTTCACGACGAGCGACTTTATGCAATTTTGGATAGGTTTTATATGCTTAAAGTTGCTAGAGATCCTTCAAAATTCATGTTCAGTACATCCATATTTTATTATCTTGAAATGTTTGTCGATAAAATTCGTTTTTATCCTGATCCTGCTCGTTTCTCTCAGTTATGTAGTACTTATACTCCCATAAAATCCGAAGAACTACGTTCTTTAATGGATATTTTTGTAATAATACGCAAGAATAATTCCTATTGCCTATTAATTCCTATTGCCGTAGATGTGTAGCCAGTATTCGAAATACGGGCTTCCAAATTGTTTGTTTGGACCGTCATCCATGAAAATACGTTAGTTACTCTGCTACGACTGTTATCTGCAGTTGTGATTTTACTACTTTATCGCCAAAATTGCAATTAACTGTTATCCATTATACACAGGTACCAGTACATGGGCCGCATTAGAACAACATAATCATCCTGTTATTTGTATCTTTAGACGTCTTAGCCATGCTGAACGTGAATACCCTAAAAGCATGAGAGAAGCTCTCGCGGTGCACAGGACTACCTCACGTCTCAACAAATACCTGTTTGCAATTCATTTTACTACACTAACCGATAACGAAGCGTTTAATTAAATTTGCGGTCCTCAAAAATATTTGGCTAAGTCATTTGTCACAATGCTACATCGATAGAGCTTTGCGCTCGCTGTATATTGGTTTGGCTTGCAACTCTCTGGTGTTAAAGACATTCCACAGGTTGGTTAGTTGTCATGAAGCGGTGCGTCTAATGAAAGGGAGAGCCCTGAGTGTCTTTTAACATAGCAGTTTCCAGGAGAACTTTCCCATCTTCTTCACGAAAAGACGAAAGCTTTCAGATGTTTTGTCTTTAAGACATAAAGGAGGGAATCCTGACCAGAATAGACGATTGCCTCATTTCCCCAGACTTCGAGATGAAACTACTTTTAAAGTACTTGGAATTCTGTCTGTCCAATATCGCATAGTTTTGCCTACTACGCCGCGAGCTGCTGTGTTACAAGACAAATGTGTTACAAGACAAATACCGGATCAGTTCTGAAACAGACCGGTCTTCACAATGTCTAAAATGAATGCAAACGTTACTTTCCACCGTACATAAAGGGTCACACGATAACGTGTCCACGATCAGGCTATGGTATTGCTTTTATTAGGTCCGTTAACGCTTGGTACCTTGTTTGGCTGTAAAGTTTGGAAACGGGACGCGATGGGCTGGGCTCTTGCGGGGGGATGTTGGTTCAGTCAACCAGTGAGGGGTGTGAGGAACATGGAGGTGCATGTCCCTGGGGCTAGAGGATGATTCAAGTCTGAGGTGTGTGTAGGTGGGGTTGTCTGGACGGGTTACATAGTGTGAATGAACGGTCTCTACAGTGAGAAGTGAACTGAAGTCATAGCAACATCGAGATGCGTTCACATGGGGATACTCCGTAAGCCGGCGTTCATCAATTGGGGCAAGCGTCTGCTTTGATCATCCAGACTGAAATCCCGACATGCGGCTTGCTAATCACATACTAGTCTTTAAAGAAAGTCATTTCTTTGCAATTATCCTCCTTAGGTAATCGAAATTATATATTGCGTAATCGGCGGGGAAATTTGCTATCGATAGCGTAGCATAATTATGCCGTGTCGTGTTCCTGATACGCCGCGGTCAGCGCCCAATTTTGAACACACAGCCATAAAACAATTACCCAACTGGCTGCTGCCCCATCTATGGTCATGGGAGAATCGCACCTTGTACAACCGTTTTTTGTTTGCCTATTTCCGGCTACAAACTTTGATCGCGATGGCTTTCGCAGTGGTCTGCATACGCTTTCTGGTTCCTTTGGGCGATATTTTCGGCACAATGTAGAGTGCTGTAAACTAGTCTTTCGTTTGAAAATGATGTCCACTACTGATCAGATGTTCTAAAATTCAGCTGCGGACGTTCTTGTTCGTGCCGTGTCGTAATGATGCCGGGCACTGTTCTGTTATCCGTCTCGAACATCGTCGGATCGTGTGTCCAATTTACCGCGCACCACACGTGCAGGAGTTTGGATACAGAACGAACGACTCGTACTGGACCTGCATTTATTTTTTGTGGCATTGTGTAGTCAGCGTTGTGATCTCACAGATAGTACGCTGATAGTACAACAACCCGGAAATTCACTTAAACTGCACCGGCTTTGGCGATAGTTAGTTAAGGATAAATCCTTATATATTTCTCACGTACATATTTGGATAGTGCAAATTTGGGTTGAATGGTACGATATGTATGTGCGCTCGCAGCGCGGTATTATTTCTGCTCTGTGTTGGTGTCAAGAAAAGTCTAGTACACAGAAGCCTAAGATAAATGCTACACATGACCTGGTCCGAGATATCCCCCGATCCAATCACAGTGTGCCACTTCCCAGCCAATCAGTGTATTAACCATTAATTAACCGTAAAACGCAGCCACTACGGGACACATGTGAACCCTTGAAGCTTGATCTCTTTGTATCAATACGACCCGATGATATCCACGATCTAGTCTTTTATCCACCTACTTGAAGTTGTTCAGGTCATATCAACTGGCGACGGGCTCGGCAACTGAAATGATACTCTCAGCAGACGATCGCCATGTGATTTTTTAACAACTGCGGATGTAATTAGAAGCCGCTGAACTCCGCCTACTCGATACTCTGACTCGCAACTTCTCGAAGATTCCCAAGGAAAAGGAACCGCATGATGAACAAACCAATTGGGAGTCATTTGGTTTTAAATGCAGTTTCTCTATCATGCCGTTCCATCTGGTATTACATTTGAGTATTGCTTTAAAAGCCATGAGAACATTTTTCTAATTGAATTCCGTGGCAAGGAAGAGGTATGGCGATCACGAACACTGCTTTTTAACTTGGCGGCCACGAAACACAGACGTTTCGTAAAGTACATCTTGCCAAAACACCCACGTGATGTTTTATTCGATGACAGTCCAGTGTTCCCTTCAGATATTTGGCGATCGTTCCTTACTCTTCAGCACAAGCTTCCACCGTTCAAAACTCGTCAATCGATCCATGGATGACTATGTTACTTATGCAGGTATAGTCAACCGAGAATTCGGACTCTTTAAATCGCCATCCATGACAGAGACACAGTTCAAGTGTCTGATGTTCATCTGTGTTCTACAGTCTCCGTCAAAAGCGAACATCTGCACACAAGTTATCAGCAAGCTGGAGCAAGACGTAGACATCATGCTGCAGAAAATGGCCGAAGTATGTCAAAGACTGCTTAACCTGAAGCATGATTACAGTATGATAGAACAGCGGCAGATAAACATGATGGATATTAGACAGGTCAGACCAAATCAGCAGGCGTTCAAAAAGCCACATACAGCATATTGGAACTGTAGTGCATGGCAATACGCATCAAAGTTTACTTTCGTCGACATCGCTGTAACCATTGTCAAAGTTTTGGTCACAAAGATGGTTTCTGCAAGCCACGCAACTCAACTCAACTGACAATTCCAATAAACGATCTTCGAAGCCAAAACAGAGAAAGACTAGGCGCAGCATTGTTGCTGCTCATCAAATCAAAGCGACAACCCGCAAAGGCTTTCTGACAGTAAGTGTTAATGGACATCTTGCATCTCTTCAGTTAGACACTGGATCGTGCATAACCATCATTTCCCAATTCATTTGGTTAACCATCAGAACTTCTCCAGTTTTGCCAACCCAGTTAACTACCCTCAGTGCATCTGGAACTACTCCCGGATTGGTTGATGAGTTAATTTATTTGGTAACCTAAAATAAACAAACGTTTAAGTATATATTGTGCCTCACTAGCCAGCCAGGACTGAACATTCTTGATATTGACTGAATAGATAAGCTTAATCTTTGGATTATTCCTTTTGATAAAGTATATAATCTGATACTGAGTTCCACTCATAATTATCTATGCAGAGCTCCAGCAGACGATTTCACAGTGGTTGTTTCAGCAATACGCAGTAGTTTTTCAGCACGGCCACAAATCTGTACAAAAATGAAGGTCCAATTGCAGTTGAGAACAGATGCTAACGCAAGTTTTGGTGCAAAACGTCCACTACCATATTCTACCGTAAGCAGTTTTGAAAAGAGCTTCATCGGCTGCAAATAGCGGATGTCAAACAACCGGTTGATTACTCTGCATGGGCTGCTCCCATTGTGGTAACACGAAAGGCTAATGGCTCCATCCGTGTAGGTGCAAATTGTTTAACCGGTCTTAATTAGACCCTTCAGATGCACAACTACGTACTACCAGTTCCAGAAGACGGTTCTGCGAAATGCTCAGGTGGTAGGATTTTTTCAAACTGAATCCAGCGGACGCATATGTGCAGCTTGCTGTTGAGGGTAGCTCAAAGGAATTGTCGACACATCGTGGATTCTTTAAGTTTAAGTGATTACCGTTCGGGATTAAAAGAGCGTTAGCTAATTTTTAGCAGCTAATGGATACAATGCTCATGGGCATGAACAGTGTTACAGCATATACAGATGATATCTTAGTGGTGGAAGCGAATCCGGAGGAACTATCCTTGAGGCACGACTAGGTCTTGGATCAAATCAAAGATTACGGATTACCTACGCGACCGGAGAAGTGCAGTTTACTCCTCCCACAGCTTAAATATCTGGGGTTTATCATTATTCAGGATGCAAGTCGTCCGGAATCAGGGAACGATTCAGCTTTTCTTATCCTGCCTGCACCGACAAACGTCAGTACACTCCGCTCTATTATTCGAATGTTTAGTCATTACTCAAAATTCCTCTAGGAAATGCATCAACTGCGAGCACCTCTTATGGACCTACGCATAAAAGATTTAAAGTGGAATTGGTCGATTGAGAGCTAAACAGCGGTCGCTCGGATATAAGATTTGTTAACTTCCTATCTTCTCACACATATTGGTCCTGAAATTCAGATTATGGTAGCTGCCGACACAAGCAGCCATGACTTCGGAGCTGTGTTATCCTACATTGCTCAGACAGTTCTGAGAAGGCAGTTATCCATGTAACGACGTATATTAAGGCTTTCAACGGATGAACAGTAGGTTCACGTTGAAATGTGTCAAATACAAACCCTAAATAGTATCACTGACCGAGATGTTCACGAAGTCTACGGACACCACAATAAACACTTACAAGTGCTCTAATCTATGTCTCGGAATTAACATCATCACTGTGACACGGCGCTTCGGCTGTAAATTTGGACCATTCAGCATTTCGTGGTTGTCCCATCCCGGAGGTAATTTTTGGGGTATTATATTAACATATGGAGAGCAATTCGCTCAGCATCCGACCGTGTCTACCTCCAGGAAGATCTGGTCCGCTTTAACGAATAGGTAGAAAAGAACCAGCTCCCACTGAACCCCACAAAGTGCTACCTGCTGACGGTGCGCAGCAGCTTCAACACATTCCTTTTGGGGCAACACGTCATGCAACACGTGAATAGTGAATGCGCTTTAGGTATAATCGTGCATGCGAGTCTTGAAAATTCACTCCATTGTTCGAAAGCAGCAAGTGTGGCGAACTTGAACTTGAGACTTTTGAGGCGAGCTCTCGGCACTTTTGAGCGACGTCCAGTACCATTGATGATTAACTCCTACATTCGTCCTCATGTTGAATATGCAATTCAGGCCTGGTGTCCATGGTTAAAACGAGACATCCGCCTATTGGAACAGCACAATAGAAGTGCCACAAGGGCAACTCTTGGACTATCCGGTATAAGTTACGAAATGCGTCTTCGTGTATTCGGTGTGTTCTTATTAGAATACCGACGGCTTCGCGGGGATCTTACCCTCTCACATACCGGATACTAACCGTAAGCGAGCATCCATATACACCACTGTTGACTCTAGCCCTTTACAAACAAAACCGAGGCAACCACCGGAAACTAATGACCCAACACTCTCGTTTGAATTGTAGAAAGTATTTTTTCTCACTTAGAATCTGTTCTCACTGGAATGCATTACCAAACTATGTGGTGAACGCACCAGACATAACGACATTCGAAAGACAGATTTTCATCTTGGTGATAAACGATACACAACCTTTTGCCAAAGTGCAATGATTTAACCCCTGATACTTTACGTTTCATTTTGGAACATTTTGGTTTTAAGTTTATTTTGCGCATCCATCTTGTGGGTCAAGAAAATTTATGCTTTTTATCCCATCACACACGATTGAACTATTGAAATAAGTCGAACAGTCGGTCAATGCTGCGTGAAGTTGATGCAATAAACTAGATGGAACTTTTGCGAATTGTCCCACTGGTATGCTGCACAGTGATCAAGACAGACCAGCAAACGTCTTGCGCCAAATTAGTCTAGGAACTTGTTCTACGGCATTCTAGAAATTGCTTCTCCTGCACTCCAAAATCTTGGCCCTACGTGGCCAACTACTCTCACACACTGGCCGTTAAGCTAAGTTTATATCGACCCTATGTGCCCGGGGAAAACAAGTTCTAAGCTTTCCTTTCGCTGGGCCTAAGTCGTTTTTCCCACATTTCTGTTCGCAGTGATAACATGCCTAAACCACTACGGTGCTTATACTAGGTACCAGATAAAGTAATTTATCGCAAAAAACCACTATTCATTACCGAACTCCATGGTAAGCGCGAAGCTGTTAACATTTTTTAATTAAAAGCAGCTAAGTATGGTTTCGAAGTCATCAGCTCAGCCGCTTCCAACCAAACCAGATTGCAAATCATCTACCTGTCTACTGAGTATACAGACGACCGCGCCCAGTACTGAAGCTTGAGAGCTGGCAAAGCTCTGCAGAGGTGTTTATATCTAGCACATGTCAGTGACTGACGTATTTTCATTTTCTCTGCAAGCTCATTTTTTCCCTTCAAACAAAAGCAAATAAGCAGAAAAACTTTCGAGTACTGGAAGATAAAAATCCCAAAACTACACATGGTGACTGTTCGTTTTACTACGCCATCGTATTAGGAAATTCTCATTCAGTTTATTTGCTCCGGTAGATTGCGCGGGCTTACGTACCCGCAATTTTTCTCATATTTGCACCGTCGTACTATCAAAACATACGGAGCATTACGTAGTAAATCGATGTGCGGTCTAACGCAATTTAATTCCCTCGTGTTTGCCACTCGCATTGCTGACAATTTAGGCGCCCCCTAGGGTCAAATGACACCGCGACGCCGTCTACGTTTCACCACATTGGTTAGCCGAATGCTGGCCGTGGACTATCGGACCACACTTCTAATGAATAGACACACTGTTCACTTCTAGGAAGAAAATGTGCAAAATTTTAGACTTCCTAGCTTAGACGTCATATGATATCTAAAACATTTCAAAGCGCTAGTCTTGTGTTTAATTCCAAAAAATGTGCCGTTTGTTTGCCGAATAGGGACTATTTTTTATACGCATACACCCCACCGGACACAAACTAAACGCTGTTTCGGACGTTCCGGGAATATTCTTTCTTATCCCTCCATACGCAAGTGCATCACGAGTGTCTTTTAAGACTAGCGACATTTTGGGTTACATCAGGAATAATTTACACAACTAGTTATTTGCCAGGATAATTTTCCAACGTTGGTTGATTGTACGAATATGTATAAAATAATCGACCACCACTTGACCGAACATACGGGCATCTAATGGGTAACAGTGCTTATAATTCATTAAATCAAAACAAATATGACCATTATTCCTGATTCTTCGTCGGATACATGAGGGAGCCACATGAGTTGAGTAATGGTACGTTAGTTCAAGGTAAACAAAGAAGAAACCCCATTGTCCCCACTTTTTTCATACAATGTCAATTTTTCCCTACTATTACCTGGTCTTGCATAGGCAAACTTGATAACATGAGCATTTATTTCTAAAAAGCGTAATTAAGGAAAAGCTCATGAATATAAAACGGTACATGTTCAACGAAAGTGAGAGTTCATATGTGATCCGTCTAATAGGCAAAATATGTGTTATTCACTGCGGGTTGCTTCAAGTAAGTATCGGCGTATTAATCACATATTCTGAGAAGGAAAAATAGAAAAACGAAAAGACGGTTGTCATTTTGCGCATAATTGAATACACAGCAACTAATAGTGTAATGCGCAATAACACACACAGCTATTATTGCGACATAACCAGATATCATGTGATTCATACCTCTGCGAGAAGCAACACAGATGGCTAAACAGTTTACATGACATTTAACAATAAAATGGAACCGTTCCCGTAAAAGCAGTCTGATTAAATAGCTAGACTGTTCGAACCCTGACCGCATTTGATTTAGCGAATTATACATGTTATGGCGAAAAGATTTAATGGACGAAATCATTAATGTAATTCTCTCTTTTATATCTAGACCAAGGTTCATTATTAAGCGCCGCTGTAGAGCTTGCTTATTAAATCTTCCTTAAGGAGACCTGGTGTTAATGAAACAATTTGTGACGAGAGTGGACAGCCTATACACAAGTTATCCAAACGCTTACAGCTTTGGGCCGAGCACTTTGAAAGGCAATTTAATCGGTCGGAATTGTTAGATTTCTAGCTGGCCACTGATCTCCCCGCTCCCTGGGCTGTCGCTTTGGATCAACCCTCTCGTTTAAAAATCGGATGTGAGATCGGACTGTTAAAGTCGAACAAAGCCGCGGGACCTGAGGATCTTCCTCCAGCCCTCTTCAAATTCGGAGGACCTGCTCTTGTGAATGATTTACACGAGTTACTGGTCAAACCGTGGGAGCAGGGAACTGTCCCAACTGATTGGAGCCGCTCCGTCAAAGTCCCAATTTTCAAGGGACGCTCACGATCGGAATGCGGCAGCCATAGGGGAATCAGTCTGATCTCCATCGCCTCCAAATTGCTTGACTCTGTCATCCTTCACAGATTGGCTGGCATTCGTGAAAGCCAGCTTCGTGAAGAGCAAGCTGGATTTCGTCGAGGTCGTGGCTGTATTGACCACATCTTTACCTTGCGTCATTTGTTGGAGCGCCGTCACATATGTTGACGGCCCACCGTTGTCGTGTTCCTCGATATCAAAGTGCATTCGATTCGGTGGATACACATGCACTGTGGGACTGTCTACTTCGGAAAGGTGTACCTGAGAAATATGTGAACATTATCCGAGCATTATATGCGCGTAGCTCGGGCAGAGTGAGGGCTTACAACAAGTTGTCGTCGCCCTTTAATATCTCCAGCGGCGTGAGACAAGGATGCCCGCTGTCACCTTTCCTCTTTAACTTCGCTGGTGACGAAGTCATGGAAACCGCGTTTACAGGACACGAATTAGAAAGTGTGAATCTACTCCCAAAAGAACGACTTATTGACTTAGAGTATGCTGATGATATTGCCCTAATATATGACAGCTCACAAACGTGCAAACCGGCACTGGACAGGTTAGCAATAGCTGTTCGTCACTTCGGGATTTGCTTCGCACCATCGAAGTGCAAACCGTTCCTCCAAGATTGGTCTGGACTGCCTCCTACGCTGACCGTTGATGGGGATCAGCTAGAAGTCGTCCGGAAATTCAACTACCTGGGAAGTTGTACCAGCACCCGTGGGATAGAGGATGAGATCACGAAACAAATAGCAAAAGTTCGGGGCGCTTTTACTAACATTCGCCACTTATGGCACCGGCGCGACATCACTCTTGCCCTGAAGGGTAGAGTGTACAATGAAGCGGTACGTTCGACCCTACTGTACGGTTGTGAAACCTGGCCGCTTAAAGCAGCGGATCTGAAGAGGCTAGTTACGTTCGACCACCCGTGCCTTCGTAATTTAGCTCACATCTTGTGGGAACACTGCGTGAGCAACGAGCGTGTTCGACGCCTTGTTTACAGCACAGGAAAAGGAACTAAACCGCTCAGCACCGTTATTTCACGCACCAGACTGCGATGACTCAGCCATGTGTTACGCATGCCAGCCCACCGACTTCCGCGACGTGTGTTGTTTGCGCGCCGGGGGTGTGGATGGAAGAATAGGACGGGTGGCCAAGCGATGACTTGGTCCAGAGGAATGAAGGCTCTCACTTTTGAGCTGGCCTCGGTTGGAGCGACTCGGCTTCCTGGTTGGGGTCCGAAAGACGATGAACACGTTTGGTTGGACACACTTGCTGATATGGCTAGGAGCCGACCTCAGTGGCGTTCGTGCTGTGAGTTTCTTTGTCCCACCTCTTCCCTTTTAGCCGCCCATCCAACCATGATCTCATTATTTAGCTTTATATAATTTCGCATAGTATTTTTTACTGCACAGTAGCCGACTGATAGCTTACTGAAACGATGCCCATCCGTTACCGGTAGCTCAGCCAGCTTGCACCAGTTGCATTTTTTTCTCTCCTTTTTTCTCTGTATTGCGGCACAGTAGCTGAAGTGTTCCCCGCCTCCAGCTAACGTGTATGATGAATGAATGAATGACTATCATATTACTTATCCCGTTGCCTGCCCGAAAGCACGATAATAATACAACGATATATCAGGTTCTAACTTGAACGTTAGAACAGTCTGAGAGTGGAAATTTGGCATTTACGACCAAGGATATTGATTTACTTCACAATCAAATCGGAACTTGTCACAAAGCAGTCATAAGGAATTTAAGGATAACAGTGTTAAAACTGGGCTCTATTAGAACCAGTAACTTCGCTGCACATTTTTGCCTATCGCATTCAGATTGTAATTGTTAGCCATTATCAGTGAGTATTTAATGATGAATAGTAAGAGTTTTTGTATAATTCAATTAATTTATAAATGCCACTTTCAATAAGCAGGCTTTAGCTAGTCTGGAAAAGCACCGGATGCCGGCTTTTCGACCTTCTGGGATTCTTAATTGGTGCGCTTCCCAGCGAGACGTTGCCGGGCTCCCCTCGCATGATTTCCGGTAGCAAGCAGCTAGTGCTACTTCCTCATGCTTGATGACCGTGAACCTACGTGATGGACCATTGACTATGACATAGTCCGCCTCGTCTTCCATTGCCACGCAAGTTACTAACGGTGCACAGGAGAGTGGCTAGCTTCACAAGCTACGACCTTCCGCATAGCCCCCGGCACGGCATGAAGACTTGAGAGCCACAATGACCAATATTTTATAAATTGATGATGTGCAGTTAGGAGGTTAGTCTAATTCAGCCAAATCATCCTTGCCACTCGTAATCAGTAGGCTTAAGCTCGTCTCGCAAAGCTCCAGACGCCGGCGTTAAAACCTTCTGCATCTCGTTAGTGGTGTACCTCGTAGCAGAAACCTGCCGGGATTCGCCGCATGACTTCTGGATGACCGCAGCTAGTGCCAGTTTGCCATGGGTGACAGCCTTTTATTTGCGTGATTGATAGTTGACTATGGCATAGCCCGTCTCATCTTCCACTGCCATGCCATTTTCGTATTGTGCCGATGAAAGTGTCTACTCTCATCAGCTACGACTTACCGCACAGCGCCCCGACCTGGCAAGCAGAATTAAAACCTATAAAGATAGACCATTATAAGTTGCTGATTTTAGTAAGGATTATGGAATCAATGATCTAATTCTTCTGTGGTACTTTAAATCAGAAGTGTTAGGCTATGCTATAGAACGAGCAGAAGCCGCCGTATCGACATTCTGAGTCTTGACATTGCTGCGTATATCAACAGACCCCTGCCAACTGTCCGCCACAAAGAATTCTGAATGCCAGCATCTAGTGCCAACTCGCCACGTTGACAGCCATGGAGCTGCTTGTTTGGCAGTTAACAATTATATAGCCTGGCATATCTTCCACTGCCTTGCCAGTTACGATATGCGCGATGGAAATTGAGCCAAGCAATATCATATTTGACATTCAACCACGAATTTGCACCAATTGCAGGCATCAAGGTTTCTTGTGGGCAGAACCCGGTGGCGGTCCGTTCGATCAGGAATACTGACGATAACAAAGTGGTCAAAACGTCGACCTCTGGTGAATTTACAGCCTAATTTTAGCCTGCTGATTATGAGTGGCCTTGATGAAATGGCTAAATGTTTACAAAAGCCTCACTTCTCATGAGAAATATATGCGAAAGCAGTCTGTATAGCTTTTAAATCCATGTGCCCCGCCGGGGCACTATGTTGTGGGTACTAGCTCTTTAGGATAGCCAAGATTTTTACATATTTCATAACTGCCATTTCAGTAGAAAATGAGACGAGATATGTCAAAGACAGCTGTCGATTACTCAGGTCAGAGGCTGTCACCCATGTTGAAGAGGCACCAGCTGCACTCCTCCAGAAGTCAGGGTGCGTAGCCTAGCAGAGACACGCGGGGAGGTGCACCAATTACGAGAGCCAGAAGCTCGAATCGCCGAAGTCTGGAGCTCTTTCAAGCTAGCATAAGCATGCTGATAGGGAGTTACAATAATTGACTAGTTGAATTAACCAAATCTTTACTACACATCTGTCAGTATAGCTTTCAACTTCTCGTTCCGCGCCGGGGCGCTATGTGAGAATTTCAGGCTGATAGGTCTAGCAACTATCCTCTGCATACTTCGTAACTCGCATGACAGTGGAAGGTTTGCCGGAATATGTCATAGCCAAATGTCAATCACGTAATTCCAATGCTCTTACCCAAGGAGAAGTAACATTAACTGCTTGCAGCCAGATTCATGTGGGCAAAACCCACCAAGGACTCGCTACCGGGCGCATTTCTGACGTGGCCCAACAAGTCGAAACGCCGGCGTCTGGCGCTATTCTAGACTAGCCTAAGCCTGCTGATTGAGATTGGCAAGGATTAATTTTCTGCTTTAGACAAAAATTATCATTGTGCTTTACTAATATATAAAATTCGGTCGTGTGACATTCAGGTCAACGTGCCGTGCCAGGTCTCTATAGGTAATCTCCTAGCTCGTGAGGCTAGCCAATTTCCTCCGCCCAGCTCTGAACGGGTATGGTAGTGAAAACAGAGCCCGGCTATATAACAGGCAAATGTCAATCACGCAGGTCCACGAAAACCACCCCTCACTAATTGGCCCAACTGCTTGTAAGCAGAATTCAGATAGGCGGAAACCGACAGAGGCCCGTTGGTAGGCGCACTAATGACGACACAGAGAAAGTGGAAACGTCGGGGTCCGATGCTCTTCCAGACCAGCGTAAGCCTGCTGATTGGGACTGGCAGAGATGGATAAGCTGAAGTTTAAAAAATACTTACCACTCATCGTTAAATAAAGAAAACAGCCAGTATAGCTTTCAATATCACGTGCATTGCCTGGGCACTATGTGGAAATTTGAGGATTGCGAGGCTAGCCACTGTTGTCTACGCAGCTCCTGACTGGAACATCAGTGAATGATGAGCCGATCTCTAACATAGGCAACTGACAAACAAGCCCTACTACGTCTGCTACCCTTGCGAATTGGCAGCATCTATTGACGTCCGGAAGTCTGGAGTCGGGAATCGGCAGTTATCCGCTGCCGGTCGCAATGTCGTCGAGACACGGAATGTCAAGACTCCGGCGAATGGTACTTTCCAAAATAGCCTAAGCCTGCTGAATGACAGTGGCCGTGATTAAATAGCCTAACTTAAAAGATCCTCACTACTCATCAGTAATATGTTTAAAATCTGGCTGCATAGCATTCCACGCCACTTGCCGTGCCGGAGTGCTATGCGAAAATTTCTAGCTCGTGAGGCTGGCCACGGTCTTCTGCACAGTTGCTACCTGGCACGGAAGTGGAAGATGATAAGGGCTACGTCATAGTTAACTGCTTATCATGCTGGTACACGGCTGTCACCCAGATCGAAGTGGAATATCTTCTGACAGCAAGAATTCTTGGCGACTGAATCAGGCAATGGTCATCTGAAAGTCGCACTACTGATGACACCAGGCAAGTCGAAACGCCGGCATCTGGTGCTTTCCTAAACAAGCTTAGCGTGCTGTTTCAGAATAACAATGATGTAGTAGACGAATTAAAAATCTTCAAAACGCATCAGTAATATTCATCAAATAGCCGGATCGATCAAGATCCAAGTTCAAATTGGTCAACCGGTTCAACCTAACACTGAAGAAACTACAAGCAAAGAACGAGCTCACCGCCACGGGGAGATGAAGAATGAAAGCTGATGATACAAACATTACACTGTTCTATGAACTACCAAAAGTACACAAAGATGGAGTCCCAATGAGACCAATCGTCTCGCTCCACAGAACCCCATCACATAAACTAGCGAAGGATTTAAGGAGGAGGTTGAATCATTTGGTTGCTGGATCCGAACACAGCAGCAACAACGCTGAACAATTCCATAACAAACTGCAGCGTGTCAGAATGGAAAACGACTAAATAATGCTTTCACTTGATGCCACCGCACTCTTCACTTCAATCGGTCACGAATTGGCCAAAGAAACCATGTTGGAATTACCTGAGAATTAACTAAGCCCAACGACAACCATACGACCTGAAAGCTTTTGGGAACCCCTGTACCCTTGCATGACCACTTATTTCCGCTATGTTGGACAAGTGTACCAGCAACTGCGTGGCACACCCATGGGAGCAGCAATTTCGGGGCTCATTGCAGAAGCCGTAATGCAGATATTGGAGCGCGTTGCACTGCCATCTATCAGCCCAAAGCTCTGGATACCATACGTGGACAACACGTTTGTCATCGTAAAGCGGAACAGAGTACAGGCCACGCACGATTTATTCAACAGCGCTTTCGAGGAAATCATATTTACGACTGAATTGGAGGAGGGTAAAAAGCTGCGGTTTTTGTACATACTGGTCACTAGGAATAAAGACGGATCTATGGAAACTTGCCTTTCACAACGAGACTGGACCTTAACGTGGTGCGACGGTTTGCGTACCTCATTGACCCATTGAGCTATACTGGGTGATGCCTCCGAGCATCTTGAGAGCTACTCCTACCAGGTTGGTCAATGGTGAGAGGTCAGACAAACTCAGTCTCCTGGTCCTCCAGGTTGGGGGTTTGAAATGGGATGGCGTCCATTTCTGTAAAACTAAATCACTGCCACCCCGCTGCCTTGCGGACAGGCTTTTGAGCCAAAGGCTTTGGATGAGGACCCCAATCGTTCTCCTGTCTAGGTCTGGGCGCCCTGGCAGTATCCCAGCCCACATACAACCATGACATTTTCTTCAAACATAAACTTCATCCTGCATCGGCCGTCGCGCAAATTATCAAGGGTCGCCTTATCTGCTGCATACAGCAGAGCGGATAAGCGAAAACATGCTACTGCTGGCGCCTCCCTTCTTTCTTTTCCACCTTTTCTCTTACTCCCATCCCGGCCCCTATTACTAACCTCCCTTCTATAATTCCCAGCTTAATTGACAACAACCGAAGTGCTACTGGAGTAGTATCGTCTGCAGCCACCATCCCACAGCACCTATCGGACGCCTATCGGCAAAAGTTCCTTATAAGGCCACGCTGTCCCGTTTCCATAGCGACATTCAACCTCCGCACTCTAAGCCAAACAGGTCAGCAGGCCGCACTCGCACGCACCTTGGACACACTGGGTATTGATGTGTGTTGTGTGTCCGAAACTAGGACTAATGACCCTAACGGGGTTATTGAATTGACTGCATCCGGCTTATCCTCTCGTTATTGGTTGCACACATCCGGAGACGCCGATGCGGCACTCACGGGTCAAGCTGGTGTAGGTATCATTCTCAGCTCCAAGGCTGAGTCATCGTTGGTTGATTGGATTCCGGTGAACAGCCGTTTATGTGCAGCCCGTTTGAAGACATCAGCTAAGGTGAATTCGCGAAGTAGTACAAAACGCTGTTTGTTTGTGATTTATGCTTATGCTCCCACCGACTGCAGTTCTAATGCAGTCAAGGACACTTTCTATCACGAACTGAACACGCTGCTACGCAGTGCTACTAGTTCAGATATTATAATACTTGCAGGAGATATGAACGCAAAAGTAGGGCGTCTGAGCTCTTCAGAAGCTCAGCTGTGTGGTAATTATGGTCTTAACGCCGAACGGACTGACAACGGCGAGCGTCTGCTGCAACTGTGTGCGGAGCACCAGTTGTTTCTTACTAGCACTGCTTTTAGACACAGTGGGCGCCGAAGTGCCACTTGGCGTCCACCTGTAGCTGGTCAGCGATGGACCCAAATTGACCACATAGCCATAAGTTACAGGTGGCGCGGTTCCATTCTGGATTGCCGCTCGTACTGGAGTACCTGTGTCGACTCTGACCATGCCTTGGTGCGCTGTCGTTTCTCCATGAACTTTACCGGAAGGCGCACAAAGGTTCTTCCCCGATTGGCAACGGAGAAATTGTACCGGCCCTCTGTCAGGCAAGCCTATCAAGAAGCACTGAATAGCGAACTCTCGCTGTCTTGTCCTAATGACACTGAACTTCAGTGGAATAGGATCTCGGCCGCTACGCACGACGCAGGAGCATCTGTTTATGGCACTATCAGTCGTCATCGCACCAGTCACTGGATAGCCGAGAGGTCCGTGAACCTGTTGGAAGCTAGAAAGCACCTCCCGGCTGGTTTTGAACACAATGTGACCAGACGGGCTATAAGGCGTGAACTAAAGCGGAGCCTACGTACTGACAAGGAAGCCTGGTAGACCATTCGGGCTCAAGAAATGGAGGAGGCAGGAGCAGTAGGCAATTACCGGAAGCTCTTCCAGCTAATACGCACCACTGGTCCGAGAAAACCAGGCGTCAGTGAGACAATCAGGGACAGCGCGGGTGCGCTGATACACAATAAAGAGCGCCGTATGGCTCGTTGGGCTGAGCACTTTGAACATCAGTTCAGCTGGCCACTTGCTCCCGGACCTCTTCCTACTCAGGTGATGCAGGACGAGCCATGGACGGTTAGTTTAGAGCCTCCGTCGGAGGCCGAGGTCCGAAACGCGATCACAGCCCTCAATCGTTTTCGTGCCGCTGGCCCGGATTCCCTCCCATCTGCACTATTTAAGGATGGAGGTGAGGTCCTCTGCAGGGCACTGACCTCCCTATTCGAACGTATCTGGAACGAAGAGAGTGTGCCGGCTAATTGGAGCGAATCGATTATAGTGGCAATATACAAAATGAGCAGTCGCACAGACTGTGCGAACTACAGGGGTATTAGCCTAACGCCAGTTGTGACAAAATTACTGGCCTCCATTATCGTTCGTCGCCTCACTGCAGAACGGGAATTTCGAATTAGGGAAGAGCAGGCCGGTTTTCGCACAGGACGTGGCTGTATAGACTATATATTTACTTTGCGGCAGGTGCTAGAGCAGCGCCACGCATACCGCAGACCGACAATAGCTGCGTTCCTCGATTTCAAGAGTGCGTTCGATTCCGTCGATCGGTGTATTCTGTTTGAATTACTTGCGCGGAAAGGTGTTCCCACGAAATATGTGAACATCTTTCTTGCTCTATACTTGAACACTAGAGGTCGCGTCAGGGTCTATCGTGCCCTATCGAATAGCTTTTCGGCTACAAGTGGCGTTCGACAGGGTTGCCCGATTTCCCCGTTTTTGTTCAATTTCGTCGTGGATTCTATCATGGAGTGTTCCCTTGCTGAATCTCACGATGTAGGTGTTGAAGTGCTGCCTGGTGAACGGTTAGTTTATCTAGATTGTGCGGCGATATCGTCTTGCTTTTCGACCATGTTGAGGCGGCACAGTCATCCCTGAATAGCCTATCCAGAGTTGTCCCATTATTTGGTATGCACTTCGCGCCTTCAAAGTGCAAAGTGTTGCTACAGAACCACCAACCACTCGATGACCCCTTGACGCTTGCTAACGAGGAACTCGAGGTGGTTGATCAATTCACTTATCTTGGCAGCTGCATCAGCAATGATGGGCGCATAGAAACTGACGTGTGCTCAAGTATTGCAAAGGCCAGAGTTGCCTTCCTGAACCTGCGGCATCTTTGGCGACAGAAGGGAGTTTCCCTCCGTCTGAAAGGCCGTGCATACAAGGCCACAGTGAGGGCCGTTCTGCTCTATGGTAGTGAAACTTGGCCTCTTCGGTCTGAAGATCTGAGGCGCCTTCAAGTCTTTGCTCATCGTTGCTTGCGAAGCATTGCTGGGGTCGGATTGCATCAGAGTGTCCGCAACGATGATGTGCGTAGGCGAGTACCAGGTGGTGATGATCATGCTAGCTCCCTAGAACAACAGATAGCACTGAATAAGTTGCGTTGGCTCGGGCACGTGCTACGCATGAAGGGGTCACTGCATACCTAGGAGGGCCTTGTTCAGTCTACCAGGTGTAGGATGGCGCAAGGCTCGAGGTGGACAGAAGTTGACTTGGCAGCGGGAAATGAAGTCACTGACGACCAAACTGGGTGCCGTTGGTCCGTCTCGCCTTCCGGGTTGGAGTCTACGTGACTCACCTTGTGCTTGGCTCGAGAATTTGCAGGACATGGCTCGCAACCGACACCAGTGACACGTCTGCTGCCGTCTCCTAAGCGGATTGTCTGTTTAAAGTGTGTTTGGTGCTGAGTTACCTGCAGGGTAATGGCTGATTATGACGCGTGGCAGTGAAAACCGCAAGGAAGCTGTCTCGCCGATGCCGCCTTATCTTTGCACGACAGCCAGCTGTTTGTGACGGTATGTTGTTAACACAAGGTGTAGGCGCCTTGACCCTGAATGTTGCTTAGGGCATTAAGGTTTTCAGGTAAGTCCCCCTTCTCTCCGTCTTCTTATTCTTTATTTCATAGGTCCTCATGGTTGTATGGCAGCGAAGCATCAGTTTAAATGGCTGATGTACTGCTGTTGATGATGATGATGATGGAAACTTGCGAATATCGGAAGAAAACGCATACGGATCAGATATTCTACTACCACAGCAACCATCCGATGAATCCTAGGAAGAGCTGCATTCAAGCCTCGTTCAAAAGAGCAGAAAGGCACTGCAGCGCAGTGGAATTGCCGAAACAGGAAGAATAACATGTATATAGTGTTTGGAAAAAACAGGTATCCGAGAAATTGCATCAGTCGAAGCTTAAAGAAACAAATGCTTCAGCAATATCAGCAACAGCAGCCATATGATCAGGCAAACAAACGGATAGTGCTTCCCCACATCAAGAGCGTCTCCGAATTAACAGGAAGACTGCTGCATTCACACGGATCTCTGTGGCTCACAAGCCAAGTGCCATCCTAAAGCGATTGTTCTCAAGACCCAAAGGAAAAGTCAATAAAGCCAACAGATGCAATGGCATTTACCACATAAATTGAGGCGATTGCGATAAAAACTATGTCGGACAGACTAGAGGAAATGATTGTACACGAATCACCGAGCAAAAGGCAACCGTCAAAAGGCATGATCCACACTCATTGGTTTCTGCGCATAAAGATCAACAAGGCCACCATTTCGGTCTGCAGGATTTAAAGAAATTAGCATATGGAAATACAATAGCCGGGAAGGAGTTTTTGGAAGCGTGGTAAGCTACAACGCGTTCAAGCAATCGGCACATTGAACTGGACGCAGGATACGTTATACTACTGTTGAACGACCACAAAATCGATCGATCGAATCCGGGGGAACGTATGACTAGTCAACCAGAACTGACTGCAGACCAGCTCGCAAAAGCAAGCAGACGAAGGCCAAGAAACACAAAGATGCGAGGTCAAAGGTCACCTGCCCAGCACTCGAACAGAACGCGGATCGAAGTCCCAACCAGTAGGATTGCTTAGCTCCACGGGCAACCACGGCGGTATATAAACGCACGATCACCACGCTCAGTGTACTCTCACCGAGGCTACTCTACGCTGCCGCACGCCACTCAACTACGCACTTATGGTCTCACCTTGATTGGCGACGAAACGTTTGCAACATAATTTTCTAGCTCAGCGAACAGTTCAACATCTACCTGAACAACCTGAGCTACTAGTCTTCAATTCGATTGCCATAATTAAATCTCTCCCTATACCTTTTCTTCCCACCTACCGTACCGGGGCGCTATGCGGATACTCCTACCGCGTTAAGCTAGACACCGCCACCTGTACAGTTCTAAACTGGCATGAGAATGGAAGACGAGCCGGGCTATATCACAGCCAACCCTTGATCACGCAAGTCCATGGTGGTAGCGAATGGGAAAGCCGCACTTGCTGTTAGCAACCAGAGCCCATGGGATCGGAATCCGGTGGGGGTCCGCTGAAAAGCGCATCAAATAGAAGAACCAGAAGGTCAAAACGCCCGCATTAGTGCTTTTTCAGCCTAACAATAGCGTGCTGATTAAGAAAAACCAAGAATCTTTCCGAAATTTTAAAAAGACCTCAATTCGCAACGATGGTTTTGTAAAAGCGGTCGAAATATCTCTCAAGTCCTCGTACTGTGCCGAAGCGCTATGCAGTATGTAAAGCTTATTAGGTTAGCCAATGTTCTTTACGTATTTTGTGACCGGCATATCAGTAGAATATGAGCCGGGCTATGTCATGGACAACTGTCAATCACGCAGGTGCGAGGCTGTCACTAAGTGTGAAGTGGTGCCTGCTGCTTTACTCCAGAGGTCAGGCTGAGTAATCCGGCAGGGATACGCTGGGAGGCGCACCAATGACGATACTCAGAAGCTCGAAACGCCGACGTCTGGAGTTTTCCAAACTAGTCCAAGGTTATTGCTAGATTGGAAATAATGAATTAACCGCATTATTCAAAAGCCTTGTTAATCTTCCTTATTCTATTATAAATCTCTCCTTGTAGCATTCAAGTCCTCAGTGCCAGGGCGCCATCCGGATACTCCTAAATCGTGAGACTAGCCACATTCCTCTGTGAATTTCGTAACTGGCATGGTGATAGAAGATTAGTCGGAATATGTCATAGTCAACTGTTAATCACTTTGGTACAAGACTGTCACTTATAGCGAATTGGAATATCTTATTGCATCCAGAATTCATTGCGCCTGAATCTGATGGATGTCCGCTATGATGCGCCGAAATGAGGAGACCCAGGAAGTGGAAACGTTGGCAACTGGTGATTCTTCAAACTAGCCTATGCCCGCTGATTGGTAGTGGCAGTTAGTTATTAGCTGAACTATAGAAAATGCTCACAACACACCAGTTGAATATAAACATCTGTGTGTAGGTCTTTCAAGTCCACTTACCGTGCTGGGCGCTATGCGGAGACATCTAGCTTGTAAAGCAAGCCATTGTCAACTGCACAGTTCTAAGCTAGCATGGCTGTGTAAGATGAGGCAAACTACATTATATTCAACTGTCAACCACGCAACTCCACGTCTGTCACCCACGGCTAAGTGGCAATTGATGCCGCCATCCAGATGTCAGAGTATGGAAAGTGGGTGATATCCGCTGGCAGGCGCACCAATGACCAGTAGCAGAAAACGAAGCGCCGGTGTCTCGTGCTTGTCCAGACTTGCCTAAGCCTGCTGTTTAAGAATGGTGATGCGCAAATTGCTGAGTTGTAATTATTTTGTGGTTTATCCTGTTGGTTTACATAAAATTCAAGCCAGCTACTATGTAGTTGCATAAAATTAAATCTCCTTTCTGTAATGTTAATGTTTTCGTTCCAGCTGCTCACCAGCTACCTAGCATAGCTTCATAGCACAGCTTTGTACGGAAAAGCACCAGACTCTTTTCGCCCTAGTGGGCTTGTCATTGGTGCGCATTCCCTCGGTCACCTATTGGGGATCGAATCCATGACCGATATAGGCAGATACCAACTTGCCAGCAGCTTAAGCCACAGAGTCGTGGGGGGCGTCAAATGGAAGTAGCTTTTAGTGGGAGGAAGTTATGACCTTTGGAGGCCAGCCATCTCATCTGCTATGTTAAACCTTTGCTTGGCAGTTGAAGGCTATTCATGCTATATCCCAGCTAGCTTGCAAATTGTGTACCGCAGCCGACGTCCCCCATGGCTCAAGGGCTTAAGCTGCTGGCTAGTTGGCATCTGCCTCTAGTGATCATGAGTTCGATACCCAGTAGGGGACCAAAGGAATGCTCACCAATGACCAGCACAGTAGAGCGAAACGAGTCTGGTGCTGTTCCGGACTAAACTGTTCTATGTAGCTCGTGGGCAACTGGAACGAAAACGTTACAATTACAAGTAAAAATCCTCCTACACATAAGTAATGTAAAATTTATCCCCTCCTATTTTCAAATGCCTTGCAGGTAGTGTCGATTTAGAGACAGTCATGACCTTTGGATGCTAGCCACTGTCACCTCCTAAAGTAATAATCTGCATGGCAATGGAGGTAAGGCCGTGCTAAACCTCAGTTTTCTTGCACATTGTGTAGCCCAGCCAACGTCCTCCCTGTCCTAGTGGCTTTAGCTGCTGGCTGGTTGGCATCTATCTCTAGCGGTCAAGGTTTGAACCCCATAGGGTACCGCGAAACTGCGCACCACCGACCAGCCCAGTAGAGCGAAACGCGTCTGGTGCTCTTGCGGACTGGGCTTTGCTATGTAGCTTGTGAGCAACTGAGGCGAAAACTTTTCAATGACAAGTAAAAATCCACCTAATCATTACAAATATCTTTTTGCTTATTTGGAGTTTCCTTGATGCTAGCTCATTATAATTAGTACGAATAATGCCTCCTTTATTTGACTTAGCTTTCCTGTCTTCAGCGTTTCCTACGTAGCTCTTTGACACATTCACCCGCTTACATTTTGATGGTGGACAGATAGCATAGGCAACTTGTGACCCAACAACCGCAGAATAAATATTATTGCCAGTCATAATCAATTCGTTCAAATGTAGTCAAGCACGTGTGTTTACTCAACAATAATGCCATATACTATACTCAGTAGAAACAGCATGATGTCTACAAGCAACTGTAACCTTAAACTTGTACGGAAGTGAATATATGCCGATATAAGCACGAAAGCATACTTGATAGAAATGAATGATGTATCGCAAACAATAACAAAGGTGTCGGGTATAGGATTGTAATTGTTAATGAACGTTGTACTTCAATGTTTCCTTACTTCATCGTCCTTTCATCATTCCTATTACACGAACCACAAAATTTCTCACTGTCTGTCACAGCCATTACCGACATACAAATATTTCCAGTTTATAATTAAAACCCTTTCATGTCAAATAGTAGTAATCACAAGTTCATAATATCCGAATGGTGCCGCGTAAATTTCCAATGGCTAGCGGATAGTTAGTTAAGTTGAACAATTAAACTTTTATCTATAATGACGGTGGTATTGTACATCAACCAAAAATTACCCTCACGTGTATGAATTCACAATTACCGCGCCGTCTGTGTTTTCCGCAACAGCAGACCACTGCAGATAAATTGTCGTAAGACAACCATTATCGTCTATGGTAACGACCGTTTTGTCTCCAGTCTGATAATATCTCCTTCCGGCAAACTTGACAAATGGTCTGCCTAAAGACAAGTTCGTTAACATTGATTTATCTTGCATAATGTACCGTGCTCATCATACTGTATCTCCACAGCACGCGAAAAAGCAGTGGTTACGCAAATTAGTGTAAGGCACACAATGAAAAGGCAACCGAAGTTCATCTCCAAATAGCTTTCTTCTGAAAGAAAAATGAGAAACATTGCCTGCATGAAATTGCAATGATGAAATTTTGACTGGGCCTCCACATAAAACTCTATCGTTTAAACACTGTATGTGTGCTAACGCGGCTCACGATTACATATAAAATTGCTTAAACTTTGGGGTATATACATCTTCCGACGTTGTACATGTGTCGTCTAAATTCACAACATTTGAATCTTAAGCCGTGGGACATACACATGCAGTACCTATGTGAGTAGTTTAAGAACTAACTAAATACCAAAGTGCCTCCACCAACACAGTCAAATAGCGGCTGGAGTTAATGTTAAGCCTGTCATTTATACTATAAACCTCACTGAATTCGGTCGTTGATTTCTATGCCTAACGCTGCCTAAGCAACCATAGTTTTCGTTGAGGCTAGGCTAGCATTAACAATGAAGTCGATGGTATTTGCGAGTAACAAATTTGACGACCAACTCGATGCATATTTTACATTCCTTTCTTGTGAGTTAGGAGGAAATAGTGAATCGACTTAATCGTGATTATCGTCCGTTTATTCTAAAACAAATTATTAATAAGCTGTCCAAGAAACTTGTATCATACTTAATTAGGCTTTAAAACTAACTCAGCAAGCTGACCGTTAAATCGTCTAATTAATTACATCTGTTTATATTAACCGACTACGTTTGGTGAAAATACTTCAGTTACAGAGCAGACAGCCGAAAATATTGAGGATGAAACAGTTTTCGGACGGTCAGTCAGTAGTTAGCGAACAAAGTCCACAGCGCAGTGTGAGTTTTGGTCACCCTTACTCCCTGCGTTGCCCCCTACCGCGTTACACAGTCCCATCAAAAATAAACCACGCTTACCAGTCATGCGTTTCATGAAAGACCAAACATATTAGAGAAAATATTCTTTTTTCCAAATTCGACATAGATTTAGAAATACTGTGCGAAGGGATTCCTCAACACAAATTTACTTTGTGTATTGAAGACAAACTAACCGGAGCGGTGGAAGGAACAATTCAAGAAATATGATCTTCTACCTAAGGTCTTATTAGTGTTTGACCCTTAAACGCTTGGCCAGTATTTAGCACGTAATTAAGATACTGATCTTAGATTAAAAACAATTGCAGGGCAAACCTTTCATTGTGCTTGAGGCAACAAAGCTAAAGCTACAATTAATGTCCAGAGCTTTCTCCTCCCTACCAACTTCGAGTAAAAACATACTTATAGCCGCCTACCAGATATCGTGAGATGAAGCATTAGATCTTATAAAACCCCTGACACTCAAGCCAGCGCCTATTTCAACAGACAAAAACTTCACTGATGAGCCTGAGTTAAATTTGGCCATGCGGTACGGCTTGCTACGATGTGAATGCTGTTTTTCTCCCTTTGTGGGTTGCAGGCGTGGAGCGCCATTACAGTGCGAGTATCGGTATGCTCAGGTTATCATTATTTAAAACACAATGAAATAAACCCTAAAAGCGCACATGAGATGCGCCTTTCCCCTAAGCTAAATCTATCCTACGGCCAAAACGATCCTCGTCTTATTTCGAATTCCATGTGTCGTCGTTGAAAGACAAAAACAACCGCCCAGGGGCAAAACTAGATGTCATCGCCACACAGTAAGGAATTGCATTTGCTTGGTAGTAAGGTAATGAGACCTGAGGCTGCAAGTTTAGGAAACAGACGACATCAGTATTCTCGAAGGATTACGTCAAGCAATGTAAACTATGGGGTTGGACTGTTGAGCATCAAAAGGCATGACACCGTGTGTGGTTATATCAATGGGATTAGAGGTGGATGTTCGCTACCTTGAAACGGTCATTGGACGTTGCTACTGTTAAGCAATTACATTATACAATAAAGTGCTTCGAACTTCTATAAAGTACCTTGTGATTGCCCATGTTGGAAATTAAAACAGTAAGACGCACCACGTTTGCGCGAGTGAAAATATGAGTTTACCTTGAGAGGTTTGTGCGCTTGCACATCACTGGTCTGCTCATGTGGATAATTCGGACGTAGGATAAGTTTATATGATGGAATCACAACAACGTCGAGCCTCATTAGGCACACAGTATAGTTGTGTCAATGGCAGTGTAACTTAAATGAGTTGCGAACCAAATCGATCCAATACTGAGCCGGAAATTTGAGAGCTAACAGCCAGCAACTGTAGGTGACTTAGCACCTTGACAGATAAACATCTTAGCCAGTTTGAACGGCAATGCTTCTTCTAATTGATTATGTTTTAACAATGATACACTCCACTCAAAATCAGATAGGGGTTATATCAACACGCTGTCGACTTTGAAGCGGCTGCTTAACTCTAGTACGTAGCAAGAGTGTAACGAATCCTATACATGCTGTCTGAAGGTGCCGTTACGTTGCTCATTAACAGGATGCATTCAAGGTCAATGGGTAAAAGAGTAAAGGTACTAAAGTAAAGGTACTATAAAATCAAAAGTCTCTCCTAGTTTCAAGTGCTATAGATATAGCGTCTAGTGAGAGGACGTCAACACTTCGCAGGCTAACCACTGTCAGTGACAGTGGTAGATAGGTGGTGCTATATCCCAGCTAGTTTGCAAATTATGTAGCTCAGCTAACGTCCCCCATGGCTCAGTGGCTTAAGCTGCTGGCTAGTTGGCACCTGTCTCTAGCGGTCATCGGTTCGATCCTACTTAGAGGACAGCGGGAATGCGCACCACTGACGAGCCCCAATAGGGCGAGAGGCGTCTGGCGCTTTTCCGAACTAGGTTTCGCTATGGAGCTTGTGAACTGTTGGGATGAAAGCGTTATCAGATAAACAATGATTTTTTACGGGTACAAGATGTGTATGACGAGTCCCATAGGATGGTTGTAGTAAAAATTAAAATTTGAAGGAAACTCGAATAAGTAAATGGTTATTTCATGCATCCACCGGGTTAAATGCACTACTTCATAACGACGGTTTGAAGTGAGAATTGGATGTGCACACGAGAGATATTTTACATAGCTATTCTAGTTCAGTAAGTGTGTTAGAAATAAAAAAGGAAACGAAAACGCTCACTCGTTTGTTACTTCATTTGACAGATGTGATAAGATAATCCAGTTTAGACACACCCATCCTTATCACCTGGACACTTCTGCATGTATCATCACCGCCACGTTGCGGAGAGGGCCGTTATGCACCTGGTTAGGTTTGCGTTGTTTCCTCATCTAAGTGGAACGGACTATATCAAGTAATGCAATTTGGAAAGCGTTTCATCAAGGAGTTGCGGCGACAATCAAGTCGACTGTAGTACGTAGCCAGTTTAAGCTGTTGGCCTCTTAGGTTGGCATTTTGGCTCAGCCACAGCCTAACGCGACATAGTGAGTTGAGTTCGTCAGTGTTAAGTAAACCATACTTAGTTCTTCCCGTTGACTTTGGTATTCACCGCTGTATAATCTCAGGATAGGAGAGATGAAATAATTCTCTAACGAGTTTAGTCGCTCTACGTTGTGGAGCTTCGAGCACATCAATGTCCTGCTTGTGCCAGCGACGCCAGGCCTGGATCGCATATTCCACGTAAGTCATCACGTAGGCGTTCAGCATTTGCGGAAATATTGATGGCTGAAAATTAACGAAAAGCTTTCGTAAGAGACAAAGATTTTGCTTGCCTCATTTTGATGTTTTTTAAGCCTGTCACGATCAAGCAATATCGTACTGCACGATCATCCCGAGGTCGTTTTCTGGGGAAGCAAGTTTTAACTGCTAGTCCCCAAGTCATAGATAACCTGATGGCGTATTCTTACGACTTTGCAATTGATCACGTTTCATTGGAACCGGTTTTCGGATGACTAGGCATAAGCCCTGTCGGGATCGTTCCGCAATGCCACGTGATCATCCGATGTCCTGATATCTACTGCGCCGAATGATCATGAGGGCTTACAAGGCGATGTTTGATGAGATATGTAAGATTTGCTGCTCAGCTATCGGCGAACATACGATAAAGAACGGCACCATGTTCGTTCGTTCCAAACGTGCGTTCAAATGCCAACTACTACGTGAAAAATGTCGACAACACCTCCATGCATTTTTCAGCCACAGCTGTTTCGGTATTGAAATTCCAGACGCTGTTTCGCTGCCGTTCCTCTTTCGGTCGCTTCCTCTGTGACCTGTGCTATTCCGTTGAGTTGATTGTTTGATTGACGGCACACTATATGGTGCGTACTGTCTTAAGTGGATGCGTTTTTGCCGTTTCCCATCGCGTTGTTATAACTTCTTCCTACTCGCTTTTCTACGACTTTTCTACTCCAATGTTTTACTGCTCCAGACGCCAGTGATATGATACCTGTTGGCCGATCAGACAAGATGATAATACTTTAGTTACGCTATTAAGATACCATTAGTTTGTATGAATTTCTTTATCCATACGGTTGTGTGTCAAAGTTTTTCTTCTGCCTCTGTTTCAAGCAGGATTTCCGCCGTGGACACCAGACCCCTTTATGCCACCAAGTGGATATTGGACGAACTTAATACCGATTTCCAGGGATGAAGTGTTTCTTTTCTATGAAGCATGACATGCGGGTCTTAGTTCAGCTCTTTAGCTCTTGTTGATGTGCTGGTTGCATCATTCACCACTGCTACATTCTTTCCGTTCGACTGACTGTGGCATATTTAGTGAAGCATTCAGATGATGCTACCTTGCACTGAAAGCTTAGACAATCACAACGGTAAGCAGCGATCCATTATCTGACTGCTTCTTCACGGATCCCATATTATACAAAATTACGGCGCAGGCTGTTTACCATCATGAGTATTGGTTGAGGACATCAGCTCTATACAAAATGAGGAACTGTAGAAGTGTGTACTAATTAAGTTACCCATTCCGTCGTGCTTATACTGGGCAAATTCCTTCTCCTGCCACGGCACATCCAAAATCCCTTGTGACATCCTGGGTAATTTCGTTAGTCGAACTTCATCGGCGGGACAGGTTGGGCAGTTCATTACATGGACCAGAATGTAACCAACCATATCAGGCTAAAATGGTAACTGTGCTGCTCGTGCGACGCAACTGTTCAATCTCAAACGTACGACATTAAGTATCATCAGGATGGTGTGTTGTACTGTCTCTGG
Organism: Dicrocoelium dendriticum; assembly: GCA_944474145.2. Taxonomy (NCBI): domain Eukaryota; kingdom Metazoa; phylum Platyhelminthes; class Trematoda; order Plagiorchiida; family Dicrocoeliidae; genus Dicrocoelium; species Dicrocoelium dendriticum. The sequence continues at coordinate 58,588,936 of OX104071.1, read as the reverse complement.
GACCGGCATTACATTTTATTTAGAGATTATACCATTTACTACAACAGTTGGCTTAGCAAAACGAGAAACCTGTGATGTATCTACTGTCAAACTCCATTTATTATCTGACCATATATCAGTTATTTTTCGTTCTAAAATCAAAAAGCTGTATCTCAGCCGGCGCAACATCAGTGGTTGTTATTGCTGTTCAGTGATCGAAAGTTTCTATTTTGCCTAAACTGTGTAGACGTCCTAGTACGTTGCAACTGCATCCAAAATATGGACTCCTGACAGCGCGTCTGCGATATACATTTGAGCTTACTTTGATGGACGCTTTCCATTTCGTATCTAATAAGCCGTTTGATCATTCTCAGAAGACAACACAGTAAAACATTAACTGGCTTTCTGAGGATAGACAACAATGAATTTTGACCGGTGTACACAATGGTACTTTGCACATGCGTTTGACCGCATGCGTGGTTCCATGCATACCGCTTCTACATTTGCACATAACCGTACTTTGAATAGCGTCGAACTAAAACAGTAAATTCATCGGTCTCTTTATCAACACTACTCCCGTCCCAATTTCTGTATTGTATTGCAACTCCAGATGCAACGATTAATCAAATTAGGCGCATATTAGATCATCCGTGCTCAGAGGGTTTAGTAAATTAAATTCTTCTTCCCGTTTGTTTGCCCAGTGCCGACATTTCTCTTTCCTGTAAGTTTTTGTAAGAAAGTTTATTGCTTTAGACAGTCCTGGTAATGCGGGAAGCAGGCAGCTGACCATTCTTCGCACATTGCTTCGCTTTTATTTCATTGAGCTGATCTCATACGAGCCAGGTTTTAGTTCGTCGGATCTCATAAGGTGTAAATGAAATACAAATAGTTTTGCCTTTCTAAATTGTCAAGTAGCACTACGATGCGTTTTCAGCGTATCTCTGGAGAAACCGGTACATATTACGGTCTAACTCTCCATGCGAATATTAACCAAACATCAGCCATGCGAATGTTTCATGCCTATCATTCTGGTGCGTATAATTGACCATTTTGAAATTTTTCTTTGGAAACTTTCAAACCGGATAAAAGGGACTAATGGAATGACCAGAGCAGTGTGTCGAACGTAAAAAGATAGATCGATTCGCCATTCAAAACGAAATGCCAAATTGCAGAAGCCAGATCATTATTTGTAAGGAATCTCGCCGTTGGTATTGTCGTGATTGGTTAGCACGAGTCACGGTCTGTCTGGTCATACAGGCGACTCATGTGTTTGAATAAATGGCTATCTTATCAAGTTAACCAACGAATTAGTCGTGTGTACACATTAGAGCTGTCCTTTGCTTTGCAGTGTTCTTACAATGCTGGCGGTGGATTATCTCACATGAGCTCCGTTAGAAAATGAGAAGCGTAGACTAACGGATGCGGTTCCTGGAACGATTAAATCAAGCGTATGAACCGCGTATATCCGCTAATGAAATTATCATTGACAACGGTAAAGTGCATATCCTACTGAGTATATATGGCACAAAACAGAGTTAACCGTTTGACCATGGACCAAACAAGTGACTGAACTGTTCACACTGGTTTCCAATCATTCTAATCCAAAAATATCAGTTATTGTGCAGCGATTTGAGTTCAATTCCCGAATTCATGGTGAGAGGGAGTTACTTGCTTCCTTCGTTGCCGAGCTTCGGAAGTTGACAGAATATTGTGATTTCGGTAACTACCGATAGAACATGATCCGGGGTCGTCTGGTGGTGGTCGTGAAAATCGCATTCAGCGCTGCCTGTTGGCTTATAACGCATTGATATTGAAAAGTGCCTATGATGTTGCGACGGGCATGGAGGCTGCTGAAAGTAATGTCCAGCCACAACAGAATTTACAGCTCAGTTCAAGGCCATGTGCTGAAGATGTCACGGCCGTAGTCAATATAGTTGATAAATATACCACTAGCTCGTTCAACTGTTATGGCTGCGGTTTGTGGCACAGTCATCTCATAGAATGCAAACATGCACAGCCAGTTTGTAACAATTAACAAGAACCTGGACAATTGGCCCCTATGTGCCCGTAAAGTTGAAAGGCATGTTCCTCGATAGTAAACAACCAAATGGTTGCTATTGAATCACAGGAATATATAATTAACACAACTCCCCCAATGGTACAACCGGCATTTCGCGTGCACCTTTGCCTTAACCAGATTCCAGTGTATTTCGCAATGGGCACGGGTAGTGCAGTAACGCTGTGCAACGAAAGAACTTGAAGACATAGATAGGCTCCAACTAGCCACAACATACTGCGCCTTTGTGATTGCGTACATATACGCGTGGTGAAGTGAAACTGCTGGTGTGCAGGACCTTGTGATGTCATATGGAGGACCGACTACCCGAGGAACCCTTTAAATCGCATTCGGAGATGGTCCAAACATACTGGGCCGCGACTGGATCGGTCAACTACCAGTTCTGCAGAGAAACCAACTTTCCTTACCATCGGAGATACAAAACTCTCCCAGCAATATGTATCAATATTTGAGACGCCGGAGGAAGGAAAATCGCCGGTGGACAAGTTAATATCTAGATTGCACCTTGCATACAACTGCGATTCATCAAGGCTCAATCGCTGCCGTATCTGATGCAATCAAGGTTAGAAGCGGAACTTGATCGCCTGCTGAAGAGCGGTGTCATAAGGCCAGTACAGTTTTCGGAGTGGGCTACACCAATCGTCCCGCTAATCAATCGTGATGAATCGTTTCTCATATGTGTGGACAACAAAGTTACTGTAAATTGCAGTACTCCAGTTGAAAAAGTACCCGATCTTGAAAATTATGCACGTTTACGCGCATCTTGTTACCAGCAGGTATTTCCCAACTTTGGATCTCGCGCACGCTTATCAGCAGCTCGAACCACACGGTGATGACCAAACAATAAAGAGGATCAGTACCCATGACGGTATGTCCAGGTACGACAGACTGCATTTGTCATAATTTCGGCTCCGGCGATTCTCCAGCTAACAGTAGAGAACAACGTAATTGGGTTGTCTAAGGCTTTCGTATACTTAGAGGTATCGTGTTTACCAGCGCGACAACTGACGAATATCCAACTCTGCGAATTGTTTTGGACCGCATGAAGCAAAATCGTTTGAGGCTGAAAGGTGAAAAAAATCGTATTCTTGGTCCGCCACGTTGATTATTTGGGTTTTCGTATAAGTGCTGAGTGACTGAAGACCATTGAGAAGAAAATCTGGCTTATACTTGAGGGATAAAAAGCAAGAAATTAACACGAGTTGGGATCGTTCTTGGGAATGTACGGTTACTACTCAAGATTTGTTTGGCAATCAGTCTTAGCGTTAAAATCTTTGCATCGTTTGTTACGTAAGGAACACAGTGGGTGTGGTCTGAGACGGAGGTATTGGTTTTTCATCAAGCTAAATTTGCATTGGCCAGTCCAAGGGTTTTGGTCCTTTTTGACCCAGAAAAGTACGACGTTGACATCCGATACATCACTGTACTGAGTCGGAGCCGCCCTGTTACAAACTGACGCGAACGAAGTAGACAAACCAGTTGTATTTGTCTCTTGGAGTTCATCGCAGACCAAACGAAATTACACCCAAATTAACAAGGAGGCTTTGTAGGTCGTTTCTGGGGTTGTGCGATTCCACCAACACCTAGTTGGGCAGTGATTTGAAATACACATGGACCAGGGTCATTACTGGGAATTATGGGCAAATCAAAAGCGATACCCCAACTGGCATCGCCCTGGATACTTCGCTGGGCTCTGCTACTAGCTGGGTATCAGTATCAAGTAAAATATCTTCTTGAAAATGGGAATCATTGTGCTGATGCTCTCAGCGGAGTTCTAATACCGGAGGCTCCGAGCCACACGCCAACTTTGAGTGAATTGGCACAAACACTATCTTGGTGAGAAGATTCGCGGGGGACAGCAACGGAAATAAACTCGGACACAAGGTGTGACCTGGAACTGTGCAAGGGGTGTGATTATATTATAACTGGTTGACCGGACCGGATAGATGAAATCCTAAGAGCAGTTTGCACACGAACACATGAAGTATACCTCCAGGACGGTTGCATATTTAAGACACCCAAAGCATCGTCCCTAAACATTATCGTCTAGCCAATACTGCGGTAACTTCACATGGGTCACCAAACAAATTCAAAGATGAAGGCAATAGCATGTAACTGCATCTCGTGGCTGGCATTCGATCAATAGATCGAACAACTCGTGCAATTTTGTGCTAGATATAAAGAATATACATCATCCCCACAACTTGTGTCCATGTTTCCATGGCAATCGCCCTCGTGCCGTGTGACAGAATACACATCTACTTCTGTGGATCAATCGACGGCTTCATGATTCTGATGGTACTGAAGGCCCATTCCAAACGGATCGAAGCTCGGGCGACAACATCCATAACTGGGTCGGCCACTGTGTACATCATAAAGTATATATTCGTTACACCTCTTGTGTAATGTACGCTTGTCGCAAATAACGGCCCGACATTTGCCTGTGAGAAGTTTGCACAATTCCTAGGTCAAAATGGAATCGAGATTTTAGCTTGACACCATGTCACCCTTCGTCCAATGATCAGGCACAAAAAGCGGTTGCGACAACCAAACTGGTTGTGGTTAATCAGGAGTTCGGCATTTTACAAAACCGCCTGGACAAATTCGTACTACAATGTCGCATTAGGTTACACACTACCACTGGATCATCCGCTATGTAAACTTCTGATGGGACGACGTCTGCGTACTCGGTTGTATATGATTAAAACCAATCTGCATTGAACGGTCGGTAAACGCAAGTCTGGGATGAAGCAACGCTACGACATGAAAACGAAGGATGGTGTAGTTGAGGCAGGCGACAGAATGTAGGTTAAACTGAGACAAACATATAGAACTTAGATCCGAAGGACTACGAGATCGACAAAAGTTAATGCAATGGAAGCGGACTTGGAAGATAGGCGAAAGCTTCAACGGCACTTGGACCAAGTGCGACGAAAGTCTGTGAGTCTTGCAGATTGGCATGCAAATTGCCCGCCGCCTGCTCCCCTGAGAATAGCACTATAAGCATTGCCAAATGAAGACCACGCTGAAAAACTTATACAGCCTTGGCGATCAAGTCAAGAGAAGCGTAGCGTAAAATACTATCAAGCTGGATACACTTAATCTAGTGGTGGAGGACTGAGATGCTTGGTTATCACGAGCCACGGTCTGTCTGGTCATGCAAGTGACTCATATATATGAATAAATGTCCGTTCCGTTGATGAAATGTGGCTCCCATCCACATACCTCTGGTCTTATACCTTCGGGTTTACGCTGGATATTGTGTGTGCGATGGTAGCTTTGGGTGGTGTAGACAAAGCCACCCATGTTCCCTCCGTAAACACAGGCGTCCTATGGCTGGCCACAATGACAGGCGAATCCGAAACCGGATGAAGCCAATCAAATGAAGCAAACCAGTGACTAAGTATTGTGTACACATTACGGCTGTGTCCTTTTCGTTTCTATATTCTTAATTACAATAAAGTAACTATAAATACGTGTTCTAATATCGGTTGGCATTTATGTTGTTTTGGTTACATAAACACCTGTAAATTACCGGAATTCTTCTTAAAATTGTTGAGTGGTTGACGCAACCTGTGCGTTCGTAAGTCTTGTGTACATTACCACGTTAAGCTAGATTCTCCAACTGTTACGAAAAACTTGCTTGCAGTGCTACCAGAATATTTTAATTAGGCCATTGTATTGGTGCGGTAGACTCATGTCGCGGTATGTGTACGCAGTCAGCGAAAATCCCCCAAACTTTTAAGAAATGTTTTAACGTCCGCCTGAATGAGATCCATGTATAAGTCACATAAACACACAACGCGATTTCGATCAAACGAAAAAGAAAACAGTTTGGCGAATGGGATCAACAAAGAGAATCAGCAAAATATTTCCAAGTAAGACGAAAAACCTGAAATTATGGCTCGCCGCATCTTTCTGATTAATAGAATTGCGCTTGACCCTGCCCTTCAATGGAATTATGTGCCATACTACAATTTGACACAAAGGTATAACTTGTAGCACTGTATCCAGCAAATGTTGCACAGAAATATATTCAACTGCAAACGTACCGGAAGTGTTCAATAACCCACGTCGCATGACGTTACGCTGACTTCATTGACACTCCCTGTTACTGTTCGAAGAATAGTGGTTTAATGGCGCGTCCTCTAAGCCAGTTGATATCGTCTTGTTCAATCAGCAACATCTCCTGAAGTGGTTCTTCTCTAAGCTCCCCGTGCATTAATTTCCACTGGGGTTGCTAACTTTCTATTAGGTGAAATAACTGCGACGAGGGTATAGATAGTCACTCCACGTGTCGGAGCAGGGGACATTGCATAAATGGGCTAAGAAACAGCGGTTGTTTCAGCGACTGTAACAGGCTTCATCTGACGAAATTGGGAAGTTGCTTCTTTTTCGCTATTGCAAATGCCCATCCATTGGTACAGCGTTAGATTAGCCTGGTATATAGTTTTTTGTATTGATATAATCCTGAATGCTAACACACGAAACCATAGATGAAAAATTGTTTTCCGTAATTCTAAATGCCTAGCAAAATTCGACCTTTCACTTGGAAGGAACGCCCGATCTTCGTAATTCCTAACTTATGTTACGCATTACAACGAGCACCTCCATAGTGCTCGCTGCTTAGCGTGCAGCCAAAAATACTAGTCAATTCAATAAAAGCTTTATACACCCGTGTGGATTAAATGTAAAGCCAGTTACAGTAACACTATGCAATGCAACAACGCAAAATCGGTGGGAAACCGATGTAAATTTACAAGAAGAAAAACAGGGTACCTTTTAAGACAAGAATTCATTCTCGCAATTGTTCCATCATGGTAGTAGTTCGACTAACAAGGGAGACAGATAAGGCGATATGGAGTATCAATATGAAGAGGTACGGGAAAGCAAAACTTGAAATTTTGATCGTGTGGAAAAAATACATTCTAAACTAGCCAAAACGGCGTGTAGTGGGAGTGAAATTTTGGCATCTTGAATGAAAAGTTAAAGCATGCTTCAAAATGCTTGCTGACCACAAAATCAACGTGGGTTGATGTTTAATCCAGAGAACTGGGAAATAACATTTATTGTTCTCACAAGAAAGTATAAATTTTTGAAGTAAACTGTAAAATAACAGGGGAACAGTTTAGCTAATGAAGGTAAAATAATGCATTTACAACTCTTAGAATTCGAACAAGCAGTATGGAAATCATTTGGAGTCCAACATAGTAAATATCTAGCCTTCTGAATTTTTGATATTTCCAGTATAAGTTTCAAAACAGATAGACTAAAGGACAAAGAAACACCGAGCTACTTTATTGAATATGGGGAGGGATGTTTTGTTCACTCACAACGAATCGATGAGAGGTGTGTAAGAAACAGCGCAATCTGCCGGAGTGAATTATAGAGAATGAGATATCACAAATCTTAGAGGATTTAAGGAAGAGGGAACGTAAGCTTGACCAAGTCACGAGTTGGTGCAATCCTTGTTGGTGTTGCGAAGATGTTTTAAATACTGGGTTCATAAAACTAGGACGACGTCGTCGGCGTATATACACCAGATGTATCTCGTTGGTACATGCAGGGACACAACATAGAGGGAAAAGTATTAGAGGGATAGAAATGACCCTTATAATACCCCAAAATTAGCTTGGATTGAGGAAGATCTTCTGCCCCATAACTACGTAAAATTTGGGCGCGTCGTAAATACTCATGTATTGCATTACATTCGTGTGAGTGGATGCCGTCTTCGTACATAAGGTTGAGTGGTAGCGATCTTTCAAGGCTCCCAAAGACAATAATGTCATCAAGGAACAGGATACACACAGTCCTGCTTAATGTGCCCAAAGAAGATTCAGTGGCATGTACGAGATATGAAATAGCATCCAGAATGGAATACTCCGAATTGCATGCAAACTATTTATTATTACCCTTATGATTGCTAGATTCGTTGATTACTTGAACTATACCATTTTAGCCGCATGTTAGTGCATTGTACCAAGCTTTTAGCGTGGTGCATTTTCGAAATCGCGTGACGTAGTTTCATGTTAGCGAGGCTGAGAACGCTGTTTTGGCGTCCTTGACAGTCTCATTGGTCATGAGACATAAACCAATGGGACATCGGTTAGAAGCCGCCAGCATAAACGAAAGACAGTCCAATGAAAGTGGTTAAGCACCACCTTCTGTTCTGTCTTAATACACATCTGAAGTAAACCTCGATGATTGGTCTCCAACCTAAAACCGACCAATAGGCAAATTGCGCTGCTTGTCAAAGGAGGAGATCCGAGCTACCACATCATCCAAAGTTTAGGACGCAACTAGTGCGAAAAGACATACCGACCTGCACATGAAGCGATTTGTAGTGATCGATAGCAGCTACATGGTGGTGGCATTTTCAGCGGTCCAACCATGGTGGCGTAGACAGGCAATGTTCTAACTGGTATTCAGCAGATCAGAAATGGCTGCTAGGTGGTTACACAATTTGTGTGATTACAATTGCAACGATCATGGGGGACATTATTCCCATTCATTTTGGTAGAACATCCGGAAGATGAACAGCGAAAATGCTAAGTTGGCTTACTTAAATAACAGTTGATAATTCAAAAAAAAATAATAGGATTGCAAGTGTGGCGTTGTCACGACGTCCGTGAGTGTCCGTTCGTCTCCACACAAATAGGCGACTTGGTTGATAAGCTAACACTCCATTGTCTCTGTGTATGGCCTTACGTAAAGGTCATAGAAACGTATGTATTCATAAGATAATTGGGCTTCACTTCAATATGGTCGCCTATGTTGGCGTAGACAGGCAATCATCTAAATGGCATTCCGTATTTCAGCAATGACTGTCACATGGTTATCAAAATTTGTGCGCATGACATTGCGAGGATCTTGTAGGATATCGTCATATAGAAGTTGGTAGACCAACACGAAGCTGAGCAAAGAAATTTCAAAAGTCGCTTAATTATATAAAAGTTGATGACTAAAAAAAATAATAGGATACCAAGTGTGGCATTAACACGACGTCAGTGAGTGTTCGTTTGTCTCCACACCCATAGGCGAAATGTTAATCAGTTCTCGCTTCAGTGTCTCCATGCATCGCGTTGTGTTTAGGTCATAGGAACCTATGAATTTATAGGATAATTTAGTTTCACTTCCATATGGTCGCCCATGGTGACGTAGAGAGGCAATCATCTAACTGGTATTCCGCACTGCAGCAATGCCTGCTAGGTGGTTATACAAATTGTGTGATTGTTATTGCGACGATCATGGGGGACATTGTTCCCATTGAAGATATTAGACCAAGCTGAAGCTGAACAACAAGAGTTCTACGTTTGCTTACTTCTATCACCGTTGATGGCTCAACAAAATAAATAGGATTCCAAGTGTGGCGTTGACACGAAGTTAATGAGTGTTCGTTTGTCTCCAAACACATGGGAGACTTTCATAGTCAGTTACTACTTCAGTGAATCCATGTATCGCGTTATATAAAAGTTATAAGAAACTATGTAATCTTAGGGTAATTAGGCTTCACTTCCATATGATCGCCCATATATGTTGAGACGCTTTGACAAGTGGCTCTACAAATGGAACCATTAGAAGCACAATCAATGCTGATGGAACCTCCCTATTACCTCAATGGACTGGCATGCTATCCTCATGAAATCGGCATTATTCAACAAAGTAACACTTAAAGGGCCTACAATGACTACGGTGTTCATACACGCCACATCGTCCTGCTAGAAAGAAGGCAAGACTTATGATTAGTGGCGACGCAGGCATTTTACTCTAGTACTTCAGGCAAATACTTGGAACAGACAAACACTGTTGTCTCACCCGCTGGCGTTCCTACAATGTGTTTGCAATCATTTATAAAGGCAACGACGTCCACTAATTCTGCTTTGGATCACTGTTTCAGCTAGTCTTACAAACAGTCATGTGTGCACGCAGTGACATAGGTTGTTAGCGACTTGACAACTACTCGGAAACAATCTTTCATTAGAAAGTAGGTAATTCCGAAGACATTGTTGAAAGAGGAAAATCGCTCTAAACTCTATGCTTACTATGCGTATGCAATGCTCGTTGGCAGCTTATATCAGGGCCGTGGGGTCACTTGATATTTCAAGCTTATCAATCACTTGGAAATGAAGTGAAAATTTCATGTTGAAACGCAGGATTGACATGCATCTTACGACCTTAACATAACGGCAGGTTCATGGGTCCTTTAGCGTCAACTGATTACCGAAATGGCCCACAGGTGTGGCGACGAACGAACACTCACTAATGTCGTGTCACTGCCACACTAGGAACCCTCCACATTGGAACAATGGCTACAGATCCACTGATGATCTTACCTACACAGCGAACTTGACCTTAATATACAATGCGCCGACTACATCAGCAATACCTATCTGCGCTATTCACATGAGTGTACGGCCAACTGAAAAAACAGTACGAGAAATTTGTAGCTGTAAAGCTTTTTAAAAGTTCTATTAGCCAAGTTCTTACTTTACCTCCTTCATACGAATTATTGCATTGGTTCCGATTACCTCATACTGCCTTAACAATCACACGCACATCCTAAGCGAAGTCGCATAACTATCGATTCTCCAGATTGCTCGCAGTGGCACGATTACACTATGCATACAGCATCACGTGTGGCCATATAGGCAAGCGAGCAGGCGAGCAAGGAAGGCAACCGTGCAGTCAACCCGTAAGCCTACAAAGCTTCTCTTCCAACAGTGTTGCAGCCAATCAGCTTCTTATCACTACTTTGGTAATCAATTAGTTGTCATCTCGCTCGTGTAAGCCTTCAAAGCTTCTCTTCCAACAGCCTGCAAACGTTGCGGCCTTAACAAAAACCACCAATCCGCTGCCTATTACCACTCGCAGATTTCATCTCGCCCCCGTGCTAGTGAAACCTCCTTACGCCAGATTGCCGGCATGACCAAGCACATATTATGTCTCCCATTGGCTGATCACCGTTGACAACATGAAGTGTGCTGGTACAACGATTGCGATCAACAGACAGGCGACCGAAAAACAGCGAAGTTGCAAGCCCACTACCAGCCTGCAGGTAATTTTAAACAAAACAATCGTTTGAATTATGCTGTAAGAAGATGAACAATGGCATATGTCAACATTTCGTATTGTCTCTCCAGTGCCAACACAATAACATGAAAATATATAAGACGACAGATAGGGTGAGACCGGAACAAGTTCGGACAGGGTAGAGGGGCAGGCGTGACACCCCTACGCCCAGGGCAGCCGTAGGCTTACGAACAGCTGTTTCTGCACACAGAGTGCGGGTTTGATACGGCTGATCGCGACTGCCCCTGCAAAACGTAGGAAACGGGTGTTAGTATGTCTTAACACGATTGTAAACATTGTGGCCGGATCAAACTGGTGACAGGTGGCCAGTAAAGGCCTACCTATGGATGAAGCAGGTGGTTTACGTGAACAGATGGTATGATCAACCGAGGACTATGTGATTTGACGCTGCAACCATTTAGGCACATGTTCCCTTATTCTGGAATTCAACGATCGATTGGTACTGCCTATGTAGTGTATACCACAACCACAAGTAAATTGGTAAATGCAATGTGAGTTGGCGCCAATAGGTTGTCTTTCCGTCATTGGGGTAACAGGTATTCGATTAGTCCAGTTGATAAAGACAGTTTCGGCAGCATAGTAAGTCCTCTGGACTGCGGAAATTATGTGCTTCGTTGTCCTCATATTGGCGAAATCTCCCTTAAATGGTAGCTCGATGTAGATCTTCTTTTTAGACAATGTCGATATCTTCTGTCCCGGCACCCTCGTCTGACTATGTTTGTCGATTAACCTACTTGGATGGCCATTTTTCAACAGCGTATCCTTGAGCGAGTTTATCTCATCATTTAAACTGTCTGTAGTGCATATTTTTCTTGCACGGTAGAATAGCGTTTTGACTAAGGTCCGCTTGTACCGCATTGGGGAGTTGCTGGTAAAGTGTAGGTACTGTCCTGACCAAGTCGGTTTTCGGTAAACCTCTTTTGTTTGACCCATCTGCTCTTCGGCAAATCAACACCTCCAGATATGGAACGCAGTTGCTTTTCTCTGTGTCGTTGGTTACTTTCAGATTCGTATGCACGTTATTCAGGCGATCGACTAGACGCGCAATGTGCTCCTCTGATGTACTAAACACTAAAATGTCATCCACATATCGCCTATAGTAGGAAAGCAGCGATATTTCCACACTCAAATTCTTTTCAATCATCGACATAAAAAAGTGCAAGGAAAATATGCACTACAGACAGTTTAAATGATGAGATAAACTCGCTCAAGGATACGCTGTTGAAAAATGGCCATCCAAGTAGGTTAATCGACAAACATAGTCAGACGAGGGTGCCGGGACAGAAGATATCGACATTGTCTAAAAAGAAGATCTACATCGAGCTACCATTTAAGGGAGATTTCGCCAATATGAGGACAACGAAGCGCATAATTTCCGCAGTCCAGAGGACTTACTATGCTGCCGAAACTGTCTTTATCAACTGGACTAATCGAATACCTGTTACCCCAATGACGGAAAGACAACCTATTGGCGCCAACTCACATTGCATTTACCAATTTACTTGTGGTTGTGGTATACACTACATAGGCAGTACCAATCGATCGTTGAATTCCAGAATAAGGGAACATGTACCTAAATAGTTGCAGCGTCAAATCACATAGTCCTCGGTTGATCATACCATCTGTTCACGTAAACCACCTGCTTCATCCATAGGTAGGCCTTTACTGGCCACCTGTCACCAGTTTGATCCGGCCACAATGTTAACAATCGTGTTAAGACATACTAACACCCGTTTCCTACGTTTTGCAGGGGCAGTCGCGATCAGCTGTATCAAACCCGCACTCTGTGTGCAGAAACAGCTGTTCGTAAGCCTACGGCTGCCCTGGGCGTAGGGGTGTCACGCCTGCCCCTCTACCCTGTCCGAACTTGTTCCGGTCTCACCCTATCTGTCGTCTTATATATTTTCATGTTATTGTGTTGGCACTGAAGAGACAATACGAAATGTTGACATATGCCATTGTTCATCTTCTTACAGCATAATTCAAACGATTGTTTTGTTTAAAATTACCTGCAGGCTGGTAGTGGGCTTGCAACTTCGCTCTGTTTTTCGGTCGCCTGTCTGTTGATCGCAATAGTTGTACCAGCACACTTCATGTTGTCAACGGTGATCAGCCAATGGGAGACATAATATGTGGTTGGTCATGCCGGCAATCTGGCGTAAGGAGGTTTCACTAGCACGGGGGCGAGATGAAATCTGCGAGTGGTAATAGGCAGCGGATTGGTGGTTTTTGTTAAGGCCGCAACGTTTGCAGGCTGTTGGAAGAGAAGCTTTGAAGGCTTACACGAGCGAGATGACAACTAATTGATTACCAAAGTAGTGATAAGAAGCTGATTGGCTGCAACACTGTTGGAAGAGAAGCTTTGTAGGCTTACGGGTTGACTGCACGGTTGCCTTCCTTGCTCGCCTGCTCGCTTGCCTATATGGCCACACGTGATGCTGTATGCATAGTGTAATCGTGCCACTGCGAGCAATCTGGAGAATCGATAGTTATGCGACTTCGCTTAGGATGTGCGTGTGATTGTTAAGGCAGTATGAGGTAATCGGAACCAATGCAATAATTCGTATGAAGGAGGTAAAGTAAGAACTTGGCTAATAGAACTTTTAAAAAGCTTTACAGCTACAAATTTCTCGTACTGTTTTTTCAGTTGGCCGTACACTCATGTGAATAGCGCAGATAGGTATTGCTGATGTAGTCGGCGCATTGTATATTAAGGTCAAGTTCGCTGTGTAGGTAAGATCATCAGTGGATCTGTAGCCATTGTTCCAATGTGGAGGGTTCCTAGTGTGGCAGTGACACGACATTAGTGAGTGTTCGTTCGTCGCCACACCTGTGGGCCATTTCGGTAATCAGTTGACGCTAAAGGACCCATGAACCTGCCGTTATGTTAAGGTCGTAAGATGCATGTCAATCCTGCGTTTCAACATGAAAATTTGCACTTCATTTCCAAGTGATTGATAAGCTTGAAATATCAAGTGACCCCACGGCCCTGATATAAGCTGCCAACGAGCATTGCATACGCATAGTAAGCATAGAGTTTAGAGCGATTTTCCTCTTTCAACAATGTCTTCGGAATTACCTACTTTCTAATGAAAGATTGTTTCCCGAGTAGTTGTTAAGTCGCTAACAACCTATGTCACTGCGTGCACACATGACTGTTTGTAAGACTAGCTGAAACAGTGATCCAAAGCAGAATTAGTGGACGTCGTTGCCTTTATAAATGATTGCAAACACATTGTAGGAACGCCAGCGGGTGAGACAACAGTGTTTGTCTGTTCCAAGTATTTGCCTGAAGTACTAGAGTAAAATGCCTGCGTCGCCACTAATCATAAGTCTTGCCTTCTTTCTAGCAGGACGATGTGGCGTGTATGAACACCGTAGTCATTGTAGGCCCTTTAAGTGTTACTTTGTTGAATAATGCCGATTTCATGAGGATAGCATGCCAGTCCATTGAGGTAATAGGGAGGTTCTATCAGCATTGATTGTGCTTCTAATGGTTCCATTTGTAGAGCCACTTGTCAAAGCGTCTCAACATATATGGGCGATCATATGGAAGTGAAGCCTAATTACCCTAAGATTACATAGTTTCTTATAACTTTTATATAACGCGATACATGGATTCACTGAAGTAGTAACTGACTATGAAAGTCTCCCATGTGTTTGGAGACAAACGAACACTCATTAACTTCGTGTCAACGCCACACTTGGAATCCTATTTATTTTGTTGAGCCATCAACGGTGATAGAAGTAAGCAAACGTAGAACTCTTGTTGTTCAGCTTCAGCTTGGTCTAATATCTTCAATGGGAACAATGTCCCCCATGATCGTCGCAATAACAATCACACAATTTGTATAACCACCTAGCAGGCATTGCTGCAGTGCGGAATACCAGTTAGATGATTGCCTCTCTACGTCACCATGGGCGACCATATGGAAGTGAAACTAAATTATCCTATAAATTCATAGGTTCCTATGACCTAAACACAACGCGATGCATGGAGACACTGAAGCGAGAACTGATTAACATTTCGCCTATGGGTGTGGAGACAAACGAACACTCACTGACGTCGTGTTAATGCCACACTTGAAATCCTATTTTTTGAGTCATTAATTTTTGTGGAAGTCAGCAAATTTGTATCTTCCGTTATTTAGCCTCATGTTGGTCTACTAACTTCTGTGGGAACTACCTCTTCATGATGTTTGCAATGCCATTTGCGCACAGTTGTTTAACCGCCTAGCATCCGTTTCTGATTTTCTGAATACCAGTTAGATGGTTGCCTGTCTACGCCCCCATGTTTAGGCTGAATAGGCCAACATTAAGTAGCCGCCAGCGACTACCTTATTCGGCTTCATGTGCTGGATATTATATCTTTCCGCACTGTTTGCGACATAACGTTCGGCTTATGTTGTATCCAGGATTTCCTCCTTAGGCAGGTAACACATTTTGCCTATTGGACGTTTTCAGTTTGGAGGCCAATCTTCGTTTGCTTCAGATAGGCATCACAGTAGAACAGACGGTAGTGCTCGACCACTTTCCTTCGACTCTCTGTCGCCTATGCTGGCGGCATCTACTCGGTATCCCATTGGTTTACGTCCCATGACCAATGAGAGTGTCAAGGACGCCAAAACAGCGTTCTCAGCCTCGCTAACTTGAAAGTACTTCACGCGATTTCGAAAATGCATCACGCTGAACTCTTGGTACAATGCACTAATATGCGTGTAAAATGTATTAATTTTTCAAGCACCTACAGCATCACTGAAATACATGCTATTGACCGACAACGCCGTGTCCCCTTCCTGAGCACGCGTTTTATACTTACGTCTTAAAAGATCTCTTGTGTGGTGCCAGCCGGTTGTTAGACTTTCTCTGTGGTAACCGTAATGCGTTAACGCACTTTTTCAAAGCGGTTGGAGACAAGCAATCAGAGCCATTTTGCATGTTTGTCTACCGCCTTGTGACCTTCTTGTAAACACTGATTTTTTCAAGCAAGGCGGGAGGGTCATTGCTGAGGAGCAAGTTAGTTTTTGCTATTGATGCGCGAATTCTTCTCCGTCACATATAACAGGATAATTTTTGCGCGGATTATTTATTATACCCTCTCGTGTTGACAACCTACTTGAGTTTGTTTCCACCTATGGTATACCTAATGCTAACGAAACTGCACTCAACACATTTCCAATAAGTGATCATCGGTTGTGCAGTGCAACTTATTAATGCTTATGTGATGTTTCACAACGAGGAAAATCAGGGATATGATTCGCTGTTAAATCCATCCTTCCTATAACATCTAAGGATATACCCACAGACTTGATTAAATAGGCTGGTGATGTTTGACAATTCCCTACTATTAAATACTGGGTGTGTCAAACCCAATGGTAATTGCGGTTTTCATACTGTGACAGCAAGTTGGATCAGCTCATGAAGTCAATAACAACCAACCGGCAAATTACACGATCATCATATCTAGGATAATTTAAAAGGTTGTTAAGAACGATATGAGTAGTTGCTTGTTATAAGTATATACCTTCAAGTGGGTGTCACATGGTTTTCTACAGGCTCGACCGTATGGCACAACACCTACACATTCTTAACAACACAACAAGGCCTGCTGATAAGAAGAACTCAGATTCAATTAATTTTCTCGATATCCGTCAAGCACTGCACCCAGTTCCACACCGTAGATCAATGAACATACTACAATTTGTTGACATCGGGGGACCGCTACTCACCTGGCTTTCACATTCCTGTAGGCTAGGAAGCAGTATTAAAAATAGACAACTGTTCTTCTCTTCCGAAAGCGTTCATTGGTCGAGTCATATTATGGATAATTCTCGGCACTATAATATACTTTCTTTACCTAAACAATAGCTATAGACTTATGAAACATGACAGTCTTCTTGTATGCTGACTACTTAAGGTTATTCTCACAGAGATGCGGACACACTGGAGATTTCACGATATTTTCAAGGCAATCATAACTCTCTTGAAACTTGGTGCTAATTGTGGCAAATATCGTTTGCAGCAGACAGATGCAATATGCTATCAAGTTACACAAAATAGCATTACGCTGCAAGGCATGAACACATTGCAATGTAATTGTCTTGGTGACAATTTGGATTTATATGTCGTTCCTTCACAGTGTTGGATTCCCTGCTCCATTTGTACAAAGCGTACTCACTGTCAGGCAAGTTAGGTCGCTCAATGGTTAGCATGAGCATGCGAAGGGCAGACAAAATTGCTGCTGAGCGAAAGCAACGCCAGTTTACCTAAATGATAATCGGTTACTTCATTAAATTGACTTTCCGTGAGCGCTGTACTCTCCTTAGACTACGACCCACTTATGGCGACGCTCTTGATAACTCTAGATGGTTAATTTACTGAACAAGCGCTTAGTAAATGCATTGCAGCTTTTCAAAATCTTTCCTGTCTCCCATTTGCATGTTCCCATAGATGATGCTGCAGTATTCAAAGACAAATTGTAAGTATTTTGAAAAGCTCGAGCCTGGCAGATGTTGTATAGATTCTATTGCATATGTTAGCCACAGACCGTTTGGAACATGTTATTAATACCCAGCTTGCACTGCGAAATTAATGTTTGAAAACTATCATATGCCTAGATCACAGTTGGATAGTTTCACACAGATACGTTCATTGTTCATTGTAACAGACTCTTCAGGGATACAACAGCCGTGTGACATAATGCACGCTTTACAAGCTGAACAATTTAGCATCTATGCGTTGCGCCATTTTGCAAGTGAATCGAGACCTACTTGAACCAATAGCATTGCGCTATTGAGTTCGCCTCCCCGAAACTTATGAACAATGTTTATGTCATCGGCGAACAAAAATAGTCCGCCATGTTTTAGGAACACCGTGATTTCATTAATAAACAGTAGAAAAAGTGAAGGACCAAGTACACTCCCTTGGATGACATTACTATTGACTGGGCTTGGAGAGGAGTTAGGATTACCCAGAATGACAATCCGGTAACGCCCATTTAGGTATAATATCAACCAATCAAATAGTGGGCTCTGATTCCAAACGACTCCATTCTTTTCCGCAGCTGCTTGAAAGGTACTTTGTCGGGTGTTTTCTGCATATCTAGGAACTGTGTTATAACTGCATATTTTGAATCAATGGCTACTGTGATGTAACCAAGGTAGTACAACTGACAACTTGTACAGGAACGTTAGTCGAGGCACTTTTGATGGGATTTGTTAAGTAGCCCATGAATATGCACAAAGTCCATGATTCCAATTTTGACTAATTTTTCGAGTAATCTAGCGATGACGGGAGTATGATGGATAGGTCGATAAATAGTAACGTGCTGTTTCGGCTTCCCTTTATGACGAGGGCAATAAAGGACGTTTTCCACGGATCCGGAAAGAAACTAGATTCCAAGGACAAAGTAAACATGTTCAGCAAAAGCAGTGGTATATCAGATTTACCAAGTCTAATAACTGATAAGGGGACGCCACTGGAGTCAGGTTTGATCGATGGTTTAATGGACTTCAAAGCCTGGTGGATGGTCGAATGAGAAATCTCTGCAACAACTATGCCGATTGTTGTAAATTCCTTTCAGAAAGGTATAGGGTCGATTTATACGTTGATGGAAGCAGTGAACTAAATGAAAGCGCTTCGCAAATAGCAGGTGGGTCGATATTGTGGCGACCCTCCTCATCAATAAGTTCTGTAATCAAAGACAGTATCGATGAATCTGGTAGCAGCAATGTTCTAATTCAATCTGGGCGCTAGTAGAAAGAAAGTTCCCATTCCAGTTAGAGGACCGGATCTGCTTTCCGAAATGCTCCCACTCAATCCTTGGTATAGTATGCTGGGTAGGTGAGTCGAGTTTGGTATACATGTCAAAGTGGCTAGAAAGGCGTAGCAAGTTGTGGTCACTATTTGGAAGGTTGTCTAAGATATCAATCTGTGCATCAGGAATCATCCTATCTTGTGAGGAGAATGCAAGCCGGTGTTGATAAACTACACACAAGCGACAAAACTAAACACTCATTTTGGCACACCTGAACTAATGTTCAAACTACAGTTTAAGTTAGATTTTAACGCAGCATTCGCTACAATGATTGGGGCATGCTCTGACGTTCTAACAAAGTAGCTGCTCTCATTGGAATGATCGTATCTTTAATATAGGGCATTTTAATTTGCAACGTCACCTCAATCGAATTGATCCACGTTGGAGAATGGTTGAAGTCACACTAAACAAACTGGTCGGATGTATTCAATTCACTTCTGCTTAATTTTTGAATTGTCATTCTTTTTCATTTAAGCAGCCTTTACTTACCTGACATTTCACGCAGGCACGTGTGTCGGATGTCTGCTAATGGGTGAAAACTTAAGTTTTACGTTATAATTCAGCCATCCAAGGAAACGTAATTTCATTAACAAACACCACGTGTGAGATGTGAAACGTGTGCAGACGCATTTCGTTCATCGTTTTGCCGTAAGCTCATTTGACAGAGATGATGCGGCGTTTGTGCGACGCCTTGCCCGAGTGAATGCGCAGTTGTGATCGATGTGGTAATGTGGTGGCAGCTCCAACCAATGATACCTACAGAAACAGACGTATTTCGATGGACCGAAGTTGCGCGGACATCAATGCCCGAGTAATTAGCCAGAGCTAGCTTTTATAAAGCATACAAGTTGGCAGCACTCTTTAATGAAGATTATTTGTAGGCAGTCTTGATTGTGTATTCACTAATTTCTTATATCCTTAAGCTACACCGATACATGCCAAATGCAAGCATTAAACTATTGCCACACAATCTGGAATTCAGCGCGACTTACTTCTTTAGATGTTTTCTAGTGAATGATTGGCTGCAATGTATATGCTGTATGCCATATTGCCTTCACTGCGAAATCATTTATGTTATACTGATGATGGCGTTTTAATGTCGTGCTTTAACTGTAAGAAAAATGCCCAACCGCATTTATTGCTGTCCCCAAATTCTAGATTATTTTATAAAACCATATAGTTTACCTGTTTTGTAGAATGGAGGATGTTAGGTTTGTCGTCAGCGCATCTGTCGATTTATTCGGAATAAGGCCGTATGTTGAAGTTACCTCGCCGCGTTGCCAAGTAGTTAGCATCCGAGGAAAATCCATTTGGCAAAGCTGTTCAACAACGTTCAAAAATGGGCCTCAATACTAAAGATATTATGCTCTTTAGAATCGATTAAATATCATTTACATAAGATACACAAAGTCGCTACAGTTAAGTTACATGCCGCATTCAGCTAACAGCAAAGAAGGAGTGAACCTGCGACCTGTGGTATCTTACTGGTTGTAGCGGCCAGTCTGGTGGAATCGAGTGTCCTCCAGCTTGGCTGGGTCGTTACTGGAAGACTAACGTGCAAATAAGTAATTGATTTACGCACGGTTCGGTTACGCACAAAACGAATCAACCTTGCTGAATCAACCTTCCCACATAAATCGTCTTTTAATACTTCGCTTTACGTTTTCCCATTCCTTTCGCTACGTATTATTGTGCCTGCAACCTATGTTAAATTAAAAGGTAGTAGTGTAAACTGCCATTTAGTAGAAAAAGGTTGCCAGTCTTTCTGTGCTTTTGAGTATCGGTGCATGGTTGCGGAGCAAGAAGGAAAAACCGTGTTAAATGGCTTTTACTCAAGTGGTCCACGAGCCCAAGGAAGGTCGGTACACCACCGCGATTTCAAAGAACTGTAAGTTGCTTGCGAGTCGTTGATTGTAGAATAGTGGAAATAACCTGTAAATATGTACCAGGACTTAAGGGAATTTTCAAATATGAAGGAAGTATGACAGGCCAATATTTGCAATGAAGACGTACCGCAGCGCTGCAATACTTGTCTGTTTACTGAGATATTCATCTATATAGGTTACTGCTGTAGATACGACGGTTTGCGCGATACTGAGAGTGTTTGGCGTTCATCAGTAATACAATTTTCCGCCGCAAATGCATGTGTGCTTCAAGCTTGCTTGTGCAATTTTTACTTCGTATTCAAATTGTTGGTGCTATGGTAGGCACCAACAAACCTGTAGACTTTCCGTAATGTGCTAGCGAGAGTAAAGCTCTTCCTTTTCATGCATGTAGCTTATATGTCGAGTTAAAAAACAACCGCCACATAGCTGTGCGTTTATATCCTCATAGAAAGAATCAAGTGCTATTGCAGTGCGGCATGTATGTCAGCTTATGTCCAAATACTGCCACTTCAACGATGATATGAATATTTCCTAATCATTTATGCGATATAACCAGTTGGCCGCAAGGCATTAATAGGCCTTACACATTACATCAGTTAACCTGCTGTTATTGGGCATCACGTTTTGAGCACCAATCGGCTACCTAGCCCTAATGTTAACTTAGGCAGTATTCTTAGTGTACCGCACTAAGAGCGCTTAAGTAACATGCAACTGTAAGTGGTAACAGACAAAGAATAAGTTATTTAGGAATTCAGAAGCAACTGTAAAGGAAGTAGGAACCATATAGGCACTGAATGCAAACACACAGCAGTTTCACGGCAAAGTCTCCCATGAGTTATTGCACTTATTGTGGCAGAACACGCGCGCAGTAGTACTCAGACTATCCCAGCATTCAGACAGTCACATTTTGCATGGGTACTCCGTCAAAGATCCAGTCATGTGCCGCAGCTCAGACCCGGTAAACATCTGTCCTGAATTCCAGACACCAATTTCATGTAATTGCTGCGGCGATGAAATTGTGTGACTGGTGCTCCGGCCCCCGGCATAGCAACAGCCTGACTATGCGCCATCACATGCGTTGGTGTACACGTTTTGTACCGTGCTGGCCCACTTGGGCAAGACAGTCAAGCCTGGTTTAGACGTTTGCAGCCTTCAAGCTTTGGACCGTTCTGTTTGTCATTCTCCTCCGTCGCAACCTGCTTACGTCTCAACCTGATTGTAGTGAATCAGCATCCAATCAAAATTATTGTCAACCCCATTAATCATACTATGCGATCCGGGCTGTTAGGATTCATAGTGTACTAGGCCGAGGCTGACCAAAGCAGTTCAGAACCAAGCGCCATTATTATCCTTCTCATAAACTGGCAGACACTGATACAAGGTGGGGATTATACTACGGTTTCAGAGACTACGCATGAAAACATCAGTCCTGATTGCACAATCCTATCTTCATATTTGTTCATTTGCGAAGCATTTATAATTTTGAGACAATTAGCTCTTTTAAAAAACAAAATGCATAATACAAGATTCTGAGATGGATTACTCCCGTTATCCTTACTTTGTTTAAGTATCAGGTAATTTTGATTGCCCTTTGTAATACTACATCAAGTAAGTTTCCGTATGCTAAGATGTAGGTTTTTGCTCCTCTGGCGCGCTGCTTGTCATGCATATTTCCTCATTGAAATCGCTCCTAAATCAAGGTTACTTTAGTATGCGCACCTTCGACACTACAAAATGCGTTCTGTTTGGCACTCAGTGACTACGTCTCCTGATGCCTATCTCGTCGGTCCGTTGAAAGCTGTGAGTAATTGCCAGTCTCGACGTGCATTCATATAGCCGCTACATGAATAGCAATTTCGTCGTTGTACACACTGCAAAGCAAGTTGAACATCTATTGTTAACGCCAAGCATCTATGACCACGCAACCTAATTTACAGTTAAGAACAAATCATACAACATCTTTTATTTTTAGATGTTTACTTAAAAGAAACCTGAATGTTACACTATCCTATGTTTGACATTTGGTGTCCTTTGAATTACAAACGTGCTCCGGTTCGTATCATCTTTTGGATAGCTCGCGAGCTTTGCTCAGCGAAAGCAATTTTATGGGAGCTACAACGCGTCTTCCCTAAATTACACAAAAATGGACATCTGGAGACGAGTCTAGCAAAGCACACAAACGGGAACGCGAAAATCGAAGACGAAAGTGTGCCCGAAGTCGCTAATAAAATAGATGCTTATAACGATGCCATTCAAAGGAAAATACAATAGCAGGATATATTTAGGCGTTGCTCTTCCCAACACTGGCACACCACGACCGCGGTTTCTTCTTGGTTTAGACTCATCACGTGGCGATGGCCTGAGTTGAAGTGGAACTTAGAGCTAAGGAGCTCATGACTGACGCCCTGAACCCTATGCTACTGAGATCCGCGAGCAACGCTTGGCACAGCGGAAAGTAATTCAAGTTGAATTTAGGGAACACGCTGTGTGGTTGGTTTGCAACTCGCAAACTCTATTGAGACCTCGGCTTACTTTGGGGTAAACCTCGGTCATTCCGATCTCAAGGACCCGATCCTGAATGGATATATTTGGGTGTTGCTCTTCCCAACAAAAGCAACGCCCAATTATATTCATTCAGGATCCGGTCCTTAAGATCGGGATGACCGAGGCTTATCCCGAAGTGAGCCGAGGTCTCAATAGAGGTTGCGAGTCGCAACCCAACCACACAGCCTGCTTCCTAAATTCAACTTAAATTGGCAGGGGATTCAGATACCGCTTCAGTAAATCGATAACATTGGTAGTACGCTGCTGAGCAAGTGATTTGGCACCAAATTAGAAAGTTGCTTTTTAAATCCACCGTGGATATGTCGAAAACTTGCGCTTAACCACAGGCGCTGCTCGCGTATTGTGTTGTCGCAATTACAGTAAATGCATTGTAGGCATGCGGTGTAGAGCCAATGTCAACGTCCAAAGAAGATTCAGCATCTCGTTGTTTTCTGTTGATAGCATGTATCCGTGCAGCTTGCGCGTCCGTAGCAATGTATGTCACTGCATGTAAAATGGCTGCTTGTTCGGCTACATATAATATTTGTTTATATCAGGGTTAGCGTGCACGGACCTGGCTGTAAATTATTCAAGACAAGCTACAAGGAAGCAGATAAAGTGAGAACAATGTTTGGTTGGATTCCGTGTTTACTTGAATTACCTGAGTCAACTTCTTGCGCCGCCAATGTTTATTGGCACTGCCGTGCTAGCTTCGGCGTTGTAGTGGCATTTAGAAATACGACAGTTTTTGAAGCAAAGGGATGTGTTTCGTTGTTCAGTGATGCGAGTAAAGAAGCCTTGTGGCTAGCAATCGGGGCACCGGGTGTTATGGAGAGGTTCATCTGCATTCAGAATTGTTTAAATTGTCCCAATTTGTGCGCCGCTTGTGAATTCCAGACTTGTGTGAATCACTGTTATGGAGTAGCTGTAGCCAATTCATACTTTGGTATTGGTATTCCATTAGAGAACAAGTAGGTTTGGCTCCACCAATCTTCCCTTTGAACGGACGTTCGGTTTATTACGACGTGCAGTGCTTGGACGTTAGTACTTTTAACAATACTTCACGACTTGAAAATATAACCTCGTAGTCACAGCCTCCATGAACTGAAGGAGCACGGAACAACTGTGGTGCTAGTCATGTGATATTCAGAAATCATTTGTATGCTTTTTGCTTCAGCACACCAGGAAAGCAATGGAAGTGAGTAAGCACTTAATGTATAAGATCAGCAGGCTTATCAGAGCACACATTTTTGTCTTTGGTTTCAAAATTCATGTAAACGGCTAAAGTGACATTGTGAGACCAGATGCTGAGACTCGCGTGGACTTGACATCTCGGAGTTGTGCAAGGAGATACGGCGCTAGAAATTTATATATATATATATATATATATATATATATGTATCATGGAACCGCGGCCATTCTGACTACCAACATACGCTGACCATGCCAAATAGATGAACGCCTTATATCTGAAAGCTTTTCACATGACCAGATAAGCTCAGCACCAAGTCAACTGCAATATAGGCTTGATACATCAACCCCCTTCTTACAATAAGTATACCAGTGATCATGGACATCACACTACACTTATTCGCAGTTATTAGCAATTCAATCTTTTCAATTATCCCTCACACATTTACCGCTAGAATAATCAGCCATTACAATGACGCAACAGTGACGCGAACCCTGATTCCACCCTGTATTCTAAGTTTTCATTCATATGCTTAGCGGCATATGGATTAGCAACAAACGGTATTTCCTAAGCGTGTTTTAAAATTGAACGAGGTGAAAGCAATCTACTTGACAGAAAGTTGTTACCACGCTGCTGTATTACCCATTTTAACAGCGTTTTCGTAAAGATGCATGAAAAATACTAAGTGAAGGATGCCTCATGCAACACTATCTCATATATGCAGCTGAAGGGTTTGAACATCCGCCGCTGGCAAATGTCCCTGATGCTATCTGGTTTTCCTTCTCAGGAGCTTGGGTTTGTTGCATTTGTGTGCAACCCGCCAAATTTATAAACCACGAATATTGTCTGTATCACCATAGCTTCGGATTTTGCATCGGAATTGACACCCAAGAAACGGATACTTTTGGGTGGTTTCTGCATACGTATGATACCCTGGTTTTCATAGAGTTTTGTCTATACACAGACATTTCTTTAATTCAGTCAGAGTTGTTTGGATACGGAGGCTTAATATGCAAGCTAGGTTGACCAGCACATTGGACTTGATGTTTACATAGTGTATGGCCAAAGCACAAATAGACGTTATTGTTAGTGGCTTAGTAGATTACTACGACTAGTTGGCGGATTGAAAATATCAGAAGGTGTGCACTAACAAAAATGGAGTATAAGTATTGAGGCGTGTTCGTTATGTATCAGTACAGTAAAGATATTAAAAAGGAGAGGCCGGCCCTAAGAATACAATGTACTAAATAGAATTTAATAGTGTTACTCAAAAATAAGGTAATGAGAAAGTGGTGACTTATCTCACAGCACAAATTCTGTTCGTGGGGAAATTGTAGGTCGCGGCCAGTCCGGTCGTGTGAGGATTGTCTTGTCGTCGTGGGCGTAGCGCTTTTTGTGACGGTTGTCAAAGCACCAGTCGGGACGGTCGTGTGACGTTCGTTGTAGTCGGTCGGGGGAATGTCGTTGTCGATGTACTATACGGTTTTATATAATACTTCATTCAGGCGTTCAAACATGTGGGCCGTACGTAGTACGATGTGTGAATGTAGGTCAAGGGGAAGAGAAGTACACAATGTGAGAATGTGTTATCCGAGACAATCTCGATAAGAATGAAACAGTTTTGGTATGTTGACCTCGGTCGTGATGTAGGTCACGCGACTCAATTACACGATGTGAGGATGTGGTATCCAAGGCAATCTCGATAAAACTAGTTTTTATTAGATTGGCCTCGGATTTAAGTACACGTGCACGTGGTGATGAAATCTTCCGTTCCGAAGATAGTGTAACGGAATCAAAAGTGCATGTGCAATGCGACCTCACATTATAAAGCACAACCCTGGTAACGATGGCAACACGATACTCTGAACCTTCACCCTTTAAATGGCCACTATATTATTGCCTCCATTCCACTAAACCAGATGCAGTATTAGTTGGTTACCCTTCCGTCAAATAATCCGGCCCTGCGATTGGTTGTCTTTTTTCTCTCAAACAACGCATGCACAGCCTTGGAGCACTTCTATAAACAGGTTCAGCAAGCCATAACCCTTTTTGTTGCATAACTAAGACGATTCAGTGACGTTTGGAAAGATGCAGCCGGAGGATCTATTAGTCAGAAATCCAGCAAACCGATCGCGCGCTGAAAAGGACAGGAATATTTACAGTCATTCTGCAGATGTACAAAATCATCTCCAAAATCAAACACTTATAATTGATGTGGAGACCACACGAAGATGAAGCAACCCTACCACTGACATATAAAGCCAAAGTGCTGGTCAGATTTCTTCAGGGAAAAATCAACAAAAGCTTTACATTGATCACTGAACTGTCGTACGACATCCAAACGCAATCTATTAAGCATTTAGCTCGTTCTTCTCCACCTAACTGCTACGACACTGCAACTACATTTACATCATGGTTCCATCTAAACTGCTACTGCTCTTCGCATTGTCCACCAAGCAACACATTCTATTCAACCGTGCTCGATTCTGGATGGTATTCCCCCATTCGCCAAGCAACAAGGAGTGCCCGTTATCTCAACGCTCCTTTGTATATGTTTGCCGTTTCACTGGAATTCAAGTACCTTATAGATCAAGAGAAAACTATAATGCTCAGACCTCGCCCGAAAGTCTGCATAAAACAGGTGATTGACAATTACAGTCCCAGGCAAATCGCACTTATAATAGCCGGATAATTCGTAAAATTTGCAAAAATGTGTAAGGAACTCCATCAGGTCATTGGAGCTGGTAGACAGGTCTTAAAATGATTTCCTTGACTAAGGATCGTACACATTCTTGTAGCTGCTTTACCTGAACTTCATAACGGGCTCCATTGACTGAATCGAATCACCTTAATGTTAAGGTACACCTACACGAAAGGCATAGCTAACAAAGACCTTACTCTGGTCGCTGCCATCTCGCCTTGCTGGTGGGAATTTTTTGTTGCTCCTGACTTTCCAAGTTTTCGGATTCAAATTTCCTCGCACATCGGCCTGGGTGCACTCATTCAATCGAGCTGGATCAGGCCTACTCATTGCACAAACGTTCATGTTGGATGCTCCGTCAGATTACTTCCATTGCCCAAGACGACAACTTGGCCGAGAAATGGTGTTCAAACGAATCAACGTCAAACGCCGGTTTTCAATTTTGGCTGTGTTCAGCAAGTCGTTCGCCTACGAGTGCACCAATTTTCTGACTTCATCAAGGTTTTTGAGTTTTCGGAAAGCTTATAGCTAGGTTTACTTCCTAAAGACCTAAACAAACCCTGTCAGCAGCTGCATATGGCAACCAGAAGCAATTATATCTTCGTACACTACATTGGTTGGCCAAGAGCTCTCACGCTGCATTGTGAATGGCGCTCTGTCGAACGCACGCAAATCTCTTTGTTTGGCCGGATTTGTGCGTGTGCGCCTTTTGGAACTTGCGGCATAGATTGACGCGGCACACCACGGGTTGAGCTCAGGACTACCTGTGCACGGAGCGGTCGATTACTGATGGACAATCTACCCTCGGAGGAATTTGTACAACCGAGCACTTATACAACCGGTTGGTTGATGTCGATCATTGCATCTAAAACCGTGGCCTGTTTGTACGCTTGTGATTCTCGGACACTTTAGATAGGTCGTATAAGCCCTAAAATCCTAGTCTGTTTCCTCGGCGGTTTGTCGATAACTGTTTGATTCCTCTTGATCACTGTAACAAAAGCGGTGAAATTTGTCCCCTATTTTCTTATCCTTGTCCACATAAAATAATTTTTACAAGCCCTAAAACCGAGGGACCAATCAGTAAAAATGCTCGTTACTTCAGATAAAACAAGAAACTCAAAGAAGAGACAGGAAGCAATTGAAATGCAGGCTTAACATCCAGCTTATAACCAGTCCGTTAGCACGGAAAAAATCAAGGGCTCATCATCTAAGATGAATATAAAGCCGAAATTGCGCGTAAGAGTAAAAAAGCAATCAAATGATAGTTCTCATAAGTTTTCTCAGATAGAGCACAGCGCAGTTACTGCAGAATCGCCCTCTAAGGCGATTGAAACGATTGCTGCGCTTGAACTACAGCTGAAGGACTTGAAGGAAAGGTATGAATCTCTGTACCAAGTGCTAGAGAAATTTAATTCGCTTAAGTATCTTTATAATACCCCAGATACAATAACAATGGAACACCATCGATCCGTTGGGAATTTATACAACATGTTGTATTTAAGTTGCATGAGCGCATTAAACGCTGTAAAAGTGTTATAGCATTTAATTTACCGGAAAAGTTATCTCTTGAGGCTATCTCCTCTGCAGTGGCAGACGATTGTCATATAGAAAGGCTTCAGTTTTCTTGCGTGAGGCTTCGAAAGACATCTCCGAAGCAGATCTGTCCAGTACTTTTTAAATTTTCAAACGACACACTTGCTGAAAAATTTGTCTGTACTAGGAGCGCACTATCCCTTAGGAAAGATTACGTATCCATGGTCCTGAAACCAGATTTGACAGTACTACAAAGGGGGTGCAAAAAGCGTATTTCCGACAAACAGTATGTGACCAATTTCTCCGCTAACCACGGATACTCAGGAGCTTCCCCACCTGGTTGATCTAGATGACAATGACCATAAATGACTCAGCTCTAAGGTTGAAATTAAATAGCAACTGTAACAGAAATATCGCTTCTGACTCCATTCAGTGTCATATTAGTCCAGCATCACTGCGCAACTCGTCCCCGAACATACAAGAAAGTTCCATTGCGCAAACGACTATTTCTACTAACTTTTTGTTGTTCATCAACCAGGTGCATAGACGCTCTGATACAAAACGGAAAACCTCCTCTCCTAAAAGCTGTGAACTTCTAAAACTGCGGCACAGCCTTGTTGCAAAGAACACTGGCAGCAAAACCTCACGTGGAATCAATACGGGTGCTCCTAAGCTCAATAAAACACAGCCATTTTAAACGTTCCACCAAAAGCTGTCACCACTGGAAATTTGCAGACAATCGGCATGTCACCATCCATGCAGCATTTGAATATGCCACCTGTGCGCACCATAACTTGTGAGAGCCACTTACTAGTGAACACCAAGTAGCTGAAAGAAATTGGCACAAACAGAATCCTCTCAAACTACCTCAACATCTAAATAATCTTAACTGGCACGTAGGTTGTCTGCAGCAGCCAACAAACTGTAATCCCCCAGTGGGTCACCATTTTCCCAGTATTTCAGCCTTCCGACCTTTTATGGGGTCCAGTTGCGTTTTACCCGCCACACCGTCAAATGACACTAATTTCGCAAATTATATGTCCTCCGTATCCACTGCCCCACTCCTCTATCTGCAAATATCACCTCGTTGGGGTCCTGTAACTGGATTCCTGTAGACAACCCCACAGATAACAAGACACTACACTTACTTTTAATTAATTTCCGTTCACTGTTAAATAAAATGCACTTCCTGAGTAAGATTCTTCACCTTTCTTCTCTTGATATAGTACTGATAACAGAAACATGATGTTCAGCGGAGATGCCTGACGCATTGTTCTGGATACTGGGTTATAACATCTTTCGTAATGACCGCCTTTATGGTAGCGGGGTGGCTGTATAATCTAGGTCAAAGACAAATACTTGGTACTTCCTCTGAATGAACCACTCCTACGGAGACTTCCTGATTCGGTGTAGATTACCATTTCTATTAATCCAACAAATATCTTAGTTGGTTGCATTTATAGACCCCCCCATCGTCTGCACTCACCGAAAGCGATGACTTGTTGGACACATCTTCTTTTATTGCTGACCCGTCATACACTGACAAAATAATCGTTGGGGATTTTAATATGCCCGAAATCACATGGTCCCTTAACAATAAACCACAAAAGCACAATACTTTTATGTCTACTCTTGGTCGACTGCGATGGGCACAACACGTCAAAGAACATACACGGCTTGATAATACACTTGATCTAATATAAAATATGGGATGTTCGCATGTGTCCACATACATCAATGCCAAGTTGCCGGGTAATGATCATAACATCGTTGGTTGTTCTTTCGAAATTCTCTCTGAACCGATAGAATCAGTGATCAATTATCACCCATTCTCTTCCGTGAATTAGTCAATTTCTCGGATTTTATAAAGTCTTCATATTGGGATACATCCTTCTTGGCACAGAATGTACAAATTGCTTGTAATGAGTTTTACCACCGCATTCAGCTTTATGTTGAAGTTGTGGCTCCAAAACGTAGTAAGGAGTTGAAAAGCTCTGCTGCACCTGCAGGCATCTCAAAAAACATAGCCACTAAACTTCATAAAGAAACAATTTAGAAAAGCAAACGATTTTACTCTGCTGATGCTCCACACCAGATTGCTTACAGCGTTATACCAAGATCACCACAAAATGTTATGCTCTAAGGAGGTAACGGCACTGAAGGGCGCCAACGTTGCAGGCTTCATCCCAAAACTTTTGGACCGTAGGCAGGGTAGAAAATCAAGTTATACAGACGTTATTTTAAACTATAATGGAACTGCCATAACAGATCATGCAATCATATGTTCGAACTTCAATGACTACTTTATGTCTACTTATGGCACTAATGCGAAAGAAGATCCTCAGCTCAAGCTGATACACAGAGACAATAATACACTCCAAACTGTTGAATTTACACTTAGTGACATATGTCGCCAACTCGGATAACTCCGGCCATCATGTTCACCAGGCCCTGACAACATCCTGCCAATACTGGTGAAGCACGGAAGTCCAGACATCCCCAAGTTTTTGTTTAATGTATTTACACTTTCGATGCTCAGTTGGGAGTATCCTATACACAGGAAACAATCAACTATAATACCACGACACAAAAGCGGATCTATGCGATGCAAAAAATTATCGCCAATCCACCACACATCTATTATCTCCAAAATCATGGAGAGTTAGTTAAAGAATCCATAATAGAATATTTGCGTTCTATGGGCATACTCAGTAAAAAGCAGCACGGTTTTTTGAAAGGTAGGTCGTACACTACCTGTCAGTCAGATTACCTTAATTATGTGACTAGAGAAAGAGACGCCGGATGTGCCATCATCGTAATATTTCTTGACATCCAAATGGCTTTTGACCGTGTGCAATACAATTTATTGTTGCGGAAGCTTATGTCCTATGGGATCACAAATTCGCTGCTAGATTGGTTGTCTTCCTACCTCGATGGTAGAAAGCAAATAGTAAAATTCGGTAACCAAACATCTGAAGCCGCTACAATCTCTAGTGGTGTGATTCAAGGTAGCTTGCTAGGTCCGCTTTTATTCTTTACCTATTTCAACGATCTCCTTGATGAAATCTCGTATTGGAAGCCGTTCCTTTTTGCTGATGATGTGAAAATTGTGTATTATTCCGCCCATGGGCAATATAATCCTAACTTAGCCTATATTCAGTCTGGCTTATCCGCATTGGAGCACTCGAGTAACTTCTGGAAGTTGCACTTTGCTATTGACAAGGGTAATCTATTTTACCACGGCTGTCGCCCTTCTCTGAGCATCCTTACATTAAACGATACCCGTATTCCTGTGTGTGATGCAGTCCGATACCTTGGTCTAAGATATTCTGCCTCGTTTAATTTTTTAGAGCATGTTATATTCTTGCACGCTTCTGCCAGAAAAGTGAACGTTTGCATAAGTCAAACTCTTATTTTGAGGGATTCCAGGCTTCAAGACTTTCAAATATGTGTTAGACCGAAGCTTGAGTACTGTGCGATAGTTCATAATAATCTGAGAAAAGTGGATATTATAGCACTAGAAAACATTCAACGATCATTCACCAAAAGGTTTTTAAACATGCCTAACACTATGACATACCGTGAGCGCTGCGAGGCGCTAAATCTGGAGCCGCTATGGCTACGCTGACTCAAACCTAATCCGTGCCTTTTATACCGTTTATTATTCGGATTAAGCTTCACTGCTCAGTCACAACTCGAGTTGCAGACTCGTTTGCGCTATGAACTAAGAAACAGCGAGGGCACAGTGCAAATACCAAAGTCTCGTACAAAGCTCCGCTCAATTTTTTCCCCGTAAAATATGCGTTAATATGGAACAAACTTTCATCGAGTGTTAGAAACTGCACTACCTATCCACAATTCAGACGTATGATTAGTATTCACCTGACTTTTGTAAATATCCGGTCAACACTAAGCCAATCGGTGACTAGATGATTGTATGAGAAAGGTCCTGGATACATATGAGAGTCACCATATCCTCTACTGGTTTCAATAGTATAAGATTACCTACATATAGTTGCATTCTTGAGAAGGTATTTGAGAACGATCTTACTCCTATCAATCACTATAACCAATCCTGCTTTCTCCTTTGACGCAATGGTTCGTGGATGCACTACGCCTTTCAAGCAGATGTCCCTGTACCCTCGTCGTCACTCGTCAAAATTTTCCATCAAATTGTGATTGGTCTATCAGCAGGCGTTTGTATACATTATTATGTTTTTTAAGTCCTCATACTTTATCTTCTTCTTTGTTTCATTGTTGGTCATGACTGGGTTGATCTCTTGTGGTGACGCATTACAGCTTCCAAAATAAAAAGTATACCCATGTAAATCATATTACTACTGACTCGCGGGCTTAAAGTATAAATGGGTCAAAATTGATTGACCAGCATGACAGAAAGTGCTGAGGCTTCATCGCCTATAATGCGTGCATAAAACAGCCATAAAAAGGACATTTGATACCCAGTCTGATGTCTCATTTACTAGTTTGCCGCACAGGCAGAGCGCCAGTTGGAGCATGGAAGTGCGGGTGAAACCCATCGTGGAAATACCCTGCATGGAAGCAAGTCCCTTGGGGACAGTTCCATGAATGACCATATTACTTTACTTGAACTTTCCGTGAAATTTACATTTATCATTGTTCCCAGTTTCTTTATCTCTCTACTATTTCCAAAATGCTATTCACTTCAGAAACCAGTATTGAAACCACTGAACAAAGACGAAAAATTAACTATATTATTCGGTCACGTTGTACATGTAGATAAGACCACTCAATTGGTCTGTGCCTCGCAAAGTTGAGGAATAAAACGTTTATTTATTTATTTATTTACTATACTAAGATGCAAGACAAATCTGCGGTCTAACTTTCGTCTCACAATATCTGCTTCTCTGTGGCATGGGTTGCCATTCACCGTCGGGTTGTGCGAGACGGTACAAGCCTTTCGCAGTAAGATGGGAAGCTATTTATTTCTGGACAACATTGTGTGGTTTCGTCATGAGAAGTTCATTTGAATATTCATTCAATGAAAGACGGGATGACGTCTAATACGTATAATATCACCAATTCCTTCAATGTAATTAATCATTAGTAGCTACAACCTACTTAAACTGCAAATGCGCCTCAGCATTGCATAAGATCAAGACATTTGGCAAAAATGTTGTCAGAAAGGCAGAGAACTGTAAGAAGATAAAGTATTTTGGGTTTTGCAAGAACATGACATCGTCTGTGCATGCATGTTTTGTGCCGAAAATTGTCACGGCTTTACACAAGATGAGATAAATGCTCACTATTGTTATTATTATTATTAGTATTTAATTAGTATTAGGTTTATGAGATATATTGTTTCGACCAGAGGCAATACTAACTTGATGCCTAAGTGTGTCACTGGGACTGTTTACCTTGGACCGATCACATCTTGTGCGCTCGATACATTACGTACTGCTCGGACGAGCACTGGACATTTGACACAGGGACAACGACTGGCTACCGGGTCAGACTAAGAAACAATGGTAACGCTTTCCGACGAAAGCTGTATTAAAGGGAAGCTGAAGGAAAGCTTTCGAGCACCTCATCCTACGTAGACTATCTGCCGTCAGGCGTATGTTTTGTGATCTCTAGCACGGCTATTCTCATCCATGTCTGTCTTCCATTAACAGCAATTTGTCAACCTACCGGGAAGCACGCATGTTTTCCATAGATGCATACATTTAGCCCTGTGCTTACATTCGAGGAGTCCCATTGTTTAACGTCCCAGGACCAATGAGAGTGTCAGTGATAGTGCGTGCATGTAACCCCTCAGGAAGAGAATGAATTTAATACCTGCGTGAACTTGATTTCACAACACGTTTTATTATTTCTTTAACACGCAAACTTATCAGCAATAAGCGTGAAGTCGTCTGTAAAATGGTGCGTATATTTTCAACTTTTACTAACGCAAGTATTTAATCCTGGATTGTACAGTGTTAAGTATTAGCATTTGCAAGGAGACCCCATCATGATTAATTGAAAATTAACGAACACAACTCACCTTCGCGACCTGTTTCAAACGAGCAAAAGTAGCTAACATAAAGGCTACCAACACAAACATACCACACCCTAGAGTCGAATTAATCACCGACGACATTTTCCTTCATTAGCGTGTCACGAACATGTATCGCCCCGATGACACACGTAATATTTGCCCCTATAGTTATGCTTTTCAAAAGACGTATTTTGACTACCCGTCTTTTTATTTACTTTAGATGGTATAGTCCGTTGTACACAGGGAGAAAAAACAGCAATCAAATAGTGTGCTCAGCAGAACTCTAGGCAATATAGGTGTCGGAAATTCCGCAGTACGGTTCACACGTATAGCTTGGTGGTTGTTAAAGTGCGTCTGGCTGTCAGAACGCTTTGGTGAAGCGGCGCAAGTCGGCGCCATCATTTCCGTTCTTTTTTCGCTTTTTTCACAGAGTACGGAGCAATAACTGCTCCTTATACTACACTGTGTGCATATGTTCTATTCCCATTTCAGCATATAGTTAAGCTCAGTGAATTTTAATCCGTAGTCGCTTAAACTGACTATTCATTTAGAGCTTAGTTATATTATTATTTTTTTTCACTCAAACCCTTCTATGGGACTTTTTAAGCACCTGCACTTTACACCGAATAAAGCATTTTTCATTGGCGCATACGCATTATTTTTGGCACTTTCTCTGTCCTGGATTCTCGGCTGTGACACTTCTAACAAGCACAACTGATATTTCAGGGACCAAGTTGTGGATTTGAATACCAACCTACATCTCTCTACTGCTTCGGTAACCCAGCAGAATCAATTCTTTTGCCAGCCTGCACGTCACATGTTATCATCCGTGTTTCTTGAAAAACGAAAGGCGGCAATACAATTGTCTGTTCACCACCACAATTGACCCTTGGACGGCATTTTTATACTCCGGCACAATAGGTTCTGTAACTTCTTAAGATTGCACCGCCTTCAATCGACAGTATACAAGGTGGCAGCTAATGGTTTAGTCAAAGACTTCCATAGACTGATTAAGTCTCTGCTCTGTGCCACGCACCATACCGACTAGTATGAATTCCTTACTTATGCCCCTAGGCATTCATAGCTATATCAAATCTGACATGCAACGCGCTTTAGTAGAGCTGCTCTGCTGTGGAACACACAAGCTACAAGGAGAGTCAGTATTGCTCCCCATAGCACTGTGTATGCTACTGTCTTATTTCGTACACATCCTTTTTCAAATCACGCGTTCGCTAGATCTGTTTCAACTTGGTTGGCAGACCAGGGATATGCGAACGCCCAGCGGCTCTCAAGCTGAACTAATATTTTTGTTCGCACAGACGTAATGCATCGTAATTGTTCAAATCTTAACACAGGCAACCTCAAGGATCTTCGGCGAACTAGGAAGCACTTAATGCTTTACCTGAACTGTTAAAGTACAGCAGTGTCTAATGACGATTTTAAGGACGCCAACGCACACCTGTTATTTCACTGACGATACTGAAAAGTTACTCTTACCTGTGGAGGTATATTCCAACCTAATGTCTCACGATAACGCTCTTCCCCTCTACCCTGCTCATATTAAAGCACAATCCCAGCTACTGACCGACACGGCAGACGCATTAACATATCAACTGGGTCCACAGGATTCAACGAATCTTGTTAATTACTCTAACACGTGGTCTTCTCACTTTTCAAGTTTATCGTGTTCGACAAACACAGATGTTTTTGATAAAAATCGATACGTATCCAAACTTATATAAAAATCCAAAAACCTGCACACTGTTTCGATTCAAACTGTATCATGCCATTTGATGATCTAGATCCCAGGCTGCAAGAATTTTACATTTCATAACTTAATCCTTCAAAAAACTGATGCCAACTGGTTCCCAGACTGGAAGCTTCCTGCCTCGTTACCTTAATAACAAGTGACAGCCATTCCATTTATATGTAGAAGACGGCAATAACTAGTTTTTCCCACAGGTGGTTATTTATGTTTTTTCAACGATGGCACTTTGGGTTTACCAGAGGACAAGGATGGTTTTGGTTGTAAGATAGAGTGAGGTTTGCGGAAAGGCACGCCTTAGATGTTCTTTCGTGTTTCACTACGTTGTGTTTTAAATAATGGGAAACTGCGAATACTAATAACTGCGCTAAAAGGTAGCACCATTGCTGCCAAACTCAGAGGGAGGAAACATCATTTATTTCCTAGTCGGCCGTATGGTATGGCCAACTTTAAGTCATGCCCCTCAGGAAAGTGATTTCTCTGCTGGGTTAGGTGCTGTCATGATTGTCAGGGGTACTTCAAACTCTGATGTTCGATTGTGCGATATCCAGTAGGCGGCAATAACTACCTTTTTACTTGAACGGACAATCTATATATATATATGTAGCTTTGCATTTTCTTGCCTCGAGCACAAACTTATTTTACATCTGCAACGGTTGCTAGGTCAAAATACCTTCGTTTACATAGGTGCTAAATACTGGCCAAGCATTTAATAGTCAAACACTAGTAACACCCTACAGAGAAGACCTCAGTGCTCGAATTGTACCTTACACCTTGTGGTTAATTTTGTCTTCAGCAACAAAAGTAAATATGTTTTAAGGAATCCCTACAGGCAAAAATGCTGAAGAGTATCGATATAATTCCTGTTCATATGCAGAAATGTAAGGGGGTGAAACACATGATCCAAGTGTCTAGACGTTTCCAGTTGAAAGAAACGACCAATACTATGTGAAATTTTTAAAATAAGCGTGTTTCTTAAAATACGTTTTGCCTTTTATAGAAGACATGACCAGTATACTCCGTACGGAACAGAGTATTGTTGGAAAGAACGAAGTGCGGGTGACAATAAATCATACGTTGTTGTGGACTTTGCTCGTTAACTACTGATTGACCGTCCAAAAATTGTTTCATCGTCAATATTTCCGGCTCTCTTCTCTGTAACTGAAGTGATTTTACTAGACCTTGGCTGTAAATATATAGATATAGACTAATTAGACAACGCAACTCTCAGCTTGCTGAGTGTGCTTTAAAATAATAATTTTTACAGACATAGGCTGTTATTGGACTGCCTCAATTTACACCACTTGTTTTAGAACAAAGGCTGATATTCTGGAGCTAATTCATTCAATATTTCTATCTAAATCACTAGGAATGAAGGTGATATTTGCATCAAGTTGGTCTTCTGATTTGTTATTCAAAAATACTGCCGACTTCGTTGTTAATGCTAGCTTAGCGTAAATAAAACCTACGATTGTTAAGGAGGCATTAGACATAGAAACCATCTATTGAATTAAGTATGTAATATTTATAACAGGCATAACATTAAATACAGCCACTATTTGACTATGTCGGAGGAGGCACTGGAGTATTTAGTTAATTTGTAATTTACTCAGTTGTGCAACTATTGTTCCAACTGCTTAAAAGTCAACGTTTATCGCTAAATGCCACTCATGTTCAACGTCGAAATATGTAGTTATCATAATTTTATGCAACTATATATATTCCCGAGCCACCTTAGCACTTATAAAGTGCCGTAACGATAGATTTTGGTGTGTAAATCCAGCTGTAACTTCATCAGCAGAATTTCTTATAGTAAAGTTTCCTCTCTTTTGACTTTCAGAAGTAATATATTTTGAAATGGGCTCCGGTTGCGTTTTCCTTGTGTGCCTTACACTGATTGGCGTGACCACTGCTTTTAAGCGTGTCCTGGTGATACAGCATGATAAGAACGGTACATGTTAAAGGCAAATAATGATAAATCAAATTGCATTTAGGTGCGAAATTTGTCAAGTTTGGCGGAAGAATCTATTATCAGACTGGAGATAAGACGGCGAACTTCATAGACCGTGATGGTTGCATTACCAGACTTTTTCTGTCGTGGCCTCCTGCTCCAGAATACATTGGCGTGGTGAATGTGAATTCATTCAAGTGAGCGTATTTTTAGCTTGGTGTAATATACCGTTTTATGAAAGACAAAATTGTAATTGTTCAACTTACCTGACTATCTTCTAGCCGTTGGAAATTCACGCGGTACCATTCGGATAATATGAACTGGTGATTTCTACCAATTAACATGATCAGATTTTATCTCTTACGTAGATATATCTGTATGTTGGTAAAGGCTGAGAAAGATTGTGAGATATTTTTGTGTTTGCTGTAATAGTAATGATGAAAGGAATATGTTGAGGGATGATACATGAATATGCAACCTACATAACATTTACAACCCTTATACCTACACATTTCTTATCTACTGAGATCCATCCTACAACTTCATTAGGCATGCTTTCATGCTCACATCGGCATATGGTTCCAATCTTATACAAAGTAAATGTACTTGTGTTTGTTCTCTGTCTACAGTATTGTGGGTTAATTGTACATGAAGAACAATTTTATGCCCCTATTTGAATGGGCGTTTTATGACAAGCAAGTATATTCTTCCGGCGATGGTTAGCAATAATGAGCTATTATCACGTAATCATCAAATCTGTAACAAAAGGAGCGTTGTTTGTTTCACTAAATTATTTGCTGTTCACAATTCCATGTACGCCAGTGAGATAACCAACGTAAGAATTACATTTGGGTTGTTTATTTTAAAAAGGTTAAGGTATTAAGCTACAAAATATTCGGAAATTTAATCCTAAACCTTCAAGCGAAGTTGTGTTTTGTCAAATAGCCACGTTTTAACACCGTTTTTAGTCAATTCAGCATGATTCGGTTCTGGATCTCTCCGCTTTTATGGTGTAGTAAGTTAATTTTTTGGGCTTAAGACCGAATTTGTACTCTCAGACAGATATAATGGATAAGTTAGAAGCTACTATATTGTTGTACACTTGACTCGCTTTTGACCATCCATCCGCATGCTATTTCAGGTATCATTTAATAATCAAGGTAAAAGTGGAAATTAATATTGAAGCTAGGTCTAGTTATGAAAGCCATAGATGCGTGGTTGCATTTGCCCAATATGGCTATCCGCCTCCGCATGGATCGCTGTGCTCCACAGCATGTAACAATGGTTAAAACAAACGCAGCCAACGTTGGAACAGTCTAGCTCGTGAATCCACCTGAGTCTAATAAAACATTCTGTTTTAGCGTAAAAGGCTTAAAAAACTGCTTAGCTATCTTTGTTGCTTCTCGCAGAGTGACGAATGCCGGTACGTATGATTACTGCACGTTAAATGCTGAAGTGTCAGTGTACGTCCCACTATTATTTGTATTTAACTAAAGCGCTGCGAAAGGTGGTAACCCACTTTTTACTTTTCTATTTTCTATACTATCGCAGATTATGTTTTTGATACGCCGGCGATTGCTTGAGGCTATTTGCAGTGAAAAACACATATTTTACTTTTGAACATTTCACATATAACATTTCACTGTCGTTGTGAATGAACTGTTTAACATTCATGAGGTTCTTCGTAGTTACGTTTTCAAAGTGTGAATGTCTAAATACCATATAAAAGATGAAATACAAGTAATCAATTTTGATTATACAAGACCAACTTTTATTTGGCAAAGTTACCATTGTATGAATAAAGCGGGGACACACGGATTTTGTCTTCTTTTACATTGAACTAGAGTCCCATTACTAAGCTCACGTGGATCCTTTACATAGCGGATGAAGAACCGTGAATGATAGGCATAAGTGTTGGGCTATAAAGGATGAAATCCACTGTTAACCGTCGAATCTATGGATGCTCTGTCAGATAGCGGTTGGTAATGGACTTTATATTTACACAAGCAAACAACAGTTGGAAAACTATAAAAGTAAAGGATTGGTTGTGTAAATTATTATGGATGCGACTTAAAATGTCGCTGGAATTAAGAAACACTTGTGATGAAAATGAACATGGTGAGATATGAAAAATATTCCAGGAGCGTCGGAAGCAGCGTTTAATTCGTGTCCGTTGCCGTGCAGGTACATAGAAATGTACTCCCCTTAAGGCTAACATTCAGATGTATTATCTATCATATACAAACTATAACAGAACTGATCAAAGAACTTACAAAGCTTCATCCTGGAAGGTAACTGCGTAACTCTTCCATAAAGGTATGTTCCGATAGTCGACAAATCGCCTACTGTGAGTCCTGGTGGCGAAATCTGCTGTCAATGCTAGCAGGCACCAGTACAATTGGATTTCAGCGGGTCCCGAGGTGTCATAAATGCGTGTGCTAAACAAAGAATAGAAATGGCTTTAGGTTACTTATTGTTTTTCAACTAATGTGCGGTACTTTTGGTAGTCCGACGCCGTGAAAATAATGCGAAAATCTGCAATCTACGCCAGCGTAATTGACCAAAGCAAATGAACAGCAGGAAAATTGCCTAAGATTATAATGAAATAAAACGGGAAGTCTCTATATGTGTTTGCATGACTTTTGGCCTTTTAAATATCGTAAGATTTAGCCGTTTTTCAATATTGTTTGACGAAAAGAAAGTTGACATTGCTGAGAAAAGTTACTCACGTTAGTCGTATAGATGTGCCAGATGTAAAGTTGTCTATAGTACGTAACTATTATTTAAGCTTCAGCACTGGACGCGGTCGAGTTGGAACCGCGTCTTGGCTCGGAATCTGTGGAGGGGCAGAGGATGTTCCATCCGGTTTGTCTAAAAGTGAGTGATCTGATGACGACGGGTACAAAATTGGTTATTTTAAGTCAACCAGTGATTGTAGCTCCACGTTCTCTGTTGCTTTCGAAAATGAATAGTCTTACGTTGAGATAGATGGCTTTAAACAACTCATGGTAAAAGTACCTTGAAGGTCTACGTCTGTTGTCAATGCGAACATAAATGTGTAAACAACAATTGCAATTCCGTGGAAGGAAAATTTAAACCTATCTTCCCTTGGCTCATAGAGGCGATAACAACGTAGCCAGTTAATGATCATAGGTAGCGTTGTAGCGACAAGGTCTTGGAGCGCAGGCGAAGGAATCAATAGAATATCGTAGAATTTGTCTGTAGACAAATTTAGCGCTAGATGTTTGATAGTCCATCTTGGTCGCCGTGCAGCATCCCAGCAGAACCATAGGTAAGAATTCCGCTTAGTTTATTGGACCAACTCGTAAAAGTGCTCCACACTTTGACTTCCTTGACTAAGAAGCCGCTTTGACGTCCTCTTAGTAACCAGCTTGTGCCACTGTCTATCCCTGAAGTAGGTACCAGCTAAATTTCACTCCATTCTGAGGTGCCTTCACACTGACTCACAAGGTTATGTAAGTTTCTACAGAAATCTGTCTCCTGAGATCCACATGAAAGTTTGGTTTTACTGCGTCTGGCTCTTGTCTCCTTCACGCGTTACATTTGTGGCCAAAAGTATTATGAGCAACTTTGTAATAACAAGCATGTGGAGCGGTTCACTTTTAATCGTAGCCGCGTCACCTCTGGTGGGCACATCACTTGGGAAATCATATCGCGTATCAGCAGGGCCAGTGTTGCTTTCCAGAGGCTTAACCACATATGGAGGCAGCAGGTGATCAGCCTACCAGTGCGAGTTAGAATGCATAATGCTACCATTGGGCCGTTGGTATTGTACTCCGGAAGGGAAACCACCCCTGGTTGGTGCAGCGGAGCTGTATTCCACTGGGCGCGTCTCCAGGTTGAGGATCAAGGAGCTCCTTCCTTGTGAAGATAATTGTGAGTAAGTCTCTACTCCTTGCAGACAGGATGTATAAGCAGTCGCAGACAATCAGCGGCAGCGTCCTAGATGTTGGGGCATATTTTGGCTGATCAACTGGTTCCTTATAATATACTACAAGAGCTCGTAAAACCCTGTGTCAAAGCCAAGGTGACCGGCTATAGGGGCTTTGACCACTTAATTATGATCACAAAATTGACTACTTTACGGAGGGCACATGAACAAACCGATGTCCCACCAGCCATCGTGATTCGCAGCGAGCTCGGTAACCCAAGGATACATGGCCTCCTTGCTGCTTCCTTCGGGATCTTTGGGTGCTTTGATTAGTTTGCCACCAATCGATAGTCTTTTTATCCTCACCTATATAACTGGCTCCCAACGGTTTGCGATATAATTCATTAGGTCTTTTATGACCCAAGGCTCCAGGTGGGGTCCCGTAAGTCAACCATCTTCCTCGGTCTGGGTAAATCTGGAAGCACCATGTCTATACAACTTATAAATCCATTTCACAACAATTCTGCGCTCACTCTCATCTCTCTCGCCCTAACTGCTTTCAATCCATCGAACTGCTCTTCTCTGCCGAGGTGCTGGCGGCTAAACATGCCAAACAACGCTGTAGTTTACTTGCGTTTTTGCACTTTATTACCCTTTTGCTCAAACCCACTCTTAGTTTTCTTCCTTCGTTTTCGAATTCATAAGACTGTGCTGCTTTGAGCGAACGTTCTCTCCGTACACAGTTGGAGCCTAGGACTGAGGGTGCGACAAGTCGAGTTGCCAAGGCATTTCTAGCGCCCTGTTCCCAATTCCAACTGACAACCTATATGTCCGGACACTGATACAGATTGGATCACAGACAGCGCTTGCTCGCTTTCGAGAAACTACGGTTATTTATGTCTGCGGTCTCAGCGAGACCCATTTACAGGACTCTACCACGACGCTACGACTAGTTTCTCGGAGTGCGAGTTTCACGGACATTTTTGCGTCTATCTTGTGAATAAAGCGCCGAAACCGCTGATTTTGCTGGCATAATGATTGCATTGAGCACGTGCTGATGCCGCCCCAGTTGACTGGATCGCTGTCAACATTCGACTAAGCGCGATCCGACTTGAAACTTTACTGCGATTACTAGACGCGAGGCAAGTAGACGCTGTCCGTTCATTGTCGAGGGGTCCGCTCCCAAAACTGCGGTTCGGAATCAGCTAAGGACGGGTTCTATGGTCAAAAAGCCGAATGTCACTGTAATATGTGCTGTATTGACATCGTGGGGCTTGACGAGAACTTGAACACGCAGCTCGGTTGATTAGTATTTGACGAACATGAACTCGGTACTCAACACGGACATGGCACACGCAGAACATACGACTATTGTCTTTAGCTTTACCACGCTCATAGCCTCTTTCTGTCGAGCACCAGTGTTCGGGGATCCTAGCAATAACG
The DNA here is from genome assembly GCA_944474145.2 of Dicrocoelium dendriticum. Taxonomy (NCBI): domain Eukaryota; kingdom Metazoa; phylum Platyhelminthes; class Trematoda; order Plagiorchiida; family Dicrocoeliidae; genus Dicrocoelium; species Dicrocoelium dendriticum. The sequence continues at coordinate 58,545,048 of OX104071.1, read as the reverse complement.
GCCAACTAGAGATCATCATCACCTGACCAGCCGTGAAAAAAGTGACCACATCGCCGTTAGCTATCGCTGGCGAGGCTGCGTACGGGATTTCAAATCAACCTGGTGTACGTATCTCACTTCGAAACACATGCTAGTGCGTGTTAACTTCGTTTTAATGGCTCCCAGCAGTTTCGCAAGCAAAGACTTGAGCTAGCGAATCTTTCTGTCTCAAAAGATCTCCGCACATTTCCGCAAGCCTTGGCCTCAAGGCTGCATATTGGCACATGCTAAGACATTGTAATACACTGAACACACACCCGCGACGCTAAATACGACTGCAACCATGGTGTGTGTCTTCACCAGTAGTCCTGTCAACCACTGGAACTGCACGATCCCTCTAACTCCACGAAGCCAGTCAAGTAATTCCTGCTGGCATTAACTACAATTCACTAAGCAAGGCTACTAAAGCTGAGCGCAAACAGCTTCTCCAGGAAGATTGCGAGGCATAGTGGCATGTCACTGAGCTGAAGCAATCGGGCACCTTTTATAATTTCCGTAAGTTTTTCCTCCTGATCCGATCTGATGACGGCAAAAGATCGACTGTAAGCGAATTTCTATACGAAAATAATTGCAAGCCAATCCACTGTCAAAAACGCCGCCTCTAGCGTTTGGCCGAGAAAACTGGGCAGCAGTTTGATTGGCCAGCAGTACCAAAGAGTTCCTATTCCGTTGTGTAGACAATTCACCACCATCTTAGCCTGAGGTTGCCTATGCGCTTCGCTTTTTAAATCGATATAAAGCCCTTGGCCTGGATGAACACCCTCCGGCTCGTTTCCTAGATGGGCGCCCATCTTCAGTTCTGGAGTTAACTTCTCTTTTCCAAGAAATGTGGGTCACTAGTTAGCTCATATTATTAGAGCCCAGCAAATATCGTGTCCGTCTTCTAAAAGGGTACATGAGATTACTACGCCAAACACATAGTGATTAGTCCTATCTGTGTTGCTTCCCAAGTGCTCGCAGTTTTTCTTTTATGGAGACTCAGCTGGGTACTCAAACAGAGCATTTGTGAAGAGCAGACTAAGCTCCACTGTGGTCGAAGTTATATCAATCACATCTTTACACACTGCCAAAATGTCAAGCGTGGTGAAACAGTTGTCCAGCAAACGATCGTTGTCTTCTTAGACATACGAACCGCATTTAACTCGGTCGACCGTGCTGCTCTCTACATTGGTCAATTGAGAAGGGTTGTGCCAGAGATGTATGTCAACTTACCTTAAGAAATCTACTCTTTTACCTCGGGCCGATTGCGGGCATACGGCGGACTTTTGCCCCCCAGTGGTATGAGGCTTGGTTGTCCAGCATCCTCTTCTTGTTCAATTTCGCAAAGGGCAAAATCCCACAATGCTCTAGAGAACTGCAAACCCTGTGGGGTACAAGTGCTTCCGGGGGCTCGACTTTGGAATTTGGAATATGCAGAACATATCGGCGTAATCCGAGATTCTTTACAGGCCGCCCAAAATGTCCTGTGTTTTTCGGAGTTCGTGGGCACCCTATTTGGAAAGCCTTCGCACCATCGAATTGCAAGGTCTTCCTACAGGACTGACTAGGTGCTGCTCCTATCCTTAACCTTTCACGTCATACATTGAAAGTGGTAGACAAGTTTGATTACCTCGGAAGCTGCCTCAGCGATTATGGTCTAACGGAAGAGGTCGCTGTACGCGTTTCCAAGGCTCGGGTTGCATTACCAATCTCCGCCAAATCTGGTGTCCAGGCGATTTAAGTCTATATCTTAAGGGCCGATTTTACAATGCTACAATGATGGCGTTTCTGTTCTATAGCTGCGGGACTTGGCCTGTTCGCGCAAAAGCTGTTGATAGTCTGCCTGTTTTAAATCACTGCTGCCTTCGGACCATAGCTGGTTTACGGTGGCAACACCACCCAAGTAATGAGGATGCTCCAATAGGGATTTTTAGATCATAGAGTCTTTACCGGCATTTGAGCGGCATGCTTTCACTGCATAAACCTCAAATTCCCGGGACATGTTCTTCACATACTTGCTTCTCGTTTACCGCGCCTTTTACTCTGCGCGCGCATTAGTCGGATGGAAACGAAAGCAGGGTGGCCAACATATGACTTGGAACAGGAGCACGAAGGGGTTAACGCCAAGGTTAGCAGTGGTCGGGTGCTCTCGGCTTCTTGGATGGGATGTGAAGGATAAGGAACACTCAAGACTGGAAACACTTTCGGTTATGTCAAGAAATCTTGTGCAATGGTGGAGCTGTGGTTACTGTATATTCCCATGAACACTGGTTTTATTGTTACCTCGCCTTTCGTATTTTTATTGTATTTCCCAGGCGTTGTGATACTATGATAATTCAACCATATATATGTATAAATGTATATGTATATAATTACTATATGGATCAGCGACACTGCCAAATCAGTTCACACTTTAACAATTCCTATGAACGCTACGTGTTTTCAACCAGGTGCATCTCATTGAGGAACTATTATAGACCACTTGAGTAACAGGTGTTATTATGACACTAACACATCGCAATTTTTACACGTCTGCTGCAAACAAAACAGATTAAAGAGTTGGCAGTGCTGACGAGTATAAAATCCGTAATCACCATGTGGCCAGCACAAGTAACTGAGGGACAGAAGCATCATCATTTGTGCTAGAGCAGGCTTCAAGGCCATGTTCAGGCTGTTAACTGTGACTCGGGAGCATATCAAATTTGCGTAAAAACGAGTACATTTAGCGACAGGAGGGATACGATTCCGTTCGGGGAATGATCACTAGTAGTTAGTCGGTAACTTTAAATCAGGGTTGGGTTAAATGTTCAATTAAACGCAATTTCAGAAAATACTTATTAGCATAGGACCAATTTTTACTAACAAAGATATTCTTCCCAATCGTTTTTGGAGTCAGTATGAGTAGGAACGGAGAGCTTTGAAAATCATTTGCGCACAAGTGTTCTGATAGCTTCCTTGAGTTCAATTAGAAATTATAGAGTCGAAATTTTTTACGTAACATGGTGGATGCGTGGCAAATAGGTACTAAATTTCTCTAAACCTTCGATGTAGTGGCTGTCATTTGCGAATATGGAATTATTTCAATAGGAAGGAGTCCAAGCAGACATTTAACTGGGTGTCTTATCAGCATTTCGGGTACCTGTCAAAACATATTTGAATTATTGTGCCATTTGCCAATACAGAAGCAGATTTGGTCGAGAAGGTTGTTGAGACCATTTCGCTTCTTATTTTCTTGGCCAGAATGTAATGGAGCGAAAATGAAGTGGCCATTTCTTTTTGTACAAAAGGCTTAGTGAACATTCCATGATGATTTTAGTAAAAGAGTGCTATAATTTCTTAAGTTATTCGGTAATTTTTGCGCAGGCGGCTGTGTATCACGGTTGCTTATCTCTTTGCAGCTAGCACAATCAATTCACAACACAAGCATACATGTAGGACAAGTTTGTGCTGTTGTGATGTCGCTGATCCTTCAAAAGTCGATGTGTTTACACCGGGATCCAGGAGTCTTTATTTATATTCTACTCGGAAATTTTTGTCTCCGAGCGGACTACTATATAATGTTGCATGACTCAAAGTTACAACCAAGGGTCTATGTTACATTAAAGGTCTAACAACCGTAGATCAGTTGCACTAGTTTCTCGTCTTGTCACTAGGGTTTAGGCTCGTCCTGGTCAATGGTTTCATAAAGTTTGGGTTCCTCGGTCTGTGTCCTAGCGTATTTGATAGGGTTATGAATAAGTAAAAATGGAATACTTATTTGTTATTAAGAGAGTCCGCGCGACCAGTACTACCGTCATCTAGACTATTGGATTTTGATTTGCATAAAAGTTGTCAGGTAAATAGCTGGCTTGACCAGTTGAGGCGCTATCATCAAGCTTGATGAACCGAAATATTGCGTTAATCAGTCTGCGATAGCCACTAAGTAGTCGGGTTATTGGGCACATAGATCCATCCTGAACCGCTTACCATCGTGTTGTTCAAATACAAGTTATGTAGGGAAGTCGACCTCGCATGCGCATAATGACTCGTTCCATTTGACAAAGAGTCCGGTTTTTGATCATATTTAATCGAGGTTTTACATTTCCGTAGGCACGCTTACTATGTTGCGTGAACTCGCATAGTGAAATCATCCTGCAGCGGTTGACACAAGTGTTAGATTATCTACTCTGAGCCATATATGTGGATTACGATCTGCTAGTTAGTAGAGCCAGCTTAGTGCGTTGCGCAGACACGATCAACAAAATAGAAAACCAGAAAAGAGTATTGTGCAATACGGAGGTGAATAATCGTGGCCAGGTTTTGGGTTGAAATTATTGAACTTGTAGCTGAGAACTTCGGGGACAAACACCTGATGTCTTCTTCGAATGACGATAACATTGTCCGCAGGTTGAAAGGGATGGCGAATAACCGGAGCCGCATTACACACAGACTGGCTGAGCTGTTGAATTCTATCTGGATATTAGCACACCTTGACAAAATTTGGCAGCAGAATGCGGAGCCAAAGACAACAGTTGATCACAAACGCCTCACCGTGCCGATACATCGTATCCACTTTGGTTCCAGCACGAAAATACCCAAATCGGCATCCTTACCGAACTGATACACCGGATGACAAGACCCTTGCTTTCCACAGCCACATATTAGCAGTGATCCAATGCCTTTATGCCAAATCAAAACAATATACTAGTGATATTTTCTGGAATGGATCGTTTCAGTGGATACGCATTTTGTCACCAGACAACCGCTTTAAACACTATTGTTGTCGATAGCAAATAAATTACCCGACGACGTCTACCGTCATCTGCAGCGGATGCTAACTCGTCTTTATACTTATGGACGGGAAATCGTCAAGCAAGCATCACGGAAGATGTACATCTTGGACATACAATCAGTGACTAATTTTTCGGATGTCATCGGGATGCGGGAAGACCTATTATTTACCCATAGCACATAACTGATTGCACTCACACAGGGATGATTCCGGCAGATAAAAATTTTCACGGAAAAAGTAGATGCGCTAGGCAAACTACCCCGGTAAAAGTTACTTAATGGTTGTAGTCATAATACTAAGAAGCTGCTCTAGGGTTCATTAGATTCTTACTTTGTCGCAACAAATTTCTCCGTTAAGACTGAGTATAAAATAAACGTATATGTATTTCCGTCCGTCCCATATTTAACTTAGGCCAAGTTGGCATTTAACAAGTGTATAAAAGAAAGCTCAAGAATTATTGCGGTGGCCTGGGATAACCTTCTAATTAAGGGACTACTTCTCAGAAGCTTTAACATACCTAAAAATCGAGATGCACTAATGGAAGAAGTCCATACCACTTCGTGGAGTTACTCAGTGGGCATGAAAAGGGCCTTGAAACACTTTTACTAGTGAGAACAAGTATTATTTGCTTGCCATTCGTTAGTTCATAGACTAAATACCTAGTGATTCACAAATCTGGACATGACGAGACAAAAATTAATAGGGCTGGTCAGGGACGTATATTAAACAACACGTATCCAGAGTTGAATTTGGGGAACGCGCTGTGTGTTTGGTTTAATACACGCAAGCTCCATTGAGACGTTTGTTCACGCTGAAGTAAGTCTCGGTCATTCCGATCGCAAGGAACGAATCCGAAATGGAAATATTTAAGTGTTGCTGCTCCCAACCCTTCACGCCACGACCGCGGTTTCCTCCTCCTTTGGACTAATCATGTGGCGATAGCCTGAGCTGGGGTGATACTCAGTGCCGAGTATTTTACGGTTTAGGCCCGAGACACTACGCTACTGAGACCCGTGAGCAACACAGCGCGTTGACAAGGAATTCAAAGTGGAACTTTGGGAACCAGCTTTGTGGTTTTGTTGAGACACAAGAAACCACACAGCGGGTTTCCTAAATTAAACTTTGAATTCCTTTCCGCTATGCCGCGTTTTTCGGGGATCTCAGGATCGTAGTTCTAAGGGCTTTGGCTGTGAAAGTTTAGGCTCTGAGTTCCACCCCAACTCAGGCTATCTCCACCTGACGAGGCTAAATCAGGACGAAACAGCGGTCGTGGTGTGCCAGGATTAGGAGCAGCAACTCCCAAATAATTCCATTTCGGATACCATCCTCGCGATCGGAATGAGCGAGGTTTATCTCCAATTCAAATGGGGGCTCCATAGAGGTTGCGTGTCGTGACGTAACCACACAGTGCTTTCCAAAAGTTTAACTTCGAATTTTATGTCATTGTGCTGTGGTACTCGCGGATCTTAGTAGCATAGTGTTCCGGAACTCTGCAGTGAAATACTAGGCTCTGCGTTCCATCCCAGCTAAGGCTATCGCCACCTGATGAGTCTAAACCAGGACGAAACTGCGGTCGTTTTGTTCCAGGGTTCAGGGGAGCAACACACCTAAATATTTCTATTTCGGATTCGCTTCTCGCGAGTGGAATCACCGAGGTTTACCTTAAATTGAACAATGGTCTCTATAGAGGCTGCGTGTTGCAACCCAACCACACAGAGTGTTTTCCAAATTGAACTTTGAATTCCTTTTCGTTGTGCCAAACCTTTTTCGCGGATCTAAGTAGCTTAGTGTTCAGGGATTAAACCTTGAAATACCAGGCTCTGATTTTCGCCCCACTTCAGGTTATCGCCACATGATGTGTCCAAACCAGGACGAAACGGTGGTCATGGTGTGCCTGGGTTGGGAGCAGCAACACCGCAATATTCCAACACGTATCCAGGTTACCAGGCTGTTCCAGGTTGTGCAAGGCTGTTGCTCTTATCTTGTCTCATTGAAAAATTGCGTCCCTGAAATGCCAGCAGAAGCTGCTGCTACGGCCAAGATTCACATTTTGTGCACGAGCTTATTTGTTTATCACACCATACCCCACACTCCCTCAAATATGGCAACTTTTCGATGGTTGGCCGTAACTATGCTGCGCAGCACTTGTAATGTAGCTACAAATTTTTTTATGTAAGTCGGCTGATTAGCCATCTGTTTGGTTGCTTTTTTATCTAGATGTCTTAATAAGACCAATTTTTGACGTGATGAGCTATACTCCTAGTATAATCTTAGTATCAGAAACTACCCACTTAACTACATATAGACTTACCCAATTGCTGTGGAACTTTCTAGGCAGTAATTGGGTTTGCGACAGCTGTAGCTAATAAAATCTTGAAACCTTATTGGACGCCAAATATCATATCATCATATTACTGCTCTTGGCGTTGATGAGCATCGTTCGGATGTGCACGCGGAGCCTGATGTGCTAGAGGAAATATATCCAACAGTTTACAAAATACTCTATTACTGATGGTTACAATTGCTAATCTATGTGGCAAAGTAAATCTGAATGCTAACGTGACCCACTTCCCTTCCGCATAAAGTATGGTGTTTGTACAGTTGGGGAATGAACGGCACATATTTAAGCATGCATAACACTTACGACATTTTGTTCCAGTCGTAATACCTCATAAACACAGACACACCCAATCGCAATTTAAAAAAATTGCGTAGTTCGTTTAACCTGCTCAATACCTTTAGGAGTGACATGACATCGTTCTTGTCTTGTCTATTCCTACTTCCAGGTACACTTACTTTAGCAACAAGCCCTCAAAATTGGAGCCTTAGTCCATTGGAACCGTCCCAGCGCCCTCCAATGCAAACACAGTGATTCACGGTTGCTAATGCCATAGTAACTGAACCAGCCTTTGTAATCAGCACAGAATTCCACAATTTAAAAAAGTAACCAGCTGTAAACAAGATGAAAACTTGTTTTCGTGGTGTCGCCCGCAACGGATCCATAATGCCTACACCCACATTTCATCTGAATATCCGGTTTTCCTAAGTTGCAATGGAGCGCAGTTGGCGAATCTAGGTTGTTTAAAAAGTCACAATTTTTGTATGACCTACACAATTTAATTGCATTATTATGTTGATGCGGACACCAGAAGTGTCATTCTATTACCACATATATTTGGTAAAAAATTCAGTTTGAAATTCATGTTGAAGGCTGTTAAGCATCTATGTTATTATCGACTGTGGAACTACATCATACTGGTACAGGTAGGGCGGAAATCGAACCCTAATTCCTCGGATGTTAACTCCTCCCAATTGACCTCTGTCACTGCGCATCATAATTGTTTCCTTCCATCTACTTACTCGTTGGCTTATCGCCGCCATGATGACACCTCCCAAAAATCAGCGCAATTCACCTGCGCCATGTGCCAGCGTTCATATCACGCGATAGCAAATTCGCCCATGACTACGTTCTACATGTTGCACCAAGGGCTATCCCATGTTTTTGATGGGATATCCGGGGCAAGATATATATATTAGCTTGTTATCGATCAGGTCGCTGTTTACATACGAAATCAAGATCCGGAAAGTGTTGTAACCACCGCACCATCCATCATTTAGGAGTCACGCAGTTCGGCAACAAACGATACCAGGGTAGTTCGATTCGTACCGCAAACCACCGTCCATGCAGATAGTTCCAATTATGCTTTAGGGAAGAAGATAATAGCAGCATTCCTTCTCTGGTGGTATAAATATTACATTCTTTTGAACTTAGCCTGCCGCTATTGCAGGACAAAACACCTTCAATAACATGCTAGTTCTTTCTGTGACAACACGCATTAAGCCTCTTATTCAGTGGCATGCTTGTCCAAAATTAATGATGAGGATGACCATTAGGGATATGCTAAAATGGCTTCAGCGCAGATAGAATTGCGGAGCTATTACTTAGCTTTATTTTGCGCTAAAACGATTCGGAATTTTACCCTTATGGAACAATGTAATAAAGTCCCCTAATGAATCGTCGGTAATAGGAAGTCAAACCGAGAAAATTACCAAACTACTTAGTGTTTGTAGGGGTTGGTCACGACTACACTTGCTGCGGATATTTGGGTCCGTTGAGGTGCTGAACGTTAAGATGATTTTTCCGACTTACGTCAAACAGTACTCGTAGTAAGTGTAAATTCAATTATTTTAGTGTGATACCTAAATAGATCAGGCATTTCAACGTTTTGGTGAATTTGTTTAAATGCTCGTACTTTGTTTACCCAAGCAAGATGACATCATCCATGTAAACAAGTCACTTCCCTTGGACAAATGCACGCAAAGCTTCTGCATCAGGAGCTGAAATCTCGCAGAATAAGAGGCATGGCCTGAAATTCATAGAAACCTGGTGGCAATTTAAATACGGTTCTCGTAATATTATTTGCCTCCATCGCAATTTGTCAGTACACCGAAGTAATATCCAGCGTAAGGAAGAAAGCCGCTACTCTAATCGCGTCAAATATATCATGGGTGACTTAGTTTGTTCGTCTGCAATCAACATATAATCGGAATCCACCATTCTTCCTGTTCAATAATGTTTCAGGTGCAGCCCATGGGGATGTAGAAAGCCGTACTGCCTTTTGTTACAGCAGTTCCTCTTTGCACATTAGTAGTCCACATGTCAATTTACTGGGGTACTTATTTAGGCAGTTTAAATAGTAATCGCATTTTCCATATTTCTACGCTATTCTACGATATTGCTTCGACCCTGTTATTTTTTCATCAAGCACATTTATCTGAGTTAACTTGCAACACATCTTTAATCTTTACCAGTATACGCTTGTTAGCGCCCAGATAGAGTGAGCAAACAAAGACGTTCAGATATATTTTGCTCTCTGATTGCCTTTACAAGTCATGAAGCCCCCATGCCTATCTATTATGCTAGTTCCAGGCACTTCCATGAATTACAAGTGAATATTTGATTTTTTCCATGTGTAGTGAACATTCTAAAGGAAGCAATAAATTTATCTTAATAGTATCAGTAAGCGGGATTCTGTCAGCAACAATTATATCGTGGGTGAAGCACTCGTTACCTAACTCAACCAGAGCACTTATGGATTCGTGGACCGATAGGGATTCTCTGTTAGCTTCCATTAGACACTAGCAACAAAGGGCCCACAAGCACTATGTTAGGTTTATAGTTAGGTTGGATCTAATTAGGCGTTTACATGCAGTTGTCTATAAGACCTATTAACCGGACCGACACAATTCGTAATTCTATTGTAAATGCTACGTTGTAGTCGACCAGCATAAGTTGCCGGTTTAGAAATCTCTTTATACATATGTACACTCATTTGAAAATGTTCTGCCAGCACAAATCGGTCTGGAACATCCGCGGGTCGGAAGTTGCGGCCGGAGCATCCGGAGAACAGGTAGGTTCGTTGTGCTTAGGGATTCCCACTTGATACGGATCTGGTACACCTGTCTAATTTGCTATGTCATGCAACACCAGTCACATCCCTAGATTGAAAAACAACCCAATGTGCGTTTACCCACCGCAGCATTAACGTGCTCCAACTATCCATCCTGCTTACAGTGACGCATCAATCTGCACTAGTGGTGTGATCAATAAAACCTCTTAAGGAATAGAAGGCATTTGAAAGCCGCCCGGAATCCATCCTAGGATTCACTTGCAATGTTGATCCGACGATTCGTCCTGGTGGGTAATCTTCGCACCTTTACGCATTTGACGAGCACATGTCCAATATTTTATCCTAACAAATGTTACCGCTCAAGGAACTCTCTGAGAAGCGCAGCGAGCTAGCCAGGACCATCCATCAAGCAAAGAAGGACAGCAAACATCTTCATTGTATTTTACTACGTTAGGAACTTGCTATCAGCGCCTGTACCAGAAGCGTCATCTGATGGAAACCTAAATATATTACCTCCTTGTTGAGAAACTAATTTGTGAGTGACTAATCTGAAATTGTGTTTTCCATCTAGAGTACCGAATTAATTCGTCAAAAGTTTCCTGGGCAGACACAGGTGTTATACAGAAAGCCGACCTCGAAAATGTCGCTATTTTTTACTAAAACAAAAGCCAAGGATTCAAAAGGAACTTTTATACTGGAACTATTGGTATCAGCTTAAAATCCTTTGGCGGAGTGTTGTCTGCTTACGGCAATATTGTCTTCCGTTCCCGGACAAGTTCGTCAATTTGCGGTCTACAACGCAGATAAAAATCCAAGGGAAATATGAAACCATCAGTAAGTAATACGTAACCAGGTAAACGGTCTTACTGAAGTCTTAAACAGTCTTGTATTTCATTCGTAATACCACAGCAGCGCAGCTTTTCAAGTTAGGACGGGATTTTCCTCATAGCAACGCTTCAACTTCTTGCTATACGAAAACAGTGTAAAGAATGCTATGCTTTTTGGTGGATGTTGGGTGGTGTGACCAATGCACATAGCACCACATGTGCAGACGAAATGATATTGGACGAATATTTCGTAACCAGCCTGTTGTCTATTTTGAGATGTTGCGAGTTCAGAAGAGTTGTCTCACCAATGCGGTGAACCCGAGCAGCCGGATACATCATGTTTAGAGCAGAAGACAGCCACCTACTAAGTAGCTCGAAATGGATTTCCCATTTGAAAGGAACTGAGGGAAATACGTCAGCTTTCTTGCTGTGAGCACAGGTCCATAAACGGAACAGACTACAGAGTGCTTCTTGAAAAAGGCAGCAGTGTAACCGTTTTTCTGTAGAGTCTTATGAATGAAATTGTGTTATTATTCATTTCTGCATTTTCTCTGAGTCTGTCGGCTTGGTTGCAAAGGTTTCGCTACCATGCGAGATTGCATCTTCGGTGCAATGAGATGTGACGTGCAATCTTGTTATTCTTACGTCTCTGTGTCGTAATAGCTGAGGCCCGATGGTGCAAGCAACTCACATTCTTTAATATTTCATAGGAACGAAGGTGAGAAAATGGTCACAACGGCCAACCTAAACTTATTCCGTGTCCGTTTCTTTTAATTCACTAAACGCTAACTTATAATAGCAGGACGTTTATAAAAGCCAGTGCACCGCCGTTCTCCATTACACAAGCGAACAGAAATGATTGGTGCGCACGGTTACACTGTTCCCATAGGTGTACAGGGTTGATCTTGCGGACACAAACGAGAAGCATTTCTTCCATGTATCGTTGATAAAAATCAAGAGACCCGATAACATGTTGGATGGGAAAGCGTTGGAAGTTCGCTAAGAAAATATATGCAAGCACCGGTCTCAGAAGTGATCCCATCACAACTCCATTTAATTACTGAGATTTTTGCCCGTAAAAACGAATTTCCGTGTTAAAATTTCAAGGTGGAATGAGTTCCTTAAATTTACGCACTGGCGTGTTGTTAAGGCTGGTGATTTCTGTTAATTGTTTATGGATAGAATTTACCGTTTCAATTAAATGGACGTCAGTAAACGATGATTCATTATCAAAGTTAGCATCATAATCACATTCACATGCAGCTACTTAACAAACAAAACATTTGTAATACGGAGCTAGAAATTTCGATAATCAGACATACAGGTGTATTGCCTTAATACCCCTTGGGTAACCCAAATAGACGAGACGTTGGGAGCCGCTTGGAGTTAGTCTTTCTAACAACCTACCCTCTATAAGATTGGCATGCTTCAGTTCCTTCAGCAACTTGTTGAGTTTTGTCTTGTTTTATGCAGAGCTATACTTTGTACTGGGTTCAACATGAATTTAATCTAACCGCACAAACCGGCATACCTCTTCGACATATAGTCTGATTTGTCCATTATAACCTAATCGGGAACGGACGTACCCCGAGCGTCTACTTAGTTTGGGAATGCATTCAATGCACTACCGAAGGCTTAGAGGAGACCTAATCCTAACCTACCGTATCTTGACTGGGAAGGTTGGTCCAGATTTATCTTGGCTATTCAGTCCTACTAGATTGTCTGTTCTACACGGTCATTCGTTGAAGCTGGACAAACCGCGGTCCGATCGGATTAGGGCGGATATCCGGCTGTCACGCAGACTCATCGACCGCTGGAACATGCTTCCGGAAAGTGTTATCAGGAAATCTACGGTTAAGGGGTTTGAGCAGCAACTTGACGCTCTTGGGTGGCAACGCGAAACCTTTCCATTTTCCTGAACAACTCGCATCTTCGTACTTCGATTTTCTTTTCTCTACTTTTCTTCACGTATTGGTATTATTTTCTTATTTAAGTGCACTTCCCTATTCTGTACCTTCGATTTCTCTTCCTATCCTTTGCTTACTTCACGTGACTGCCAAAGCATGGACTGCTAGGGCAGGAAACGTGGACATTAACTGGTTGGCCAGGGTGCGATATGGGTGTTCTCGTTTTAGATCCATCAATAACTGAGCACTTCATCAATTTCTGGCTCAACGATCCACTCAAGCTGGAACACTCACGAGATTCTCCCATCGTTCCAGTCCCCATCTGAACTGAACTGAAATCCCATGATTTATCAAGGTGTGCAAGTATGAAGTTTAGACAGAATGTGAAACCTCTAATGTGTTTTCGATATTTTTCAGTACGTGTTGGAGTATTGCAGCCTAAGTTACTGAAAACGTCAAGAAAAATACACTTGTGTGATGCTGAAATTATAGTAGGCCAAGGAAGTGGTAGGTGTTAATTCAGTTAGCTGGTGCATCAAATTTTTAAACTGCATCTATAAATGAATTTTATGTTACAAAAGCTTTCGCACTCAAACAGAGAGCTTCCATTTGCAGTTTATTTAATTGCACGCTGCAAACATTATGCAACATCATGGGTGCAAAGAAAATCTAACTTCAAATAGATTCGCGCCTGAGCTTTTCGATAGAAAAGAATGTTTGCTTACATCAGCCTTAGTGCGCGTATATTATATAGACCTTTCAAACGTGTCTCGTTCCTCATCGTTGAGATCTTCCACGGCAAACCAGAAGCGAGAACAGTTTTACTAAAACAGGAACACTTGACTGAGACTCATCCAAAACATTGCATTTGTATCGTTTCAAAGAACTCCTAGCACGGTACCTGAACAGGACTCAAAAATTTTCAGTAAGGCTAGGGATACTGATTGCGCCGAAAGCAATCTACTATGAAACGAATTAAATCTTTCGCATTAGCAAGCCTTCCGATAACCCTGAAAAGCTTGTAAAAGTTATTCGTCAGTAGCCGGAGTTTAGTTATAATTTTTAGGCTTCCATCAGAGTATTTCGCAAGCTACAACCCGGCCTAGTCCGGAAAAGCACCAGACGCATTTCGCCCAATAAGTGCCCGTCAGTGGTGTGCATTTCCACGGTTCTCTAATGGGGATCAAACTCATGACCGCTAGAGGCTAAGGCCAACTAGCCAACAGCTTAAACCACTGAGCCATTAGGGACGTTGGCTTGACAATATAATTTTCAAGCTAAATGGGATATAGGACGACTTAGCTTACATTGTCACAGAGAGTGGCTAGCCCGCGAGGTCGTGATGTCTTCTCACTATACGTTATATCCATAGCATTTAATGCTAGGAGAGGCTATATGTTTTATTTTACTCGGGAGCAACCGGATGATGGCTGTAATTTTATTACTTTATCCCAGTACTTTACAAACAATATAGCACAGTCTGGACCGGAATAGCACCAGACGCGTTTCGCCATATTGCTGCTCGTCAGTGGTACACATTCCCTCAGTCCCCTAATGGGATAAAACCCATGACCGCTAGAGGCGGAAGCCAACTATCCAGCAGCTTAAGCCACTGAGCAATGGAAACGTTTTCTGGGCAACATAATTTTTAGGCTTTCATCCGAATGAGCTTGTAAATTATATAACCCAGCCATCGTCCGTCATGGCTCAGTGCTAGCAAGTTAACACCAACCTCTAGTGGCCATAGATTCAATCCCATTAGAGGACTGAGGGAATACGCACCACTGACGAGCAACAATAGGGCGAAAATCATCTAGTGCTTTGCCAGACTAGCCTGTGCTATGTAACTGGTGGAATACGGTGGGAATAGCTGTAAACAATTATGACTACATTCCGGCTAGTCAACAGTAGTATAAAATGTATAGCCGCTCTTAGTTTCAAAAGCTATGGACATAGCGTCTAGCGAGAGCGCCGGCTAGCCACTTTCTGTGACAGTAGAATAAAGGTCGTGCCTTTCCGGACAAGGCTGCGCTATGTACCTTGTGAACTATTAGGATGGAATTCTTAAAAAACACTTGTTGATGTTACTAATCGCAGCCGGCGTCATGCTCTTCTGTGACCCATAATTTTACCCATACAAAAAACAATAGCCTCTACAGCGTCGGACGTTTGCCAGGGGTTGACGAAAGGCAATTAGTGCATAAGAAAAGTGAATGAGCAATTGGCCTATCTGATGCTCGAGAACTCACTGCAGCTGCGGGGGTCTTTGTAATGGGTACAGTACCATTTTTATGTGGTTCGCCAAAGAAGGCTACTTTGAGACAGGTGATGGACTCCGGTAGTCGGTGACTAGTTTGTTCTTAAGTAACGTTCTTCTGAGTTCACTGCAAAACATTACGACCTCCAGTGTAGGGAGACTGGAGAAAGTGCTTCAGTCGGTAATTGTGATGGAAGATGCGAATGCAACTGGAGAGTCAGCCCTACACTTGCCTATCTGTGGTCTGCTCGTGGGAATCTTTAGGGTGAATGAACGCACGGGTGGTTTTATGGAAAGAAGGACGCAACGGGGCATACAGGACGAGGTGGAAGAGGGAATCAATTATCCTGGCAACATAATTGTTTTACCATAAATCAGTTCTGCTGGTGCGCTTTTCAAGTCATTTTTGATGCCATTGGCAATACCGATGAATACAAACGAAAGGTTCTGTTCTAGATATGGTAAGATGATACGCTGGGTAAGAATTTAGGGTACGATTAAAAACATTCGATTAATTTGATGTCTGTTGGATGATGTGCCGTCGTAAGAGTATCGTGGCTGTTTACTTGTTCCGGAGCGTATCGGAGTGTATACATTTTACATGCATACCACAGCCAGTTGAGATGGCGGAAGAGGAGCCGTAATACGAGACTCAACGATCCCAAAGTACCAGGATAACATTCTTGGCTGTGCAGCTTGTTACTAGAAAGGTTTCTGAGGATTTATCAAAACCACGACACATGTAAGCATGTATACTAAACAGCATGTAGGCGCTAAATGACATGCAGGTCTAAACTAATGCTGATGTCATACATAAAACGTTGAACGTTTTGTGCGGTTATTCAAATTCCGAAACGCATTCTCAGGAACTTAAACAAGCCATAAAATGTGATTACGGCTCTCTTAAGAGGACCTACTTTTTCTGCAAGTGTCTGGTGGTATGCATGAACCAGATGGATAGTGCTGGTGATCCTTTTGCTTGTGACGCTTGTTGTGGTTTTCTGCATGCCTGGGATGTAATACTCATCTAGAATGGTTAGACAGTTGAGTGCACGGAAGACAGCGTAAGGATGCCAATCAAGCGATTTCTTAGGAAACGTTTGAACTGGAGATGACCATGATTGTCTGAAGTGCAGGTTATTTCTTATTTCAGCGTGTGCTCAAACTCCGCCATAGATTCCTTAAATTCTTCAGATTAACGTCGGCGTGAACCATCAGGTACACGCGGGTCACGAATCCGAATGTGGTGCGTGATTTGGAATGCCTCGGTCTAAGTTACTTTCATTAGTTAGACTAGCTTGGATTACTGAGATCGATGCTCGGCGTATTCTAGCGAAGCTTTGGTAAAGGGAGTAGACTGTGTAGATACACGTGATTATGACCTTGAAGAAAACATAGCGTTTTGTTGCAGGAGCAAATTTTACCTGGCGCCTTGCATGGACTAAAAGATCGGGATGACAGAGCGTCATTGCTGATTATGGCAAACGGGACTGCGGCAACAGTGAATGTCCACCTGAAGGTACGACGACGACCTACGTTCAGTGTAAGCGTTTGATAGACAATGAACAATGATTTATCACAGGATAAAAGCAAGTACTTGACAGGTCTTGCAGGATGGTTGGGGTGAACACGATGAAATCAAAATATATGTGTATCACCTACCAAACGTCTGCCAAAATGTATACTTGCTAAATAACATCAAAATCAAAAGAAATCAAGCGCAGTCCTTCAGAAATACACTGGGGTGCAGTGGTCGTTGACGTAAAGTGTGAGAAAACTAAAATACGGTCGCTCACTCGGGTCCGTTTGGTACATAAATCCTGAAGACAAGTATTCTCAACGTAAGCCACAATTGCGGAGTCTAGGTAACCAAATGCTGGAAGCTAGGAGACACATCTAATCTTTTTTTGAAAATGTCCAAGGCAGGGGAGGATACAACTGCGTCTAGGAGTGCGTTCCAGGGTTGGCAAACCCGAAAGGACAAGTAATAATGTTGACACTCTAGACAGCTATATTGTTTCGTCAATTTTAAGCAATAACCCCTGAGCTGCGTGTTGTGGCTAAGTTTCAGCAAATGGCGGCATACGTGGCTGGGATCACTCAATATCTGATACGCTAATATGAGATCACCGCGCAGCCTTCGATAGCGTCCGCTAAAAATTGCCGGCAACTTCAGCCTTCGGTGATAAGATAAATAAATAAATAAATAAATAAACGTTTTATTCCTCAGCAGTGCGAGGCAAAGACCAATTGGGTGGTCTTATCAACATGTACAACGTGATCGCATAATATAGTTAATTGTTCGTCTCTTGATCGAAGGTTCCCATAAGGGTTTTGAAATGATTAGCAGTCAATAGGCCAGTCACAATTTGATGGAAAATCTTGGCGAGTGACGACGATGGTACAGAGACATCAGCTTGGAAGGCGTAGTGCATCAACGAACCAGTGCGTCAAAGGAGACAACAGAATTGGTTAAACGGATTAATAGGAGTAAGCTCGTTCTCAAATATATACTCAATAATGCAACTATATGTAGGTAATATTATATTATTGAAACGAATAGAGGATATGGGGACTTTCATACGTATCCAGGACCTTTCTCATACAAATCATCTAGAGTCACCGTTTGGCTTAGTGTTGACCAGATGTTTGCAACAGTCAGGTGAATATTAATCATGCGTCTGAATTGTGCATAGGTAGTGTAGTTTCTAACACTCGATGGAAGTTTGTTCCATATTAACGCGTATTTTACAGAGAAAAATTTTGAGCGGAGCTTTGTGCGAGACTTTGGTATTTTCACTGTGCGCTCGCTGTTCCTTAGTTCATAGCGCATACGAGTCTGAAACTCGAGTTGTGGCTGAGCAGTGAAGGTCAATCCGAATAGTAAGCGGTATAAAAGGCACAGATTAAGTTTGAGTCTGCGTAGCCATAGCGGCTCCAGATTTAGCGCCTCGCAGCGCTCACGGTATGTCATAGTGTTAGGCATGTTCAGAAACCTTTTTGTGAATGATCATTGAATGTTTTCTAGTGCTATAATATCCACTTTTCTCAGATTAATATGCACTATCGTACAGTACTCAAGTTTCGGCCTAACACATATTTGAAAGTCTTGAAGCCTAGAATCCCTCAAAATAAGAGTTCGACTTATGTAGGCGATCACTTTTCTGGCAGAAGCCTGCAAGAATATAACATGCTCTAAAAAGTTAAATGAGGCAGAATATCTTAGACCAAGGTCTCGGACTGCGCCACACACAGGAATAGGGGTAACCTTGACTTGACTTGACTTGACTGTCATGATAGCGAGAAAGATGTTGAACATCTATGTAGCTATATCTCAATGTAGGACATGTCCCACTGACACAGTGTTACCTGTAGTAGTGAGCTAGCCCAGGTGAAAAAAGTAAAATATTTACAAGCATAGAAAAAATCTCCATGTACTTACGATATATTCTTGGATGAACCACATGGAGTCCTTCACCAGCTCCGCCGCCTATTACGGATGGGCATCGTTTCGGAAGCTGCAGTTGGTGGATTAACGGGCTCCATGGGTTATAATCATTGAACGATTCCTTCGTCAGTTTCCTGTGAAGGCTTCGTCGAATCTGGCATCCGCAAAGTGCGCGTCCAGGAATCGTTTGAATTCCGACACCGAGTTCGCTTCTACTATCCGCGAGGGCAAACGGTTCCACATGTTCACCACTCGCCGCTCAAGACACAAGGGATGAGCTACCCACTTGAGGTCAGGGACTACCAGTTTGTACTGGTGACCTCGTGTGCTGCTTGACGCACGGACATGGAGCAGTGGCCTCAGCATCGGATAAGCACCCAGATGCAATACCCGATGGGTCATGATGAGGTCCACTCGCACGCGGCGGTAGGCTAGAGTATACAGACCCAATTGTCTGCATCTTTCTTCATACGGCACACCCTGAAGACCGGGAATGAGCCGTGTGGCTATGTGTTGTACTCTTTCGAGCTTGTGTATCTCGCCTTTCGTCAACGGACAGTAGGCGGGTGAGCCGTATTCTAGCACCGGTCGTACAATGGATGTGAAGAGACGAGTGGCAATCTCTTTCGACCAGGTGCAGAAGCTACGTTTCAGCGCCCACAGCGAACGCAATGCTGTGCGATACATATTGTCCGTGTTGTCCAGTGACTTCATGTCGTAACGTTGTATAACGCCAAGGTCTCTGACGCAATGCGTCGGGTGTAGAACTTGGCCGTCGAGAGTGTACGATCGGCCCGCTCCACCTTTACCGAGGCACAGAAGTAGCGATTTTGCCGAGTTGATAGGCAAACTTACTTCGGCGGACCACATGGAGAGGCGGTCGAGGTCCTGCTGAAGTATGTCAAAGTCGTCCGACGTATGGATCACCCTCCATAGCTTCAGGTCATCCGCGAACAAGGCACACGGCGACCGAAGGAGATTGGGCACGTCGTTGATGTGAATCAGGAAGAGAATGGGGCCAAGCACCGTCCCCTGAGGAACGCCGCTCGTCGACGGGTACCAGTCGGTCAGGTGGCTGTCGACTTGCACCCTCCACTTCCGTCCAACTAAGAAGTCACGGATCCATTGGTGCAGCGAGCCTCCGACTCCGCACTCCCTCAGTTTCTGAAGGAGGATCTCGTGATTCACTCTGTCGAAGGCCTTACTGAAATCGACGTATACCACGTCGACTGACTTACGTTGGTTTACTGCTTGCAACCATTCATGCCATGTTAGCAGCAGGTTAGTGATGCACGAGCGGCCTCTCACGAAACCATGCTGTGCAGGCGTCAGGAGAGAGTTGGTCTCCAGTAGCTGGAGCAGTCTCTTCTTCACAATCTTCTCCAGAACTTTCGACAATACTGCGGTCAAACAAATAGGGCGGTAATTCTCCACTTTGCGTGTGTCACCGCCTTTTGGAATCGGTTTGACAACGGCGCATTTCCAGTCACAAGGCACGCAGCCTATGGACAGGGATCGGTTGAACAGGTCGGTTACAGCAGGTGAGATCACAGCTGACAAGGACTTGAGGATCAGCGGATGGAGACCATCCGGTCCAGCTGGCTTCGTGCTGTCTAGGCAGCTGACTAGCCCATGTACCTCCGCGACGTCGCAGATCAAGTCGGTTAGCTCAGTCGGTGCGGCGACGGCAGAGCTTGGCGCGCAGGTTTGGTTAGTTGCGAATACAGAAGCGAAGTGCGCCGCTAATGCGGACGCACGCTCGGTGCTTGAACTTAGTGGTTGTCCGTCCGAACCCACTAGCACCGGCACATCACCTGCAGACTTCAGGCGTCGCTTCACGTACGCAAATATGCGCTTCGGGGCAGTTTTAGCTGAGCAAGCAAGCTGCTCCTCAAACTGACGGCGTTTTCGCGTCTTTGTGCTGTTGCACAAGTTTCGTTGTCGCTTGTATGCCTCATAGTCATCGGCAGAGCCAGACAGGAGGAACGCATTCCATAGTCGACGCCGTTGTCGAGACAGTCGGTTATACTCTTTGTCAAACCAATGGGGTTTCATTGGTCCAACTTTCCGAGTCTTGAGGGGTACAAATTGCGCACACAATGAGTGCACTGCCCCTTTAATGTTTGCCCAGCAAGTTTCAACGGATGAATCCTGTGGCATAGACCAATCAAGCTGATTGGCAGCTAGAATGAGGCCATCGAAGTCAGCTTTCCAATAGTTGTATGTTGGCGCCACTGGACGCACACATGGAAGCTGCAGGTCTATAGTGGCCATAATTGTCGAGTGATCACTGGCCGCCATGGGCTCAAGAACTTCTATGTCATGCACTGTTTGTTCGCAGCTGGTTAGCAGCAGGTCCAAA
>OX104071.1:58382870-58523949 GCA_944474145.2 Dicrocoelium dendriticum | reverse complement strand
CACCTCAATGGATGGCCTAAGAGAGTTACACCACGCCGTGAGCTTCAAACAACCTACCACCCAACGGTAATGCGAATGCCCTATCGGATTCGTCAGACACCTGCGCTGCAGTACTCGGTGACACAGAATCGCGCTCGTCACATTCCCCACACATCCTTCCAGATAGCGATACCTCCGACAATTCAAACTGTGCCACCACTGGAGAATGAATCGCGCATTGACAATCCCTGGTACACGAAGGCTATGTGAATTGGCCGTATATGGATTTCCCCATGGATTCGAGAGTTTATACCAAGCCAGTCGATCACCGCAGGATGCAAGTGAATCAAAACCACAACCAGGAAGACGGAATTTGCAATCCTGGCGAATAACCACCTGGAATACCCATGTGGATCAATGGGTACACAATACGACCTTTGCAGGTCCAATAGTTGATGGTCAAGCCACCATTGTTATCACATAGTATGTCGAAGGCCCACGAGTAAAAGGCCCGGCGAGTGCTATTCCAAAGGAGAGAACCACTAGCAGCAGGAGCACGTGGGACTGTCCGCAGCTCCGCTTCATTATCGACAGATCATTTTCTCGTTTCGGTGTTCCCCACACGGATGGTTTCGGACAATGGAACACAATATACCTCATCTGAATTTGTCGTCTTCTGTCGCAGAAACGCGATCGTCCCACGTAAGGTCTCCACCCTTCCACCCACAATCGAACGGGCAAGCGGAACGATTTGTGGATACCCTCAAAAGAAGCTTTAGCTAAAGATGAAGGGGGAAGGTACCCTGGAGGAGATTCTTTGACAACATTTCTGCTGACGTATCGCACAACTCCGAATACCGCAGACTCCGAACGCCCTACTCCCATCTCGCTGAAACCTTTGTTTTCAAAGGAAAATCCGTGTGCCGCATGATGCCCTCTCGCGGCCCGCAGTAAGAGAACATTGCTGTCCCCGCAACTATCAGATGGAGCGGACAATTCTCAACATCCGACACGGTGCTGCGTGAAGCGAAGCTTTAATGTTGGTCAACAAGTTCTGGCCGAGAGACTTATCGCGATCCACTTCACACCGAAAATGGCCTATGGGACCATAAACTAGATACAAACGTGGTAACGCTGATAATAAAACGGGTATCCAGGTATGAGAGGACTAGTGACAGTTTATGGGTACATAACAAGCCAATCACGCCTTCTATGCGGCAATCCGGACTGGTGGAACAAGTGGCCACAACAAGAACCCGGCACCGCAGTTTACCTCTGGTGAACATCCCTGAGCAGAACCCAGTGAAGCGGGACGGACTCCCCCACCGGCATTCCCCCAACACCGCAGCTGCAAGCACACAATTCACGTTCACGCCCGTAAACCCTCGCAGCACGAGCGCGCGTGCCCGCACAGCGGCGACGCAAATTCCGATCATACCCATGCAACGTCCAACACCCAAGCCTGAAAGTCCGCTACAACAAACACTCACAAAGGTGGGGGAACAGTGTTAGTAAGCGAATAAACGATCCGGAACAAAGACCTAGATGACAACGGCCGGACCCCTTCGTCCTCGGCCGCCTATCCAAACCCATGCCGGCCCCCTGATTTGGGGCGAACCATGCGGAGAGCGCCAACCGAGAGAAGCGCGGCCAATGAAAACGCTATGGTTGAAGATGTCTTTCTATCTGCGCTGTAAAAAGGTTAGATACCTTTCCAGAAGCTCTCTCCCACGGTCCGCATTAAACTAGATATGTTCACAGAACTTTCCAATTTACACCTTCTATAATGAACGGTAGTCGATTTGTGCTAATGACATTCCTGAATGCCGCCTGCTCGTCGTTCCCGGTCGATCCAGTCGTCTTCTCTCTGTCCCTGTGGGGGGACCAGCGTAATGCATCGGGACAGAGCATTGGGAATCAAGCGTCCTTCAGGGCGAGGGACGTGAACACGTAACGTCAAACCCCCCCCCCCGCCCCCCCCCTGGCGAACGGTGCTTTCAGAACCCTAATCAATATGTCTCATATACGTGCATGACGCAGCTCCCAAGGCCAGTTCTAACCTTGCAGCACACAAGGCAACAATTTGAGGCATCCCAACTCAGGCTCGATGCGCGAACCTCTTAACGAGCCCAACTCTCAATGCCAGACCGGTTCACTGTCTACACAACCGACAAGGCCGTCCGCATCGGAAGACGACGCCATCACTAAACACGCATTACGCAATTTCTATCGTATCAGACCCCCAATGCGGCCTAACGTATTTGAGACATCTTGGCGTTCTCAACCGCCTATGAAGATGTGGTTTCCGCCGTTGAACTTGGTAGAAAATGACATGAACGAGATTGAAAGTCCGATTGCAGGTTAAGCGCGAACTTGGCAACAAGCCATTAGTCACTCCAGGTATTCACTTTAATATTCTTTGCCTAAGCAACGCCTCGAGCCGTTTGCACATTGAGAGGAGACTGACAAATGCTTGTGCACCAATAAGTTGGAGAGCAGTCATCCAACGAGAGCAACACACCCGATATCCAATGCCTGAATGATCGCCAAGGGCGCAGACGAGCTGAAGACACCTGACGTCCCACTTATGCTGTCAACCGTCAATCGCGAGAGTGAAAAAATCGCGACATCATCAATCCATTAGCGGCATATACACTTCAAACATGCACTGATTTTTACATCTGTGGGCCTGACATTCCCCACGATGATGCAGAGATTCGCCCCAGGCTGCTAGATAAAGCTTGACCAAGACTGACCAGCAAATGCACTGCTAACAACCATAACTACTGAATGCCGAACGATTTGCTGAACCTCAAAGCATGACTCTCTTATGCTGGAGAAACAACAATCCATTCCAATCTTAGTGTATTAAAGACAACCTCGAAGAAACCGACTTCTCAAGTGAGAACAGGCCACGGAAAAGCCCAGACAGAATACCAAGCCATCGCCGAACTGCCTGATGGCCAGTATGTGCTGAAGTGGCAATTATTGTATCGAGCTGTGTCCAGGTCCCTGCAACATCGATTGGCCACAAGTGTCATAAACGGGGGACATAAGGAAACGCACTGTAGATGCAGACCGCAGCTGTCAAGCAAGCGTTGCAAGGGAGCATACGCGAGGTTGGGGCGGCGCGACGCATCTCCCACAGATCACCAAAAAAAGATTACAGCAACAAAAACTAACGGTTCAGCGGTGCCTACACTGTATTAACATGTGGCTCTCCGACAGAAATACGGTCAGTAGTCTCACCTGAACGGGCATCAAGTATGCGTCTTCAGCTTATGACAAAGTCCGCCTCGACAACACAATTATCTCCAGAAAAAACAGTTGCAATATAATTGTGGAGCTATGGCACGCTATACGCACAGCGCGATCAACACGCAAACGTGACACATGTCTTGCAACTTAACGCTCTCAGCGAAGATCAACTTTACTCTTCAATCTCATTCGGTGATGGTGTTGCCAGTGCGTGAAATGGTTTTTAGCGAGCGCTGCTCGTGCAAAACTGTTGGTCTTGTATCATTACGGTTGAGCCTGTCATCAGTGGACACAATTGCAAATTCTTCTCTTGGAGAGCTCGACCCTGAATCCAGTGAAGGCTACCAACTTGTTCACATCCCCCTCTGATCAAGTCTGCCAATACCCCCGGCTCGGAGATACGCAGGCCCTCGCGTCAGAAAGGTGAACGGACCAAACAGTCAACCTGAATCGACGCATCTACGAAGGAAATTGCCCAGGCTCACTGTTTGTGTAACGACTTGGGAAGATGCACAAAGACCAAAGCAGCCTTATACTCTCTAAAGAACGGTGCCAAACCGCGCCGTATTCCGCGACGCCAAAAGACCGTACGCCAGAGTAACTCTGCGGCTCGCCGATTGTTGGATGCGAGAGAACTATTGAGGAACGTGTATGTGAGCATGCCCGTCGTCATCCAAACCTGTTTGACTACTCCAAGCGTTAGGGCAGCAACCTAATTGTTGTCGTCCAAGAACGACGCAATGGAGCCGTTCGTATCTGTGCTGACTACTCTACGGGAT
The DNA here is from genome assembly GCA_944474145.2 of Dicrocoelium dendriticum. Classification (NCBI taxonomy): domain Eukaryota; kingdom Metazoa; phylum Platyhelminthes; class Trematoda; order Plagiorchiida; family Dicrocoeliidae; genus Dicrocoelium; species Dicrocoelium dendriticum. The sequence goes on along the minus strand of OX104071.1, from coordinate 58,519,933 downwards.
TGAAGTGCTGGCATATAGAATATGCACCCGTACCTTTGCCAGTCCACAGAAGCACTCTATTAGATGCCAAGCCTCAAGATTGGCGAGTGGCGCTTACGTTGCAAAATGCTATGATTTGATACATCAGACTGCTATCATCAAATATGAAGTCGAGACGATCCCTCACCACAGAATTCTGCAATCAATACGCATCGAGGGTTATACCAGTCACAACCCCGTTTGCCGACGGTGTCCAAAACCTACAGCTCCCGCGATTATCGCAACAAACTTATGGATAACGAAAGTTAGCCTGGTGTTTTATCAGGAGTCACGCAGCTTACTTGGACGACATCTAATCAAAGCGCGTCCACCTTCCTGAGAGCTGACTGAAAGACTGAAAGCAGTTCTCCCGCCGCGTTAACGACGAACGGTTTCCACTTCGGAAAGCAGAACAGGAAGTGCAATAGCTGGCATGACAAGTGTGTAAAGTATCATGCTTCGATCATCGACAGGAAGTGGCCGTCGTCCGCGGATCGCTTCCACACAAAAGCCGCCATAAGACAGGATGGGCCCATATCCACCTAGACAAGTGGCGAAGCTTCAGATCCATTCTAGGGGTTGATCCAAGTCATTACGGTCTCTATCATTGTGCCCGAAATGCTATCGGTGCTACGAGGCACCACTCAAAATGAAACTTCTGTAAAAGTGACTCGCAAAACTTTCTGTGTGACCTCGCTGAATATTCAAGACCGCAATATCGACGATAAGGTCAAGTCTACTGTTTTTCAGACTCTAATTGCTAACGCATTTCAGTCCGAAGTGCTGGAGAGTCGCGTAAGTTGGCTCGACTGATTCGCGACAGACTACAGGTGAACTAGGAGCAGTCATAACCCCACATTTTCCCCAATGGTTCGGAAAAGCTGTGGCGCAGGTATGCGGCCAGTTCACACAACCCCAAGCGCGGAAACGTAACTATAGAGACCAAATCGAAAAAGATGCTCTTATAGCCATAGAGGTTTGCAGTCACCAAGCCGATTTCACGAAATGACTCCATGAGCGAAAAATCACACGCTGTTACACACCTGACCACTTTACAACCCTTGGGTTCCGCAATCTTTGTATAGCCAAACGAAAGGCACTTCCGGATCTGCACGCCAGTCCGTTCACCAACGGCTAGGGCAAAGCGGGATTCTAACATTGTTCTACCGATAGTAGGTTCGTCGCACAAATATCAATCTACCACACAACATAGGCGTCAAGGTCAGATAGCGTACTCCTCCGGTTTAATTGGGTACACTAAAACATCAATGAACCAGATGGATTTGGAATGTTTACACGCTCAAAATCTCCGAACGAACCCCAAAGACGCGCAAGGATTAGTGTCTGATACATACACACTATGGGTTGCCATACCACGTACATTCGAGACAAATGGTGCGGGAAGACGAGCGCCCAGACATGATTCTATCTACCATCAACAAGGTGATTGATTATCACACACCTCAATCGGAATGCGGCCTAAGATGAGCATACAACGCCGGAGGCTATCTCACACCATTCCACCAACAAGGAAGCACTAACGGTAATACTGTCGTCAAAACTGGCCTGCTTGTTCTACAAATCGTGCGTCGTCCATTCACACATCCTTCAATATAGATTCCTCCGACACTATTTCATACAGGCCACCCCGGGAATGAATCGCAAGAAATCCCTGGTAACGAAGCTATGTGATATTCTGGCCCTATAAGGATTCCCATATCATCGTCGAGTTTAACCAAGAATTGTCACCAGTGATGAGTGCAAACTGTACGCATCCAAACAACATACCAAGGAAGACGAATTGGCAATCCTGGCGAAATTCCAACTGAGCAACATAGGTCAAGGGTACAACATGCCGACCTATTGCAGGTCCAACTATGATGCGTCACCAATTTACTCATTGTTAGTCGCGCCACCGTAAATGGCCGGGAGATGATTACCAGATGGTCAAGGAACCACAGCAGCCATCCACTGTCTTCCGCTCTTCGAAGATATGTTTCTCGTATTCGGTGTTCCCCACACTTGGTTTCGGGACAATGAACACAATTTACCACAACTGAATCAATGTTCGTCTTCTGTTCGCAGAAACTCGATCGTCAACCACAGGTCCTCCGACCCTTACACCCACGAAAGTACCGACGGGAAAGCTGGAACGATGGTGGAGATACCCTCAAAAAAGAGCTTTGCTAAAGTATGAAGCGGAGGGGAAGGCACCCACTTGGGAGGAAGATACTAGGTTGACACATTGTTCTGCTAACGCGTATCGCACAGCACACATCACGAATCCGCAGACTCCGAACGCCTACTCCTCCGGCGAGGAAACACTTTGGTTTCAAAGGAAAATCCCGTGGGTGCCCGCATGATGTGAACCCCACAGGCCCCCAGTAAGGATCAGTATTTTGCTGTCCGCAAGTTATAACAGATGGAAGCGTATCAATCAACATCCGACACGGTGCTCGGAAGCGAAGCTTTAATAGAGCGTTGGACAACAAGTTCGCTAGAGACTACGCATCCACGATTACTCAAATGGGGATATGGGCATGTACTATACAAACGAGGTAAACGCGTGATATACGGTATCCTCCAGGTTGGGGTACGGCAGTACTTCTGTGGGTAAGACAAGCCACAACAGCTGGGCTAATGCGGCACCGGACTAGACACGGCTGAACAAGATGCACCCAAACAAAGTACCGGGGCAACGCAGATTACCTCTGGGACATCCTGGACTAGACGCCAGTAGCAAGCGAGACAGACTCACCCGCGATTCCACCAACAACCGCAAGCCACAAAATTCCACCCCGAAGCGACTAGCGGAGCCCTGCCACGACGAGGGCAAAGAGTGGAAAGACGTCTTCCGTACAAAATATCGGGAAAACGAGAGAAACAGTAGAAATAGGGTAATAGAAGAAATAGGAACAAAGACACCCACAACCTGCGTTAGACATTGACGTATGCGCACCGGCTCACCCTAGTGACACTCGTCTCGCTTACACACCACATCAGACAGAACAGGTACGAAGCTCAACAATTAATGCCCAACATCAGCAAACCGCGACGAGCCCAAAACGCATCGGCGCCACACTCGTCATGAAGAGGCGGACCCAGACTGACCACACAAAGTCAAGACCCGGCAACCCGCCCACGATCCGTTTCAACTTCGTCTGCTATGTGGAATACCTAAATGAGCACGATGAGACTGTGCGAACCATCACAAGCTACGATCGATTAGCCCAGGTCGTCAGCGCCATAACTTGGTCGCTCCTCGAAGAAGTACCCCCGGAAGTCGTCTTGCTCGTTTTCAGCAAACAATTCAGTAAGCTGATTGCAAAGGCTTCAGAGATAAAAGTTTGCAATAAGTTTAAATCAGTTTCTTACGTTAGCAGCAGAATTCGATAAATGGTTGAGAGTACGCAACGCAGCATGGCGTGTGTACAGAGAAGCTCCAGCACCATAAAATTGGGACAAATGCGTAGGCCAACGTAGCCGCTGCATTCAATTGTTAAGAGAAGACAAAGCCGCCTATCAACAGAACATCTCAAAAATCCTCAGTGCTCACCAAAAACTGCGGTACCAGCACGTTAATAGTCTACGAAAGGTGAGCAAGTATTGCTGACACTCAGGACTGCTGATGGCCCAACAAGAACTGCTGTGGAAACAGCATACGAGCTGCAGATTCAATGCGCCCCACGTTTCAAATGGTCTTGCCACCAAGCGATCTACTAAGCTTTTTTCTTCTTGCCAGGATTGACCCACATCACTTTTACCGCGGAGGTTGTATTGCAAAAGCTGACGTCTCTACGCATAACCAGCTCGCCGGGTGTCGACACCATTCATCCAGAGGCACTGGAAGCAGCAGCAAGCCAACTGACAGGATCTATAGCTCAGTTTTTCCAGCGTTGCTTAGACTAGAACCAAGTTCCCGCCATGTGGAAGCTTGGAATAATAACCGCGATTCACAAAGGTGGAAGCAGAACTGATCCCTCCAACTACCGCCCAGTATCTCTTCTTCCTATACTCTCTAAGCTCATGGAATCCATAGTTGCCGATGCACTGATGTGCTATCTGGAAAACTGCAACATCCGCACGTCTGAGCAGCACGGTTTTGTCGACAGAAGTCATGTACAACGAATTTACTAATTGCACCCAGTAGTTTGACCGAGGCAGCTGAAGCTGGAGATGGAGTTGATGTGATCTACCTGGATTTTCCAAGGCTTTCGATTGTCTAGACCATCGGATACTACTATCCAAGCTGCGGCATTACAGGATCGGTGACCCTCTTTTAAGCTTGGTCGCCAACTTTTTACTTCAACGCAATTAGTGGTCAGAGTTCAGAGATCTTTATCGAACCCTATACAAGTTGAGTTTGGTGTGCCGCAATGCTCAGTTCTAGGTCCACGTTTGCTTTTGGTGTTTATTAGTGACGTTGCACGGGGAATCACTTCAAACTTCCTAATGTTTGCCGACGTTATCAAGATCTGGCGCAGGATCCAGTCGAACGCCGGCCAACATGTGCTTCAGAGTGACCTAGATACGGTGTATCAATGGGTAGCCCAAAACTTACTGCATTTCAACGTCAGTAAATGCAAGCTTCTTTCTCTCCGACATCAGGGTAGCTACTCATACTAGCTCGGAACGAATATACTACAACAATCAACTATCGAAGTTTACTTGTTTGTCCTGGATCAATATAACGTGGGTTGCTCCAAGCAATCCGAAAAGGCCTCGAAGACCGCGAACCAACACTTCGGGCTGTTGTGACGGGCGTTTGGACAAGTAAACAGCTCCATATTTCGACAAATGCTCAGTGCGTATGTTCGCCCCCATGTCGAATATGCAATACAAGCCTGGCATCCGTGGCTGAAACACGACCTTAATGCACTGGAGCACGCACAACGCCGGGCATCTAAGAAGGTAATTGAAATGCGCAATCCTTCCTACCAGGAGAGGCTGCAACGATTGGGGGTGTTCAGTGGAAGCTATCGCTGACTACGAGGCCACCTGCTTATGACATATTTGATTCTGCTAGACCTACATCATGGGTGTCGCTCATTACTGCAACTCAGCAGCAATACAAACCTGAGGGGCTACTCATTAAAACTCGCAGAACAATACAGTCGTCCTGAGTGCCGCAGAAATTTATTTTCCATTCGTGTCTGTCATCCGTGGAATGCTCTCCCATATTCAGTCGTCTCTGTACCGACACTAACAGTATTTAAAAGACGGTTGGACGAAGCACTCATCCACTTACAATTTGTTACTTAACACTACGTCTCCATCCTACAACCGGAGTATACCATGGAATTATTTTTTGTTAACTGTGGGTGCTGTGAATTTAAGAGGATCGCAGGACTACAGCGGAACAAACGATATGTGCTCATTTTTATATTTAAATTATTAACCATTTTACCAGCCTTATCATCATTATTGTTGTGTTGATATCCCCAGCAACTATCCAACAGGACTTGTAAAGCAACGCTTCTTAACCCGTATACATTCCTTGTTCAATTTTTATTGGGATGGATGGTTTGGACTAGGTGTGTTTCTATTACAATCGTGCACGTTTAGTTCAATCCTCGGTTTAGTCACACTGAGTGGTGGGTTCGAAAAGCCTCTCGTAGCGCGAACCGACTAACCCTTTCCACAGGAACATATAAATTGGAACATAATGTAGGTGGCATCCACAGATAATTAATACTGCAATTGGAGACGCTGCGTTGGAGTAGGGTGAAGATCCTTTGAACTAGCCTGCGCCATATGTGTTAATGACGCCCCATCGCAATCATTTGCTAAAGTATTCACATCTGGTTCTTCACGTGAACGGTGACGACAAATATAAGAGCTAACCTTCTTAGTGGCTGTGTTTTGACGACTACACACTCCGTTTGCACATACCTATCAGTAAATACCCCGGGGATTGCCGTTATTAAGCAACACGTTTGCTCTAAATTATTTCAATGCTTAAAACACAATTCAGCCATTATCTTCACAAATGTACGCCAGCAGAAAATGGCTTAATATGATTGGCGAATATTCAGCAGAAGAGCATGTTTCTTACTTATCTAACCTCTATAACTCCAGGGTAAATAGCAACAAGCTCGTTTGTTATGTCTGTACTTGCTGCCTGCTCATATAAATGGCACAGTTCTTCCGTGCAGGTATTGATACATTGTGTTACTGCAGCAACCTATGTTCACCGATGAGTTGATAACAGTCAGGGCTGTGTGAAATAAAGGCTTTGAGCCGAACAAATTTTATGGAAGTAACGGTGGTTCTACATTAGTTATTATCAAACAATATGAAAACGTATGACTTACGAATGCATAAAGGGACTCTTAATCAGACAAGGAAATACTTCCACGTTTTCAGCTCAGGAAGTTTGCGCCCGCAAAATTGCACATGTGGCGCGTTTAAACAAAGTGATCGAATGCATGTGCTACACACATTGAATGAGCCAGTGGAGCAGAAATTGAATGATCATTGGAACAATGGTTTATGACGGGTATAAAAGCAGTGCTTGACAGGTCCCGTAGGATGATGAGAGTTAACATCGTAAAATTAAAAAATCGTATCGATGAAAGTACGTGTGAAATGCATGACTCACCAAGGGATTGGAGATGCACATAAACAAGTAATCCAATAGGAATTTTAAGTTGATTCTGTCCACGTTCGTTGTTCACTAATACCATCATCCGATGGTCGCACGTTATATCACATAGTGCAATCGTGTCAGAGTTTCCTCAAGGCGTTTTTTGAAAAAGGATAGGGTGGGAGCGTTACTTACATGTTCTGGAAGGGCGTTCCAAGGTTGTGACACTCGCAGGGAGAAGAAATTGCGTCGACTTTCCAGTCGACTGTACTGTGTGATCAACTTAAACTGATGACCTCTTAGGAATGCGTTTTGACTACGTTTCAAAAGGGAATGACACGTGTGGTTGGGGGTTCTCAGTATCCGGTACACCAATATGAGATCGCCTCTCAAACGACGGTAACGTCCACTGTATAAGTTAAGAGTTTTCAGCCTGAGTGGGTAGGGAAGGCTGGAAAGACCTTTGACGGATTTTGTCGCTCTGCGTTGTGCAGTATCGAGTGCAGTGAGGTGGCACTTCTGCCATGGTTGCCACGCTTTAATAGCATATTCTGTGTGCGGTCTAACAAAAGCGCTGAGCATTTTCGGAAAGATTGAGGCGTCAAACTTCCCAAACGCTCTACGCAGAAGACCAAAGTGTTGGTTTGCTCTCTTGGAGGCCTTTTCGGTCTACATTAAGCACCCAAGATCTTCTTGTACAAGCACGCCAAGATCGCACTTATGAGAGGTCCGCTGTAGAATGGCAGGTCTTAAGCGGTAGTTATACGCACTCTGATGGCATATGCTCAAGTTTTTGCACTTTGTGGTGTTGAACTGTAGCATGTTCTCGTTTGACCACTTGTATGCTTTGTCCAAATCATCCTGCAAGGCTGTGTGATCCTCTCCTGAAGCTATGGCACGCCATATCTTTAGGTCATCTGCAAACAGCAGAAAGTTGGAAGATAGTGCAGCTGCAAGATCATTTATGAAAACAATGAACAAGCGAGGCCCGAGTACCGAGCCCTGAGGTACGCCACACTGAACTTCGATTGGTTCCGACAGGGTATTTTGGACTCTCACATTCAGGTGACGTTGAACGAGAAATTCGCCAATCCATCCTAGAATAGGATTGCCGATACCACAATGCTGCAGCTTGTTCAGTAAAATCCGATGGTCCAGTCGGTCGAATGCCTTAGAGAAGTCCAAGTAGGCTACATCCACTCCGACTTCGGCGTCCACAGACTCTGTCCAGTTTGAACGAGCAATCAGCAAGTTAGTTGTGCAGGACCTGCCTTGGCGAAATCCGTGCTGTTCCGGAACGAGGATGTTGTTTTTGGTGGATCTCGTCAGGCTGGTACACCACAAGTAATAAGAATGAAATGAGTTAAAACATCAGGCGGGAGTAAAGTTCAAAGGGCAAAAAGTAAAAGGTCTAGGTCATCTAACTGATAAGGTCAAGTGCTTGGTTCACAAACAATCAATGGCATGTCAGCCGCAAGTTTCTCAGCAGGGGTTACTGTAATAGGGGGCCAGGGAACAGAGAGAATCTGAACGAATTGTTTTTGTGCACATAGGTCTGGGTTCTGGAGGCGGATGGCGATCGCTTCGGCTATTGCTAATAGGCGATATCTTACCGCTCGTGTGAAGCATCCAGATACGCGGTAAATTGGCTGAAAACTTTGGTGCCTATCAATCCGGTGGTTAAAATCAACTAGATGTGCCAACACGGAGCTTGTCACTGTTTTAGTCCCACCTGTACATAGCCAACTCGGGCAATGCTCACGGATTCTCTCAGACAGTTTCCTGGTTGTTATTCCGATATAACTTGCTCGACATGAACAAGTAAAGGAGTATACACAGAAAGAAGTACTTGACCGAGGAAGCCTGTTTTTTGAGTTGAAGCCTTACGATTGGTGTTGAAGTAAATGTTAGTCGTAGGCTTGCCGCGTAGCACGTACGATGTATGGCGTCGGATAGCCTTCTAGACGTTGCCTGTGCTATTCCATCCCCTTTGAACGGCAACGACAGATAAACCAATTTCTTTTCAACCGAATCGGTTTTAGCCCTCGCTTCGTGAGCATTGCCCGAGTTGGCTATGTACAGGTGGGACTAAAACAGTGACAAGCTCCGTGTTGGCACATCTAGTTGATTTTAACCACCGGATTGATAGGCACCAAAGTTTTCAGCCAATTTACCGCGTATCTGGATGCTTCACACGAGCGGTAAGATATCGCCTATTAGCAATAGCCGAAGCGATCGCCATCCGCCTCCAGAACCCAGACCTATGTGCACAAAAACAATTCGTTCAGATTCTCTCTGTTCCCTGGCCCCCTATTACAGTAACCCCTGCTGAGAAACTTGCGGCTGACATGCCATTGATTGTTTGTGAACCAAGCACTTGACCTTATCAGTTAGATGACCTAGACCTTTTACTTTTTGCCCTTTGAACTTTACTCCCGCCTGATGTTTTAACTCATTTCATTCTTATTACTTGTGGTGTACCAGCCTGAGGAGATCCACCGAAAACGAGCTTGTTCGCTGACTCTTGTTCTGATGTCTACACCTGGGATATTTGCTCACTTGATGTTGTTTTTCTCCAGGTACTCCACGAGGACCTCGGCTACAATGGACTCCATGACCTTGCAGATTACCGGAAGAAGGGTAATCGGACGATAATTAGTTGGATCTGCACGGCTACCATTTTTGTGGATTGGAGTGATGATCCCGTGCTTCTACCTCGTTGGGACGTGCATCTCGTTAAGGCATCGCTGAAAGTGTGTCGCCAAAGGTTCAGCTAAGCTCGTGGCGGAAACTTTCAGCGCTTTCGGCCGAATGCCATCCGCACCCGGGGAGCTAAATTCGCGCAACGACATCAACCGCTTTAATACAGCTGCAGTTGTGAAGGAAATGTGGTTAAGGCCTGATGGCGGAGTAAGTTGCCTAGATATGGTGCAGGATGTTCGCACACACTGGAAAGTGCGGCCGAAGTGTTGTCCTAGGACGTTCGCCGCATCCTGTGCCGTATGTGCTAATCTGAAAGCTGTGCGCAGAGCCGGAATTCCGCGCTTAACGAGGCGAAGCTTATTTATGTGTCTGTATAGTAGCATTGGGTTAACGCAGAACTTTGACACCAGATTTTGTTGGCTCTTTACCTTATCCTCCCTGACGAGTGTGACACAGTGGTTTCTTTGTGTAATATAGGTGTTCCAAGCATCCTCGCTCGGAGAGGCTATATGGGCGCGCCATGCCAGATCCCTCAATCCCATGCATTTTCGGGTCCTGCTTCGGAGAAACGACTTCGCCTTGTCGGGTAGGGGGATTTTGGTTTTAGATGCCAATGCTACGAGCGTGTTGAAATTGTTGACAAATTTCCCGCATGCCACTTCTGGGGACCACTCAGTTAAGAAGGACCAGCTCGTAGCACTAATGAGTTCTGCCAGGTGATCGTAGTTGGTTACGACGTAAGATTCCACGTTGCTTTCATTAGGATAATCTGCATAACACAAGTATTGGAACAATAGTGTCGCATGATCGCTGCGGCCCAAGGGAGTGGATTTGGTTTCTACGTCAATCATCAGTTCCTCATTGGTGAAAACGAGGTCCAAGATGGCCAGTTTTTTTCCTGTCCTGAATCGCGTTGGGGATGTGACATGGTTGTACAGCGGTGATCCTGCAATTAGCTCTTGTAGATCGGCTTTGAATGGTTCACTCATGTTGGCTGGGGTTTCTAGGCCGTGCAGATTGAAGTCCCCTACCAGCAAAACATGACTGTATGACCGTGCCAGTAAATTCTTCAAAGCAGAAGACTGGGCCTTGTCCATTTCTAAAGTGGATATTGGTGGACGATATACGATGGCCAATACGCATTTATCGCCATGCTTTAGGTGTAGGCAGCACCATAAGGATCTACGATTTGAATCCCAGGGTCGTTCATGAGCTTGATGAGAAGGTCTGAACGGTAGTAGAGACTTACACCGCCGCTCTTGGTGGGTCGATCGTTACGCAGTAGTGACATGCCAGGTAGTTCGATCTCAGCGTCACTAATCATGTCGTTCAGCCACGTCTCAGTTATCATGATGAGTTCCAAACATATTGAGCTATGACGAGATCGAAGTTCTGCCAATTTAATTAGAAGCCCTTGGGCGTTTGTATAAAGGCAATTGAGAACTACGGATGTTAGAAGCTTGTTTGAACATACGTTGGTTTTCCGAGAATTTACGCCGACCCTTGTTGGGTCGGCTGAGGGACGTTTTTTTGATGTGCCTCCTGCAAATTTCCCGGGGCCGTTACCGTGGGATGCCTACAGCGCCCTGAGTCGATCTGCAGCAGACTGTCTTTTCCTTCTTCGTTGAACGGCTGGGGCGTTTCATTGTGTTCCGTACAGAAATGCAGACAGCGGGGATCGCGACTACTTCTTGCTGGTTTCGTATTCCCTTATCCATTGGTGGCCTGGTTCCAACAGCCTTCAAACGTATTTCTGATGGCAATTTGGCGCGGAACTTGTGCCAATTCCCGAGCACCGTTTCAACCATTTGTTTGGAGTAAAGCAAGACTTTAAGCACTCGTGGACCACTTCCTTTGTAGTTTGGCGATATGGGTTACCTCGATGTTGAGCTGGCAATTACGTCGTGGAGAGATAGTGCTTCGCGGATATACCGCCACTCTTCCAAGTCATGAGCTTTGACCTGCGACTCTTCCGGTGCCTGTGTTTCGGGGACACCATGGACAAAGATGGATCTTTCATCAGTTTGCTTGCGGTGTTCTCCAGGATTTTGTTTTCGTTGTCGACGCTCATTCCAAGGTATATCCGGGAATATGCGAACTCCGCATGATGAATCACGAAGACGGTGAGCTGACAAGAGGACTGTCTCTGCTTCGTTACCGGACTGCAATGTCACTTAAAGTAGTCTCGGCTCGCCATAGTGAAGTGAGTTGGGGTGGCGGATGATAAGACATAAGCTAGCCTGTTTAGGCTGCATTTCAATTGCTCGGTATATGGATTCCCACTGTTTCATGTCGTCCAGTAGTCTATCTTTGATAGAGTTTGCCTTTGACTCAGGCACGTTAGAGCATATTATCTTCATCGAACTCTGCATCTTCTTGGAGTGCGTACATTTGGATACTGGCATGCCTCCTATTACCGGCGGCGTGGGGGAAATCTTTTCGTGTACACATTGTTATTAGTGTCACCTCTAACAATCTTCGGTGTGCTTGCAGACCCGCTGGTTAAATTTGCCACGGGTGGACAAGCAGCGACGATATTTGCATAGGTAGTCGGACTACCTGTGTTATTCGGTTAATCGGAATGCACTGGAGTATCATGAGCCACAGCCATATCACTCAAGAAAACCGAACTCTGCAACGTTGGATTCGCCGGCGTTGGCAGTCTTTCATAAGCTCTCTGTTTGCAGCCTATCGTGAGTGGGGTTGCGGGATGTATGCTCTCTACTAAACAATCGTTTTGACTGGTTTGTGTCAGGTGTGGGCATACGGTTAGACAACGTGAGTCGAGTGCGGCACCAGCTGGTTGCGACCCACCCGCTGTTTCAGCTGTTGCTAGTCGCACAATTTGGGTTAGTTTGTCACATTTCTCTGTCAGTAGAGCAACGCACCTCACGAGCGGGTTGGCCATGCAATCAGCACAGAACCAAATGGAGTCTGATGTGCAAGGTCGTTCTTTCATTTTTGCCACACCTGCGCACCGGGGATGAAAGCTCTTTTCACAGATATTACAAGTTATTGCAATCCGGATTGTTTTAGAGCACGATTTCAAAGCACAAATCACTTCCGTTTGCAGTTGCGTGGGCCGACGAGCACTTGTTTGCCTTGTAGCTGTACCACGAACCATTGCCGAATTTTACAGTTTCGTCGTGAATGGCCAATCGATGAGATCTCCACAATTATCAAGAGATCCTCAATCAAATTTGCACAAATAGAAAGATACACCAAATGAAATATATTGGTGTACAATTCACACAGAAAGATAACGCAAAGCACAGTAATTCCGAAGCAAAAGTGGAATCCAGCACGTGAATCCAAAAATCCGCGGCGTCCGTGGGTACATCCGGCCTAATATGTGGGATCCATGACGACCAAGCTAAAACGGTTCGTCTAGATGAGGATGACACGTTTTCCGGAAATTCTACCAAAGGTAAGAATGGCACGGCTTTATCAGAAATGTTTCCTTGCAAGCGACCCTAACGGTGACCATATACACACTTAAACATAAGAGTAGAATACCAACCATATCCTCTGTGACGTGCTTGTACGACTAGATAAAAAGCCCACACCATGTTGCCGCCTTGATTGAGTAGCAAGGCTAGTGCCATATGTACAGTTTTACATGGAGCAGTTTGCACAGTCTAACGTGCTGGCTTCCCGTAGTAGCACTTATGTCAGTTTAGCGGAACAGGAAATGAGAGTCCTGACAACGGCATTCAGCGGACGTACAGTGTATCAGGACTCGGCTTATGCATTTGGTGGAACCGCTTGTTCCCAAAGCCGTTATGCATTAACCGTTGTCGTACCGTAATCAAAAATAAAGGTTTGAATTTCATGAAACCATTCTGCATTTCTTCTTCAGAATAACTGATTCAGGTTTCGGACATTTTGCAGTACCGCAGGGTTCCATTTCATGTATGGTATTGTATTTCTGCGTTTGTTTTTCTACTTTCCATTGAGTTTCATGTGTATAAATTGCAGCAACAAAATCATCGCTTTTTCGTGCACTGAGAAAAGATTATTAATCAGCCAGCAGATTAGAGCAATACACTTTGCTGTTGTCGAAGGGATTTATGGTCACCTTTAACAGGTATATGGGAACCGGCTACCTTTTTGTTCCAGGCGATACAGGTAAGATCATAATTATGCCGCAGGAGTCCGCATTGTGCTCCAACCGCGGTCAGCTTTCAACGTTTAATTGAACAATGTGCTACCCATGCTAAAAACACACGTAGCTTGTTGCAGCAACCAGACAGGCTGCCTAGCCATTTTACTCCAAAAATTGTTGCGGACTCCTTGGATTACTTCTGCAAGTTATAGACATATGCATCTTCTAGACTAAATGCAGTAAATCAAATTTTTTATAAGGAACTCTTAACGCTACTAGTGATAGAAGTGACAATAATGCCAAGTGTTCCCCATTATGCATCATGGAGGGTGTCGATATTTGGTCCCGTCTACGCGTATCTAAAAATTTTGGTCTGGCTAACGCTAAAGATAGGTACGAAGCGGCTTTTTACCCACAACTGCGCTTCATATTAATCCCAATAGGATTCTTTTATATATCAGCTTAATCTTCCCGCTCTAAGCCACATAAACACTTCGAGTTACGCTTGGCGCACTGGTTAATGAATGATCAGAGAAGTTATTTTGAACCACTCGTTGTATCAGCAGAATTCGAGGCTCAATCTCTAAGCTAACTGCTATTCACATTGCGCTGGACCATGATCACGTCCATCTCTGGGGATGTTACTGAGGATTCAGATAAAAATTAGGCCTCTCTTGCCCGAAATCATGGCAATTAATGAGAGGTATCGAAATTGTTTACTCTTGTCAAGTTGATATCGCAGGAATCGAACCCGGCACCATTGGGTTGTTGTTCGAAATCTGCACCAAAATGCACCGAGTCACAGCGAGCATTGCTAGTCACAACCGTTCCTGAATAAATCGGAGGAAACATTTTGATGCCGCCAATAGATCACTGGAAACGTTAACCAAAGAATATGTACATTGGGTGGTATTAGACTGAAGAAATTGCACTTCAAGACCGATTTCAAACAAATTGTATCTTGCCCATTTAACACGAATATGAAAGTCCGTTAGCTATAGTTCATAATAGTAAACTAGTTAAAATCCTGTGTTGCAGCATAGTGTCTCGCTGCGGTTAATGCTCGATAACAATGTTAAATTTACTTTCCAAGTGATAATTGATTGATCAGGTGAGTGGATTCAGTTGCACGCGGTTAGCATTTAAGCAGCTTACTGCATAATTTTCACATTCTTATCTTTAGCTCCAAGTTTTGAACATTTATTTCTTACTCACGAGGCTAACGCTGTTGTGACCATCCGTAGCTTGACTCTACAATTCATTGTTGATCAAAAAATGCTCAACCTCAGTTAAGATGAATTATCTGACAGATCATAACTCACCATATTAGAGAACAAACTTTTCAAACTCCTCTTCAGGTAAGGACTTTGTAGTACTTGATGCCACATCTCTGAACTTTTCTGAGCATGTCTCATATGAGATAGCGAAGGCAGGGCAATTGCAAGCCAATATCACTAAATCTTTTGTTCTAGCTGAATGGATACTGGAAATGTTTAATCGTACCTTGAGACCTATGGTGGAATACTGCACAATCATCCAAAGTCAGCTTTGTAGAACAGATCGAATTCCTTTAGAAAACATTCAGCGTTCTTTCATGAAACTCCTACTTGGCCAGTCCACCACTCTGAAACATGAAGACCGATGTCGCCGCCTTAGACGTGACCCTCTGTGGTTGTGCAACCTGAGAAATAATCTAATTCTTTTCTACAACAAGATACATCGTCGGGTGCATATGACCGCAATAGATCTTCCAATGCAAAATTTATTCAACTATCCCACCATTCACTACGAGAAGTATGGGAAGTTAAAGAGCAATTAAAACTTCTTCCTGGTAAGGTATACTCACATATGGAACAAGTTACCATTAAAACTACTGGCAAGTAAGAATCTAACCTATTTAAGATGAACTTGGTAGCTTTTCTCACCAAGCAGTACATAATAAAAACATGCGGTCCTCAAGTGCCTATTTACGTGTTACTTTCATCAGGTCCAAACAATATATGACCTATACTGCAGCTTCCCCTCACTCCAGCATCCATAAAAGTTATGCTCAAAAATGTCCCCCTTGAAGTCCCGCTTGTATTTAGAGAAGCCATAAACTGTGTCAATCGCTTTATCCCTCATGGGTCTATTAGCAATATTCTACTAGACTATGGCATCCGGATACTTCGTATCACCTAGTGCGTATTGAATGGAGAAATCAACCCTTTGATAACGCTACCTGTTTTTCTAAACTTCTGCAACTTTTTATCGAACCCAATCATATTGCAATCCATAATGTCGCAAGACATGCTAATTGGCCACTTATTGTTCATATTTATACCTTTAATTCATTTTATTCACCTGATATTCTTTTGGTCATGAGTACGCCGATTTCCTGAGGTGATGGATTGAAGCTTCTAAGCAACTTGTAAACCCACGGCAAAAACCCACTAGTGAATATAAAAAGTAGGCAAAATAGAAATAAAACCCTCTTATCTCAACTGCCGTACACACAGTTAATGTCATATGAAGCCAACCGGTGTTCCTGGTCATCATGCACGCCAAAAAACATGTGTGATGACGAAAGGGGTGATCGGTTTGTGCAGCTAGCTCACCAATAAAGATCAAATGACCAAAGGATGAAGAGAATCTGTAGTGATCAGCGTGCTTTTATATCGCACTGACACATGACCAGATGGTGCGTAGAGGTGCAGGTGAAACCTCTCGACGAACTAGTTTGCATGGAAGCAGGTCCCCGGAAGAAGGTTCGAGGGATGACTGTAACACTGCACTTGTTTTCTCTTACCCTACTTCATTCTGCATTACGTCTGTTGTGTTCCTGGTCTCTAGTTACTTCATTTCTACCGTCCTAGTGCCTTACCGATATTTCCCATTAATATTTTCCTTATACTAAATGCGTGGTCTCAATTGTGATGCCTTTCCTCTATAGTTCAACGCCAAAATTCGGTTAACTGCCGCACCCTTTCCAAATCATCCTATCTTTGGCATCTTCTACACAACTACGAGCCACTGATCAATTCCTGAATTTGCAGTAACCAGGCGTCAATTGCTTCGTCTACTTTTCTGTATAATGTACCCTTTTCAACATTAACTTCTCCATGCATAGTCACGCACGCTCTAAATATCCACCTACAAGTGAAGGATGTAAGGAATGCAACTTACTCAGCATCTCAGTCATCTTGCAGCTCAAAGCACATCTTGATTAGGTCAATTCCATAATTAGACATAGGATTGTCTAGACACCACGCTGTCTCAACTCCCTATGAGCTGAATCCTGTCTATATTATTCTGCTAAAGCTACTTGAGTTTGATGATCCACTGGAGTTATCTCAATATAGTCTTCCTTCTCTTTGCGCAATTCCTTAGACTGCTACTTAAAACCAACTTCAACTGTATTACCACAGCCTTGTAAGCAAGATTGTGGATTACTTTCTGATATTTTTGGTGACTTCATCCTTTTCCTATTGTTTGTCCTATCAAACTGCAGTCATCATGACACCGCCAAACTGCAAACTGGAAAACTACGGAATAAGTCTTTGATAAAAGATTCGCCCAAACATCCCTATAGTAATTACGTGAGGTCCATCGCAGCCAGTTTCCAAATCAGCTAGTCGTCCACGTGCCCGGAAAAGCACTAGACTGCAGTTTTAGCCTGTTGGGCATCGTCAGTAGTGCGCATCCATGGGGTCCGCCAGGATTCTAACCTATGTCCACCAGCTGCTTGAACCGCCAGTCAGCAGCTTATGCCACTGGGCCAGGGGGGGACAGCGTCGGACAGTCATGATTTACAAGCTAACTGCGATATAGCGCGTCTTATCCTCCCCTGCCATAATTACAACAAAATCCCCTACTCATGAGTATATCCCTATAGTAAACCTGTAAAAAGCCAAACCTTTGATAGACACGCATGCCTGAGCATGTTGCACATGTAAATATGATCCGTAGCATTGTGGGCTCTGTTTCTCGGAACCACCGGCAACTAAATCTTAGCATTATTATTATGCTTATTATTATTAAAATTATATTGATTAGTGTTAGTGTTATGTCGGTTATGTTCTAAAATTGTATAATATAGGGACATAATTAATGGCAAAGAACAGATAAAATAAAACCACCTGTCTGGATTAAGTAAATCTCTTATTAGTTGTAATTTTATAACATGTCGTCAGCCTGAGTGCGCATACTAGCTACAGACTAAATCAAATATATCATAATGTTAGCAAAATCTAGGTTGAAAAACGTTACAATATAACAAATGCGTTTTCCTAATAAAATTGAGAATTTGGTAAGCTTAAGAGATATATATCGCTCTTTCTTGACCTTAGTTAATGGATCCAGATAGTGGGTCGAAATTGGTTGTACTTGAGAAGGGCGAATAAGCTGGGGAACTAGGATCATAGGATGGTGTTGCGGAGACCTACGCAAGTACCTTAAAGGAAAAGGTATCATCTAGATTCATGATAATTAAGACAACAGGAAACTTAAACATGGTAGTTTTGAACAACTAAGCTGAAAACGTTGTGGCAAGTTAAGAGTAGTTGGAGCTTTTAACGTGTGTGCGATTGAAAAATAGATAATATTTGGATTGAACAATGAACAATGAACAATGATTTATCACGGGATACAAGCAAGTGCTTGACACGTCCCGTAGGATGGTAGCGGTGAATATGATGCAAGTAAAATATGTCTGGGTCATCTATCGAACGTCTGCCGAGATGAATACTTTGATAATTAACATCCGTGTAAAATGAAAAAGAAATATCGCGCGTAAACGTTCAGAAAGACACTGGGGCGCAGTGAAAGTTGAGGTAAAGAGTGAGAAAATAAAATATGGTCGCTCACTTAGGTCCATTTGATACATTAGTCCTGTTAAAAACATGCTTAGTGTAATCTACAACAGAGTAATTTAGGTAACAAAATGCTGGGAGCTGAGAGCAACATCCAATCGTTTTTTGAAAACGTTCAGGGTAGGAGAGGATACTAGTGAGCCTGGGAGTGCGTTCCAGGGTTGGCAAACTCGAAGAGAAAAGTAATTCCGTCGACACTCTAGATGGCTATATTGTTTCTTCAACTTTAAGCAGTTACCCCTGAGCTGCGTGTTGTGGCTAAGTTTCAGCAAATGGCGGCATACGTGGTTGGGGTCACTCAATATCTGATACGCTAATATGAGATCACCGCGCAGCCTTCGATAACGTCCGCTGAAAATTCCCAGCAACTTCAGACTTCGGTGGTAAGAGTGATAGCGCAGGCCCTTTACATTTTTTGTTGCTCTTCGTTGTGGTGTCTCTATTGCTTCTACGTCGCGTTTCAAGCAAGGTTGCCAAGCTTGGATTGCGTACTCAACATGCGGGCGCACGTAGGATTTGTTTATCATTAGGAAGATTGATGGGTCAAATCTCCCGAATGCCCTTCGCAGCATGCCGACGTGCTGGTTGCCTCTTTTGGCAGCTACCTCAGCCTGTTTTGAACAGTTAAGGTCGCTCTGTACGATCACACCAAGATCACGTTCCTGGGAGCTATTCTGCAATACGTTTGTCCCAAGTATGTAGGTGTAGTTATGTCTATGGCGTAGTTGTACTACGCGACATTTGTCTACGTTGAACGGTAGAGCGTTTTGAACTGACCAGTTCGACACTGTGTTAAGATCGTGCTGGAGCCGTTCATGGTCATCCGCGCCTCTGATCCTTCGCCATATCTTGATATCATCAGCGAAAAATAAGAAATCGGAAGTAATTGATCTTGCCAAATCGTTATTGAACACCAAGAATAGACGGACTCTCACCACTAGCCGTCGTTCTTGTAGAAAATTGCTAATCCAACTCAGGATTGGATCGCCAATGCCGTAGTTCCGAAGCTTCTGAAGGAGAATGCGATAGTCTAAACGATCAAACGATTTTGGAAAGTCCAGGTGGATGACATCCACTCCAACTCCATCATCAACGGCATCAGCCAGCTATTACGTGCAATTAATAGGTTAGTATTAGGCGAATGTTGGGTTAGTTTGGTTGCCCGCGTAAATTTGTAAGTTTAATTGAATGTCTGCACAGTGGTATGCGAGCGAGGGTGCAGCTGAGTGGAGAGACCTATGATGACTTTACAGTTGTCTCTGGTGTGAAGCAAAGCTGTTTGCTGATGACTGTGCGTTGTTTTCACACAGCGCGGATGAGTTGCAGCACATGACTAGTGCTCTGGCTTCGACAGCGGCCAAATTCGGGCTCACCATCAACACAAGCAAAACTGTCTGTCTCTTTCAGCCTTCACCGGAGGTGCAATCTTCAATATTGCCGCGAATCAGCATTGGTGCTGAAGTATTGGAAACCACCTCCCGCTTTTGCTACCTTGGGAGTGTGATATCGACTGATCAACAGCTACACGTTGAGTTGCGTATTCGCGTGTCGAAGGCAGCAGCGGCATTCGGGAAGCTTGAGTACCGAGTGTGGAACAACCATCAGCTTACCATTGGCACGAAGCTGATGGTGTACAAATCCATGGTACTGTCCGTTCTTCTATACCGCAGTGAAACATGGACGATGTACCGGCGGGATGTGCGATATCTCGAGCGGTTCCATCAGCAGTGTCTGCGACGAATTTTGCAGATCGGCTGGGGCGCCAGAGTCGCAGACACGGAAGTGTTGCGCCGAAGTGGGATGTATGCAGTGGACGGCATACTTTTACTGCGACACCTGAGATGGCTCGGTCATGTGAGCCGTATGGATTTGACGCGGATACCGAAACAACTTTTATACGGTCAGCTGAGTGTTGGGAAGCGGCACGTGGGGAAACCAACGTTATGTTACCAGGACATGAGTAAAGTGAGCCTCACACGTTCTAATCTTGATTGCGGATCATGGGAATCGATGGCGGTTGATCGGCGAGCATGGCGCGATTTAATCACAAAGGCAGTTGCTGAAGTGCGGGAGACAGCCCTCATGCATGCAGAGAAGAAGCGGCAGTTGCGAAAGCGGCAAGCACCAATGAATTGTACTCCATCGACATCGAGCGCATTGTGCTTTAGAACATGCGGTCGCGAGTGCCTTAGTCAGGCAGGCCTAGTGAGCCATGCGAGAGGTCACTCAGGACCACTGCGGAAGCAACGACGGGTCCCGCAGTGAACGTAGGCAACACCGGCGCAGCGTTTGTAGGCACGCTGAATTCGATTTACTAACCGCATGCTTGCATCCTGTCTCTTTATTTCAGGTGGTGGGTTTTCGATTCTCTCCGAATGCCTTTCTTTCTCATATGAATGTCTAGTGGGCCATGAGCTGTGCCATTTGGGGCCACTACAGAAGCGACGACGGGTCCTGCAGAGAATTACGGCGAGCCGGCGCAGCGTTTGCAGGCACGCTGAATTCGATTTACTAACCGCGTGCTGGCATGCTAAGTCTCTTTATTTCATGTGGTGGGTTTACAGTTTTTACTTTAATGCCTTCCTTTCGCATATAAATATCCCCCTGTACTCTATTCCACTAACTTGCACACCTCGCCTAAGCCAATTGTATTCGATTTCCGTAGCATATTTGTGTTCGTGGCATTCCGTGAACTATATTTCCTGACTTTGTGCACTTAGATAGGATTTGTTTGTAATCAACTTACTACATATGCTATTTAATTAAGGTTTATATCACCGTTTTCTTATGCATTAATCGAGTTTTTCTCTTTTTCTTTTTTTTTCTCTCTCTCTCTCTCTCAAGGGTTTGGCTGTTGTTTGAAATCCCCGGTGTGGATGCGCTTGATGTGCATGTTGACAAGGTGCCTATCTGTCTATTACCCCCTACCTCGTCCATACTGGCTCCAGGAGACAGTTGTTCGTTGCTGGAGGGGACGCGGTGCACGGTCCTTGTGGCCGTGTTAGGATCAAAGAGTGGTTCCATGCAGTCAGTGTGGAGCGGACTACGGTCCAGCCACCGCCTTGTGTGCCCTTGATTCCCAAATACAGTGTGCTTGTGTTTGCCTGTGAAGGAGTGTGGGCCGGCTCCGTTGATGAAACGTGGCTCCCATCCACATGCCTCCCGGTCTTATTCCTTCGTGTTTACACTGGATATAGGGTTTGTGGTCGGAGCTGCGGGTGGTGCAGCGCAAGCCATCCATGGTCCCTCTGTAGGCGCAGGCGTCCTGTGGCTTGCCACACTGACAGGCAAATCCGAAACCGGGTGCCGCTAACCATATTAGACGAATGCTTTTGACGAAAGCCATGTTGCTCTGGGGCTATGAAATTGTGGCTTTCCATGTATTCCATCAGCGCATCTGCGATTATTGAGTTCATCACTTTGGATAGTACGGGAAGTAGTGTTATTGGACGGTAGTTTGCAGGATCAGTGCGGCTACCTCCTTTATGGATAGGATTGATGACCCCTTGATTCCATACTGGTAGAATAAGGTTTTCCTCTAGACATCGCAGATAGAAAACAGCCAGTGGTTCTGCTAGATCACTAGCTACCGTCTGCAGAGCCTTTGGTCGGATGTTATCAGCTCCGGGAGAACTGTGGATATGCAAGGATAACAACTTCTTCAACACAGTTTCCGTAGCGAGGGTGATGTTTTCTAAACCAGATGGTGTAGTATTAGAAATGAGGTGAATGTTTGGGCTCGACGCTTGTTGGAACGTTTGAGAGTAATGAAGCCGTAGGAGATCAGCTGCTTCCATTGCTGACCGCGTGCATCCATCAGCCGTGACTAGCGCCGGAACCCCTCGCTTTACCTTTCGATGGCTGTTAATGTGCCTGTACAGGAGTTTGTGGTTAGTGCAGAATCGCTTCATTAACTTCTGCTGATGCGTGACCTTGGCTTCGCGGATCAGTTTCACACAGAATTTACGATGTGTCAAGTATGCAGTCCAGGTTTCGGCATTCGGGCAACCCTGATGATTTCGCCATGCCAAATCCCTCCGGGACATGCATTTACGTGTCCTGCTCCTCAGAAATAACTTACTCTGGTTTTTGGGTTGGAAGGACTTCTCTTCCGATGCTTGCGCTACCAGTGTGCTTAAAGTCCTTGTAAACATATCCCAGGCCAGATCTGGGGGGCATTCGATTAAGAAAGTCCAAGATGTATGCTTAACAAGCTTGGACAACACATTGTAGTGCGTGACGGTGTGCACTTTATCCTCCTCCTTTTCCGGGTACTCGGCATAGCATTTATAATCAAAGAGTAGAGTGACCTGATCACTACGACCCAGTGATGTGCCTTTAACTATCCCGCCAATCATGAGTTCTTCGTCAGTTAACACAATATCCAGTATCAATGGCTTGTTAGAAGTTCGAAATCTGGTGGGAGAGGTTACGTGGTTGTAAAGAGGGTGGCTAGCAATAAGTTCTTGCAAACAGGCTTTAAACTGCGTACCGTCGGTTGCCGGCGTTTCTATGTCGTGCACGGTAAAGTCTCCCGCGATAAGAATGTGGGTGTGGGACTTGTTCAAAGCAAACTGAAAAACGTGGTACAGTTTGGATTCCATTTCCGACGTTGAGTTTGGCGGGCGATAAATCACGGCTAGTAGACATGTGTCCTTGTTTCGCAACCAAAGGCGGCACCAAAGCGAATCGGGAGCTCGGATTTCCGGGTGATCGACAACTTCACATCGGAGGCTTGTATTATAGTAAAGAATCACACCGCCAACCATTCTGGTTCTATCGGTCCGAAGCGGCGACATACCGGGTAACTTGATCTCACAGTCGGTTATCTCAGGGTTTAACCATGTCTCTGTAATCATGACGAGGTCCCGCGGTTGGGAGGCATGGAGTTCTATAAGTTCTGCCAACTTGCTTCGAAGGCCTTGGGCGTTTGTGTACATGCAAGATAGGGCTTTTGTGGTTAGGAGTTCATTGGTGGATGTCAAGTTTGTGTTCGTTTTTAAGCCGGCCGTTAGGTGGCCGGCAATTATTCGTTTTTTGGTTTGTGTATTTCAGTCGTGTTGCATGGCATTATTAAGCGTTCCTGAACTGATGGTTCACTCGTGCTGTGCTCGGTCCTCCTGTGTGACGTTGGGGCTGTTGTGTCGGTCTCTCTGAAGGACTGTGCAAATAAGGAATTTGCAGCGTTTGCAAGTTCCGTCGAATTTCTTCCGACTTTTGGTCGTTCGCCTACTGCCTTTAGCCGTATTTCTGTTGGCAACCTAGCTCGAAACTTTAACCAGCTATCCAACGGAACTTGCGTCATTCCCTCGGAGTGTAGTATTACCTTCATTAGCCTTGGACCGCAGCCCTTGTAGTTAGGTGATAACGGAACTTTTGTTAGGGATTTGGCAAAAACATGGTTAACAAATAGTGGTTCGCGGATGTAGCACCACTGCTCTCGGTCATGTGTTTGCGCATCGTGATCAAAAGCATGCAGGAGCTGGGAAACACCATGAACAAATATTGTTTTCTTGCTATCCCTATTACCAATACCGCGTTGCTCCACTGTTTCTTTTGTGCGACCTTTCCAAGGTTGATCAGGTAATATGCGCACTCCGCTCGGTGAGTTGCGAAGACGAACTGCTGAAAGCAGGACAGCCTCCGTCTCATCTGCTGAGTTTAGTGTTACTCGAAGAATTCGCGGTTCACCAGAGTGCACTGAGGTCGGGTGACGTGCTACGCTTTGCAGCATTGCAGGCTCAACCCGAATGCCAATCGCCTCGCAGATGGAACTCCACTGGTTGCGATCGTCTTGCAACTTGCCTTTTATTGTGCCAGATTTGGATTCGGGAACGTTGGTGCACACGAGAGTTAGCGCAGCATGGTTTTGTCTAGCGAGTGTTGGCTTTATACTTTTTGCCGGCAATTCAGGTTGTTTAGAGGGCACCACTGGAGTTGACAGTGAAAGCTGCTTTGCGCCACGTGTGCTCGGTACTGAAGATGAACTTATGTGTGTCGCTCCCGGTGTGTTTGTCGATGCAATCGATGCGTACTTTACCTGCTTGTTATCTGCACCGGATTTCCTTCGGCTGTGAGCTATCGGTGTCATGGCTGAATCTCCAAGTGAAGCGTCTATGGTTGGAGAAGTGGACGCAGGCATGTTTGAGGCTTGCCCACTGATGGGAGTGAGGTGACCCAGTGGGTTTAGATTCACAGACGCTGCAGTGCGGTTGGATCGTCTAGCTCTTTTCTTCGGTTTAGACGCAGAACTAACTTTGACCGGGTGAGGTATTATCGTGGCCATATTTACCTCCGAGGGAGCGACCTTAGTATTTACAAATTGCGCGATTATTTCAGACATCCTATCGCATTTTTTCATTAACAATGATAAACAGTTGACAACTGGAATCACTTAACATGTTGGGCAAAACCAAATTGTGTCAGCAACTTGGTTTGTCTGTCTCACTTCTTGGACAGATTTGCCTGCACGTTGCGGGCAGTACGATTTAATGCAGCTGGAACAGGTACTACTGATCTTAATCACTTTACTGCAGTTGTCTGCACAACATAGGCAACGCTGAACCATAGGAATGCTAGTAGTCCTCTTGTTGTTTACAACAAAGCCTTGGTGAGTGTGTTTTGCGCTAGGGGTGACGCACAAATAGGTCAAAACACGCACACGAATTGAGAGTTATTCAACCGCACCAAGGTCAGGCGCAGAGGCAGATGGGGGTCGTAACGCGCAGACTGTCGGATTCAGCGATCAATTGACTTGCAGTGGTACACACACAAACAAAGCGGCAGCGTGTGTTAATCGGCCTGCCTTAAGCGACGATGCAGGTGAAGCGCTGATAATCGTCTTGAGAGCTGCTCAGTTGATGAGCGGAGCAAAAAGGCTCTAACTTTGTTGTGCTGCAACTTGCAGGGATGGTTGCCGCGTAGTTTGCCGCGTAGATTGCCCAAGCCCATACAAAAGGTGTTGTTCCAACCGGGGATTGGAGATGTTGAATATGGAATTAATTACCTCATTCATCAGTAAGAGTTACGCACAATTATGAAACTATGCAAAAGTTTGTGTTTCGTTATCAAATAAAGTATAATGGAAACGCCCACTAGAGGCTTATCTGGAGGCGAAGTACAAGCGGCACTATCGCAGCACACAAATTTCCATCCTTATCTTTCTTCAACCTTGTTGGAAAAGATGAGACAAGTCGAGTCACGGCCACTGGAATGCACGTTGATAAATACTTGACGGAACGACTTTTCTTGCGCAAATAACAC
Source organism: Dicrocoelium dendriticum (assembly GCA_944474145.2). Classification (NCBI taxonomy): domain Eukaryota; kingdom Metazoa; phylum Platyhelminthes; class Trematoda; order Plagiorchiida; family Dicrocoeliidae; genus Dicrocoelium; species Dicrocoelium dendriticum. Next base: position 58,494,408 of record OX104071.1, on the reverse strand, counting down.
ACTTGGCAAATGAACACAGGTGGATGTGTGCATTTCGTATTGTCTCATCAGTTCCAATCCAATAACAAGAAATCTCTTAAATAACGTTCACTTGATGACAAGCCAATCGAATATAGTGTGGTATACGATGTCGATATTTCTAAGACCAGGGAAACCGGAGGTCAAAGCCTGTTCGTTTTTTTACACACAGGGCAGGTCCTACATGATATATCATTATGGCCTTGTAAAACGCAGAAAGCATGGATTGGGATGGCATAACGTATTCCGACACGAGTACAATGAACAATGAACAATGATTTATAACGGGTAAAATAGCAGGTGCTTGACATGTCCCGTAGGATGTATAGCGTGAAAAAAAAGAGAGCGAAGGGATAATGGAGTCCTCAGTTTGAGCGCTTACAGTTGTAACTGCACTGTCGTATAAAGAGAGTTTGAAATGAGAATGTAAATGCACAAAGCAACAGGGGAGTGGTTATTGTTCACATCATAGGCGAGATAAATAAAAAGCTAACAAGGACAATGCTTACTCGTGTGCAACTACTTGGGTCGACCGGATACAGAAATCCAGTTTCTGTAGTAGTAGCATTTATCAAATTTCGAGCAAGGAGTTTGGAGTGACTCAATCTCGAGTAGGTTTATGGCACTATCCCCTGTCAGCTGTGTATTATTGCTAGCATCTGGTGGTCATGAGATATAGCACGTAGTGTAAATTTGACAGGGTATCGTCAAGGCGTTTTTTGAAAAGGGGTAGGGTGGGTGCATTAATTACATGTTCCGGGAGGGCGTTTCAAGGCTGTGCCACTCGAAGGGAGAAATAGTTTCGCCGACATTCCAGGCGGCTGTACTGAGTGACTAACTTAAACTGGTGACCTCTTAGAGAGGTGTTTTGACTGAGTAATAGAAGGGAATGGCATGGGTGGTTGGGGTCTCTCAGGATTAGGTACACCATTATGAGATCGCCCCTTAGACGCCGATAACGTCCACTGTATATTTTGAGGGTCTTCAGCCTGAGTGGGTAGGAGAGGCCGGTCAAACCTCTGACTCTCTTCGTTGCCCTACGTTGTGCAGTATCGAGCGCGGTGAGATGGTGCTTTAGCCAGGGTTGCCACGCTTGGATAGAGTATTCCGCGTGAAGCCTCACGTACGCACTAAGCATTTTTGGGAAGACTGAAGGGTCAAACTTCCCGAAGGCTCTACGAAGAAGGCCGAGGTACTGGTCCGCTTTCTTAGCTGCCATTTCAGCCTGCTTCGAACAACCGAGGTCATCTTGAACTATCACACCGAGATCGCACTCGTGAGAAGCCCGCTGTAGAATTTGTGGTCCTAGGCGGTAGTTGTGTATACTCTTGTGCCGTATACTGAGAAATGTGCACTTGGTGACGTTAAAATGCAGTATGTTCTTGATGAACCATGTGTACACTTTGTCCAGGTCCTCCTGTAAGAATGTGTGATCCTCCACTGCAGTTATAGTGCGCCATACCTTTAGGTCATCAGCAAATAGCAGGCAGTTAGATAGCACACTCGCGAGATCATTTATGAAGACCAGGAACAGGCGGGGTCCAAGTACCGAGCCCTGAGGTACGCCGCATTGAACTTCGATGGATTCTGATAGGTTGCTTCTAACCCTCACATTCAGGTGACGCTGAACGAGAAAGTCTCCTATCCAGCCCAGAACAGGATCACCGATTCCATATTTCTGGAGCATGTGGAGGAGAATGCGATGGTCTATGCGGTCGAATGCCTTTGAGAAATCCAAGTAGGCCGCGTCGGCTCCTACACCAGCATCCACGGATTCCGTCCAGCTTGCAAGAGCAATCAAATGCTTAGTTGTACAAGAGTGAATTTGGCGAAATCCATGCTGTTTCGGAACGAGAATTTGGTTGTTCTCCAGGTATTCCATCAAAGCCTCAGCTACAATGAACTCCATAACCTTGGAGATCACAGGCAGCAGTGTTATCGGGCGATAGTTTGCTAGTTTAGCACGGCTACCACTTTTGTAGATAGGCGTGATGATTCCGTGCTTCCACATGGTGGGGACGTGCATCTCGTTTAGACATCGTTGAAAGAAAATTGCTAATGGTCCTGCCAAACTCATGGCAGCAACTTTCAGCGCCTTCGGTCGAATGCCGTCCGCACCCGGGGAGCTGAACTCGCGCATAGACATCAGCCTCTTCAGTACAGCTGCGGAGATGAACCGTATGTGATTAAGCCCTGATGGCGGCGTTATCTGCTTAGGCAGGATGTATGGTGATTGCCTGCTTTGGAAAGTACGGCCAAATTGTTGTCCAAGGAGGTTGGCCGCCTTTTGTGCGGTTTGGGCTGACCCGCATGCTGTGTGCAGAGCAGGAATACCGCGCTTAACACGGCGCAAATTGTTTACGTGTCTGTATAGCAGTCTGGGATTGGAGCATAACTTTTCCACTAGACCTTGTTGGTTCTTAATTTTATCTTCTCGGAAGAGTTTGACACAGTGGTTCCATTGTATTGTGTAGACCTCCCAGGTATAGTAGTTCGGGGAGGCTATGTAAGTTTGCCATTTCAAGTCCCTTAATGCCATGAACTTACGTGTCCTGCTCCTTACGAAAGCCTTCATCATTTTAGGTCGGTAGAGTATGGCTTCGGATGTCCTTGCCACGAGCTTGGTAAATATGCTGACGAATTCACCGCAGGCCACCTCAGGGGTTAATTCAGCTAAGGACGACCAGCTTGTTGTATCAATTAGGTCGGACAGGTCGTCTTAGTTGGTTGCGACATGATATTTCTCGGTATGCTCTATTGGAGAATCTGCGTAGCACATGTAATGAAACAATAGCGTCGCATGATCACTGCGGCCCAAAGGAGTATCGGTTATTACTTTCTCAACCATTAATTCTTCATTGGTGAATATTCGGTCCAAAATGGATGGCCTGTCAGTTCCCCTGAATCTGGTGGGCGTAGTGACTTGGCCATAAAGAGGGTAGTCTGAAAGCAGATCTCGCAACTCTGCTTTGAATTGCTCTCCTGGTGAGGCTTGGGATTCAAGGGCATGTAATTTGGAGTCACCGGTGACTAGAATGTGACTGTACTTCCTTTTTATCACTTGCCTCAACGCAGCCATCAAATTGCAGTCCATCTCAGAAATAGACGATGGTGGGCGGTAAACAACAACCAATAGGCCAAGATCGTTCCCTCTTAGCCGGAACTTACACCAAATGGCGTCAGGTACCTCGGTTTCTGAATCGCTTATGCGTTCGCATTGCATATTGTTACGAAAATAAAGGGCTGCCCCACCACCTTTGCTGGTTCGATCCTTCCGGACAACGGACATGCCCGTTAGTGCAATCTCAGCATCCGTTATCTCGCAGTGCAACCACGTTTCGGTGACATCGATGAGGTCCCAAGCTGCAGACGCGTGTCGAAGTCTTAATTCTGCTAATTTTCTGAGTAGATCTTGGGCATTTGTGTACATGCATGAGAGCTTCTCGGAGACCAAAAGTGTTTTAGAGTGGATAGATGAAGCAAATGAGTTTACGCCCACCATTAAAGGGTCGGCGACTAATGGTTTTTTGGATGGGTTGCGTACTCTCGTGAAGTATTTGATATATAAGCAGGTATCAGATGCCCCGAATCCCGGTGTGTGCTCGTGCTCTGCTCTGCCCCTGCGGATAGTATGGCTACTCTTGAGACCGTCCCCGAGTCGGGTCCAGCGGTTGGCGTTTTAACAAAGAGTTGTGCCTCTACTGAATTGTCATTAGAAGGTGTTGGTGTTCCTGCTGTTTTCAGCCGATTTTCTGTTGGCAATCTGCAACGGAATTTAATCTAGTTCGCTAGTAGGGTTTATGCCATTAGTTCTGACTGTAATACAAGTTGTAACAGCCTGGGACCGCACCCCTTATAGTTTGGTGATATGGGGATCCTTGTCAACGAGGTGACCACCACATTATCGAGAGAAAGAACTCCCGGATGTAGTGCCATTGCTCGCGGTCATGCATCTGGGCATCGTCGGAAGACGAGTCAGTGAGCTCAGGAACACCGTGAGCAATCACTGTTTTCTTATCTTGACTTATTCTGTAACTATCTTTGTTAGCGCGATCCCCTGAACGTTCTTTCCACGGGATTTCGGGTAGTATGCGCACTCCACTTGAGTCGTTGCGGAGACGATTCGCAGACAGCAGAACGGCCTCAGTCTCGTCCGCCGAGTTTAGTGTTACTTGAAGTAACCTGGGTTCGCCGTAGTGCAACTCGTTTGGGTGGCGCTAGATTTTTCTTAATTTCGTGGGATTAGCATGGACACCGATCGACGTACAGATGGAACCCCACTGATTTCGATCGTCCGTCAACTTACCCTTAATTGTATTGGATTTGGATTCGGGGACATTTGTGCATACAATGTTTAGGGCACCATGGTTACGCCTGGTGGCTAGTGGTTTTGTATTTGGAGACTTAGTATCCTTTGTTTTTGTTGAATTTGTGAGCGGCATTTGTGTGTGCCATCCGTGCTGCGGCAGTTATGTTTTCTCTAGTCCGGGAACAAAGGTTACCGGAGCTCTTTCCGGTGTTTGCTTGGCGGCAACCGATGCGTACTTTGCTGGGTTGTTCACTATTGCTGGTTGACTGTAGCTTACAGTTTCGAGTGTAGCGAACAGACTACTGGTTGCAGCACGCAGTACAGAGGTTGAGGCAGGCGCGCTGCATGCACTATTTTTACTTGTAGGAGGAAGAGAGAATGGAGTTGATACTGCTAGAGGCTGAGTCGTTGGGGTTCAGTTGGGACGCCTGGCTCGCCAAAAGATGACCAAGAGAGCTTATGTGAACACGAAATGTATCAATTGTTGACCTTCGATCACCCTCGCCCTAGAAACATCGCGTCCACTCGTCTCACTGCCATTGATTGACCTGGTAACGCCAATTGAACGGTACCTAAACGATTTTGGAACTGACTTGAGGATGCGAAATGCAAACATCAAGTTTTGTACGACCCGATTTCTGTGTTTTGCATTTATGTGCAGAACCATTTGGACGACTGGTCACCCCGTTTCGGTTTTTGGTCATTGCGAAACAGTATAAACATAAAAAATCACTTGCTTACTTGTCTGAGATGACACTGTTAATGCCATTTCATTGACTAGCGGGAGGTTCTCACTCAACATAATATGTTACGTCTAGCTCGAATGAGCGATGAACTATCACTGGTGATCAACAGGTGTCTCTAACTCTCGCAGTGGGATGAATGTTGGTCACAAATACTTCCTCCGAAAATTTTCGATTCAAGCTTTGCAGGCATAGAAAGGCATTGAAAGTCTACGCAAAGATTTGCGCTGCCCGCGGACGCTACTTGCAGTCAGGAGTAATAGTTCATCGCAGGAGTTAGTGCTGTATTGGCAAATCTAGTTGATTGACCCAAAGCAGTCGGAGTTCGGTATCACTGTGTCAACCAGGGTCACACAAATGGGTCACTCAGTGGAGGCTAACATGGCAACCCAAATTACTATTATCGTCAAAAATAAGTGTGCTGCAATGCTCGTACATATTTTCTTGCATTTATGGACTCGGTTTTAAATGCGAAAGCCACAGGGTTTTAGATGACAGTTGGTAATGTAACTTCAGTGCATGCGTCAAAGCACCGCGCAAACAGTACCTGCTTAAGGAAAACTGTGAAAGTCAACCGAGGTGATTTGCTAATGCACAAAGGGAAATGATTTGCCCCAGCGCTTCGTCAACTTTCCTAGAAAGTCCGGCAGCAGGAGATGTAAAGTTTGCACATTCATCTAGTCAAGTGCGCAGGTACTTTCTACAAGGGCCACCAATTTAGCTGGAGCGTTTGACCAACAATGCGGTGCCTTTGCAACGCGTGCTAGATAGGGGAAATATTTCACGAGTCCGCGCGATGGAGCGGCGTCGTGCGTCCGACCGTGTGCCGTGTGCGTGCGTGTGTGTAGCTTATTGGGTTGAAGAGGTTTCGTTGTGGCCTAGAATACGTATGTAGGCCGACAATCTCACCACTGTTGCACACGATAGGAAACGTTGCGACGAATGTTAACTGAAATATTGCCAATTAAAGTGTAAAAGATTGTAGTACAGCACTTGTTATGGCCAAATGCAAAGTGGGGGAAGCAACTGAAAGTTGTAAACTTCAGGATTTGACAAACCATTGAAGCTTCTTCCATAGGCATTGATACTGATGATCATGAAAGCCCTGGGAAGCTGGTCGACGTTTGTATGGCCAATATAAGCAACTCAAGTCATTCTTAACTGTTATTCGATGTGGAGATGCAAACTCAGCCGCATGATGTTTAATAAAATTCTGTCACCCCCGGATAGCGTATTATGAGTGCAGGCTCTCGGATAATCTTGGTGTTTCAAGAAGATAAATGAGCCAGCGCAACAGCTTCACAAATAGATTGCCAGTTGTCCACTTCTGCTCCGGATGCCTCGAGCAGCCGCACTTACAATAAAATAGCATTCTATGATCCCGCTGATTGTAGGTATTACACACTAGCTGACGGATGACAAACGTGAAGGATTATTTTAATTATTTGACTTATACTGAAGAAAATTCATATTGGAACACTCATGAGCCATACTCATTAAAGTTTGGCTATTTATCCCTTTCATATATTAACATTGCTGGAGCAAGTGGTGCAATTTGAGGCCATGCCACTAAACATAAAACTCACTGCATGTTAAAATGATAAGCATCTCTGATCAAACACTTACTGCAACAGCCAATGGCCAAATATTGTTGAGTTGCCAACAGACATTTGGAGGGTTGGTATCACTTTGACCCGCGAAGAAGGGACCAGTGATTCGAGCGGCCAAATACCTGAAAAACGTCCGGATAAAGAAATCTCATTCCTGTCCATTCCATTGAGTGTTTCTGTCCAATTATTTCCTATTGTTGGCTGGTTGGTGGCGTCTTGATTGTATCTACGAAAGCTGTTCTGAAACTTTATAAGTTGCCTTTTATCCAGCCTTTTTAACTTTCTTTTTATTGACTGCTGCTGTCGCCTGCGTTGCGTTAACAAAGGTCACTAGATGAAATTTAAAGAGAGATCACAACTGCCAGAGTTAACAAGGAGGATTCCATTACCAGTCTTCACATTGCTTGCACCTGTTAGTATCTAAGCTCCTTTGAAAGCATCGTACTGACGGACCAGTGAGCATCGCAGATGGGCTTTGATTTTTGCTGGTCGTATGTTTCGAGAGAAACAAGAGTGAACAACAGATGTGACACCCGTATCATGATTACCAAAATAATACTTGAAAACCATGAGTCAAAATTGTTATTGTTGCCATGCTACACCTTCAGGGTGCACAGTAAAATGTCTGGGCACACAGCTACAGTTGATATTTAGCCGTTCAAACGTCCGTTTATGTCAAGATAATGTATAGATGATTTCAAGCTTTCCTCATGCAGAAGAAAGTTGCGCAACGTGCCCCAACAACTAAAGGAATCGTACTATCATCTCCCATTTAATTTTGGTCAGCTATGGTCATTTAACCTTGTATCTCCAGTCAATTTAGTGAAGGTACACCATTTCTTAAGAAACCGTGTCCGTAGGTGTCATTACGGCTTTGCTATGGTAGTACTACATGGCAACATTTGGTAGTGATCAACTGGTCTAACTGTTTTCATGAGTAACCGTTACACGGGCAACCTCATCAGCATCCTACAGAAGTTTCTACTGTTTGGCCAGGAATAATTTCCTGTCCTGTATTTACAAGCAGACGACGGGCGTCGACGGTCAGATTAGCTACTTAACGATAAGTTCCGAAGCTGCAACTTTCTGTGGCTCGGAACGGTGTTGCAATTAATGTAGGCTGTTTAACTTACGCTGATTATTAACATTAAAGCATGGCCGTAATTGCAGCGGGATCAAGCATTAGGACGCTGTCGTGTGGTTGGGATGCGCTTAATTTTCAAAATAGGACAAAGTTCAGCAGCATAAGATTTTGTGGGTAAGGACTTTCTGAGCATCAGCCTCACATTTGCTTTACCATCGCTCCAAATTGAGCGCTAATGCAAGGAAACATGACAGTTAAGGAAACGTTGCTCCAGTATGCTGTTCGTAACTAGAAAACTCGCTTTTCTCCTGAATGGGACACAAAGTCACTTGCCAGGTTATTCGCCAGGTAATGACACTTCGCGTTTGGAAGTTCACTGTGTTACGTCTTTGAAGGATAGAGGCATAAAACACAGCCACAACATCTTGGACATTATTCTCTGGTAATCCCAAGTGGCTAATCAGTAATTCAAACAGGCGCAACATGACATATATTGCTGAGGAAAGCATGTGAACTACAAGTACTCCACTGTAAAAACAAGTTGTTGCAAGCCATCTGTTGTATTCGTAATAACCGTGGTATAACTGAGTAAAACATCTATATTATTTTGGCCCACAGGAGTTGTTGGAGTACATATCATCTGAAAGTGGTTTCGACTGGTTAGATAACCTTGTGCAACAGCCAGTTGACTTGTAGCTTTCTATTAACGCCGCGAGACTGAATACCACTTGGGGTCATCATAATAACATCAATATAGTCCCAAATAAGAAAATGTATTCCCTAATGAGACACGCATAGTTTTTGTCAACTTCCATTGAATAAGCTATACATAAGAAACAATGGCTTAAAGAAACATGCACAATAGTTTTCCTCTGAAATTTTGGTAACGTGACTGGGAACTTGATCGCTTCCGAGAAATTCAAGCGGTGATTGATAGCAGTGACAGTCCAGCAGATCAAGAGCACCGATGCCGACAATGAAGGTGCCATTCAGAAGGAACGGGCATGAGTTACTATACAAAGGCACGGAAATGGTGCATTACTCCTTCGGTTAAGTAAGTTAAAAGAAATGCATTGCTAATTTATTTGAACAAACAATGATTTACTTTTGCTAAGTTTATTATAGAAGCTGAGATTACAGAAATATATGAAGGGTATGAAAATTGTGAAAGCATTTTTTATATAACTTCTTGGATCTGTAATACTCCCGCTCCCCTGCCTGTGCATTCAGTAAAGCTCTTTTCACTTTATAAACGAATATAACTGCACAAAATGTTGCCTCTCAAGAGTTGGATTTCACCAACAGTAAATAACCCGTTTACTGTACTAATTTGAAGTTAACGTTCCATTTGACGACATGGAGGTTTGCCTAAGCGGCCGTTTCGCACTTCCGTCATGAATCCAAACGCACAAATATCATGCATATTTACAATCTGTCGGCAAATGTTTGATGAATTTTGAGACTTTTCTGTCGGAGCATTAGGGACAAGCACTGAAATATTATGAACAGCTCAACGAGGATTAAATTATGTTTGGCAAGCCAAACTCCTCGATATAGGTTTTAGATACACGTCCATAACTTACAACACGTCTGAGTCGATGAGCATCCTTTTTCACTCAGATAAACAAACGGTGGGTAATACACGATTGTCGGCCGATCTGGGTAATGTAATCGATTCGGTTACCTTCCTCTCTCATTGTTTGTCTGTCTAGCTCGTTTGGTCCATCATTGAAGTATGATCTAACGCTCCCATCACAAGTCCAGTTCTCCTGAAAACGCCATTTTCTTGCTAAATTCTGGTCAATATATATGTGTGGCAGCTTAGCACCCATCGTAGGATTGAGCTTCTACATGCTACCTGGCTTCGTCCAAATGCTAAATTGAACTTCACCGCGTTGGCCGACAACTGAAATAAATGCGTTGCGATGATCTGGAAGTGTGGTAATACTAACCTGCGTTAGAAATGGAACCCGCCGCTTTCACTGTATATACTTGGAGGCTGTTACACCTCATTCAGACCCCTGGTCACAGCAGTTCTGGTATTGGTGAAGTCGTGTGATGCAGACTAATTGCAAATAACTACCTTGCAGATATGAATTGACAAAAGGCCTAAGCATTTCCAATCTCAGTTCAGTTGATCGTCGCTGTCCAATTATTCCCATCAACGCCGAGCGCCTGATACGGACAGTGTCAATAAAACTATGCACCCAAGCGGACGTTTGTTGTGAATTCCGACAACTAAGAAGTTCAACGCTGCACGCTCAGATGAAGTTCGCCCAAGACTTTCCAAGTACAGTGACACAGTGGTTGTCATTAGACAAACAATCATGTCAGTGACTGTCTGGAAAATGGGTACCCACTTTGTAGGGTGTTCGGGAATTGGCCCAAGCTTCAAGAACGAGTTCGCATTTCAGGCACCATAAATGGATCAGTTTGACGTAGGTTACCTACAAGCTACTAGCCTAAATCACGCTCCGTAGGCTCACCCTAAGGCGTAAGACACCTACTGCGATGAGCCAGCTGGTTTTGTTATAGTCCACAATTTGTGGTTAAACACCTGCGCTTCTTCATCTTCTCGAACATCGCCAACTCCTCTGCGGCTAAGGAGATCCACCCGCTTTATGGCGCTAAACACTAAGGAACGAAGCGCTATACCCGTACTTTGTAGCGTTGAGAAGCTTTGGCAATCGTTATGCACGCTTCTATTTCATCCTATGTCTCCATTTCTCTTCAACATTGTTATCAAAAATACCTGTTGGGATCATTAGAAACGCTGCAGAGTTATGGCATTGAGAGCCTTCCAGGTGAACGCGCCATCAAGTTAGTTTATGGTGATGATATAACGTTGGTTAGTGCAGACTCTCATCGTATGATATGGATCCTTGACCGAATGTTAGCTGAAGGGTCTATTCATAGCATGTACTTAAACTTATCTAAGTGTATAGCACAGCTCCCCATGAATACATTCATCTCAACACGTGGATAGTTTGGTCTAACTAGTTGGCCTCATTTCTGTCGATGACAGCATTGGAGAGAAAGTATTCCCTCGTATCTCAGACACCTGGTCAGTTTTCGCTAACTTGAGACATTCGTGACCTAGTTTCAACAATTTGATCTTGTAAGAAGGAGAGGTCAATCACGCCAGTGTCTGCGCGCTACTTCCGTACGGATGCGAATCCTGGCTTATTCGTGTAGACGAAATGGGCAGGCGCTCAGCCTTTTACTGTGACTGACTGCGGATGGTAGACTGTTTCTGGTTGCAACGTCAAGCGCGCAATTATGGCAGGCACCACGTTCTCGATAAAACAGGTTTTCCTATCCGTTATTTTTTTATCCTGTGCCAATGGCGATGAGTTTGCCACACTTTACGAATATCTAACGAGCGTTTACCATACCGCATGGGGGCAATGGAATTGGCCACATGGAAGTCAGCCGGCCATCTGTGTGCAAACTTTGAGCATACTGATATCTTACGTAGTCATCAATGTAGTTCTTCCAGATTTGGAATCCAAAGGTGAAGAATACCAGTGGCTACCAGGGTTCGAATCAATAGCGCAAAGCCGGTTGCAACGTGCGTAGTCTGGCATCAATATTCAAGTTCAATACTATGAGGGCATAACAAAGCGGGGATCAGTCGTTTGGAGATATCAAAGTAGGAATGTTTTGTATCTCATTATTATTGGGCATAGTTAATATTTGTCATGCACTTTACAGTTATTGGATACCCAGTCTCATTCTTTTGAATGGCTCGATTTCAGTTCTGTTAGACTGCTGGCAATTTACCTGCATGAATATTAAATATATACCTTATGCTGAATTTGATGAATCATTCATAATGCTTTTTCACCACGGTTGAATTACAGTAATTTAGATGAACGTTTGTTCCACAGTTCAATAGGTATGAACGAACCCCTTTTTATTTGCTTCACTCGATTCTGTTAATCATCCACATATTCCATCTACACCTGCGCAAATTTTATCATTTATTTTCTATGTTATTCGGAAATTAGCGTATGACTTGCTCAAGCCAAACACACGCTTACACCAGATCTGACTCCAGAGTTATTCTGGTACTTTTCTGTTCTGTTATACTGTTTAAAATTTAATGTTTAGTTCGCAAGCTTATTTTACTTTTTATTATGCGATTGCTTTTAGATAAACAATGTGTGGATGCGCTTGACTTGACTGTTTAAAAGGGATCCGCCTCCCGGTTATCCGCTTCCTTGATTAAATTGACTCCAGGAGACAGTCGGTCCTCGCTTGTTTTGACGAAGTGGAAGCCGAGCTGAACGTGCGCAGCTCAAAGAGTGCTTCCATCCAGTGGGGAGCAGGCTTGAGCCCCGACATCTTCTGCACGTCAAGTAAGTATGATTCTCGAAATAGATAGGCAAGGACGCTGCAAATGTTCAAGTTGATGGAGTGTGTGTCGGCCTCGTTGATGAAGGATGGTTCACATCCGTATGCTTCCCTATCTTATTAATCCGGTTTTACACCGGAAATGGGATGTTTGGATGGTAGTGTGGGTGATGCAGCGCAAGCCATCTCTGGTCCCTCCGTAAGCGCAGGCCTTCTGCTGCTTTTTCTAAAAAAGACGGCAGTGACAAGCACATTCGGAATAGGATGTCATTAACCGTACAGGTGATGTAGTGTTTAAGATGAATGTAGTGTTACGCTTGAAGTTCACTCAGTGACAAGGAGTCATGTGACGATGGATAATTATGCGGAAATCCTACGGCGACCATTTATAGACTTGTGCGACATGACGGAACGATCAAATCATTTACTGCCACCTAGCGTGGACAATAAGGATGGTCGACTGCTGTGCAAGACGGACCGCAGTTATCGTCCAACTTAGTCAATAGATCAAACCTTATTGGGCATTCAACATATCCTGGGAGACTTCCCATAACTTGTCGTATATGGCTGTTAGTGTAGCTAGAAGCCGAATCCATTGATATTCGCATCATAATTGTCATTTCAGTTCATGTTTGCCCATTATTTGTGTGGTAATTGCTGGACAAATGTGGTGAAATGAATGTAAATGATAATGAATATAAAGAATTCACACAGATATCGAGTATTCGTCAGGAATGAGGTTGACGATGAATTCTTTACCTGAGGAACGACCCCAACTTCCTTTGCACTTCGAGGAGTTGCCTCACTGCGCCGTAGTAACAATTTGATGGGAACAAGTTCATGCTCTTTAGGTTTGGCTCAGCAGTTGTAATTTCAGCAGTCGGGAATGTTTCATTCTCCATCCTGATGCATGGTATCTACTTTTTCTTGCCATCATGCAACCGGTTTTGGTCAGCCTATTGTTTTTCCTATTTCACTATCGTATCCAGATCAAAGCTACAATGCGCAGCTCTGACGGTTGATATTTCAGGCTTATTATGCAATTGTATTAACCTGTTTACATGTGGCCAACTTTTCCTGGTGGAATAGTATAACTGCACACTGCATAACCAAAAAAGAAAACTCAGTGGGTACTTGTTTCAAAATTCAGCGGTAAGTTTGTGTTCTTGACAACGTGGGTTTCCAAGACTTTGAGAAGCGTCAAGACGCAGAAAGGTAAAATTTTTCATTAACTTTGCTTCAGCTGGATGCATACTTTTTGCACTAGAAGACTGACGTAATACAGCTGTATATATTCCTATGTTCAAAAGTGGTAATAAAGTCAATAAAGAAACATCGCACGAGTTGCGCCGCGCCGGAATTCAATCATAACTCTTTGACCAAACTGTCAAACGTTTTCTATGTTCATATTTCATCCTGCCAACACGCAGTTTGAGAAAGTGGCGCGATGCATGAAATTTGTTCATACGTATTTGATAACACTAATTGTACTATCGGAGCTTAGGATCGTTTAAATTTTCGTTTCTTTTAGAAAATTCTGGACACTACCACGCATTTCGAGCTTGTTAGCCTGACGCACCTGAGCATGGCTCATGCTTGTTACACCGTATAGTCAGTGGCTTAACATTCATTGGTCGTAAATATACGTGAAGTAACCACTCCTTACTGCACATCTATGAGTGCTGTTGCTCCTGGCAAATGCCATATAAAAACTGTAGACACGAAACACAAAAAGAGCCCCTACTGGGCCGAGTCTGTTTGAACAATTAGCTTTGATCAAGGGCTTTTAGCGCTTTACCGCTTACAGCACTCAACAAGGCTGCCTCTATTTGGCGTAATTTTTAAAGCTTATAGTACAAGTTCGTAAAATTTGGTTTACCGTTGTCACATTGGACCACGCATCCAAAAAGTTTGCTCTGGTAACTTGTGGAATGTAAACAGTCTATGCAAGTAACTGACTGGTGATTATCCTTGATCTACATGCTTTATTTCCAGAATCACATGTAATGCATGGGAGTGCGTATAGCAACACATTCCGGCGTTTGTCCTCCGTACCAATATTAACTGAAAATAAAAAACGCAGCTGCATTCGGGGTTAGAGGTTAAATACATAGGCGTCTGCGAGTAATCGTAGTAAAAACGACTAATCTTCAGTCAGACTTAGAAGCGCAAGTCAGCTGTGATGACATATTGGAGCATTCAAAGATTTCATGAAAAATGACTAAGCGCACAGTTAAGTTTGTTAGCACTCGCCCAATGGTTGCTCCCTAGACGTAGAAGCACAGCTCCTTTGTGAATAGCTTGTCATCATATCAGAGTACGCAGCTATACCTATCAATGTTTGAGTATGAGTAACTTGGTAGCAACCATGTCACTATTTGGATATTTTCTAAACAGTCTATATCCATCTTTTTGGAAGCCAGCTATTTGAATATAAGCAGTGGGTGCTTCGTTGGTTCATTTTTGCTGTGGTCACGCCAAATTGATCATCAGCCACCGGGCATTCCTTAAGTTAGTGCAAGAAGCGTTCTTCGACAATCCGAACATACAGTATGCGATCGGATCGGTCCAGACTTAAGAGGCGTTGTGGATCGACTCTGTACTACCGTCACATACGTGCTCCTGTTGCCTGTTTCGGCATCACACCAAATAAATTCCGATAGTTACTTAAAACGACGGCCATTTTCTTCTCCGACGTTCTAGGAGACCATAAGGATCCGAGTTTCGCTTTCAAACTAGCAGTGAGTTGGACCCTGTGGCTTTTGCGAGTCTCATTTTGTTCGCTTTCAGCCATAAGTTATCAGCATGCATCGATAAGATTGGAAATGCGAAAAGAATAAATGTAAACCTTGTATATTACCTGACACTTGATGCTTTGCCGATTGCTGGTGATGTCTGGTAAACATGCGAAGAGTGGCCTTCAGACGTATGCATTTATCGCTTACTCAACTCGAATATCAATGTAATTTGATACGGCTAAAGTAAGTATGACTTCGATAGTAGCTTGCGTCTAAGCGTTCAAAACGCCGTCGCAGGCGTAGGCGAAAACGTACCCCAAGATCAGGTGCATGATCAGTGATCACACTTGTGCTCCAGACCAAGACAGTTTTAGACGCAGCCTCTCCAGCGGCAACTGCATGTGTTACGGTCACAACGATCGCCGCTACCAATGTGTACTTCAAAATAATTCGCGGTCTGCATTAAGATTGCGTTTCGCAATGTAGTCACACGACTTAGAAATCACAATGGCCCTCCAATCAGTCATTAACCGTTGTGCCTAGCGTTGCCCGTCTTGACCCGGTAGCCAAAGCGGTAGCGGTTTTGGCTACTTTTATAATGGTCGCGGTTCGAGACATAATATATCCACCTGATGAGATGAAATCCGATCGAAACGCGTCGCGGTTATGCAGTGTTTCTGAGGGAGTAACACCCAATTTCCATCTGCTTCTGCTTCGGTTCCAGTGATGACATTAACCATGGTTTACTTCAATTGAATGGCAGTCTACATTGAGATTGCGGATCGCAGCGGCGTGCCTGTCTTACAAGTTTTGCTCAGTGTTAGCTTTGATGTATTCCTTCACATTATTGACCACCTCTATATAAATGCACTAAATCGATTCGGATCACCATGATCTACATCTATATTTTCGGAGTAATCCCAACGAACGCGGTACACCACAAGCGATGTCTAAGGAGGTCCATTCACTAAGTCAAACGTGCGAAAGTTTGCTTATTTATTTTTCTGCAGTACCTTTGAGATGCTAATCGACAGAGCTTCAGGAAGGCTACCACACAATATCTAACCTAGCACCGCGCATAACTGTATGTTGTAGCTACAGGTTCCTTTTTCATCAGACCTTGTCACCATAATTTTTCGTGATTTTGTCCACCCATATGCTTAGTGAAACATCCATACCGAACCCTCTGACACAGAGCCCGCTGACTGGAGCAGAGATATATGGCAGCCCAAACAGCTTGAACAGCGCAGTCTAAAAGTACATACGAACCTTTGATCCATTGGCCGGAGTAGTTTGCCGAACCTGAATCTACATAGTGATCAACAAGCCCAAGGTCAATTGTAGCTCAGACACGCGGGGGACAGGGTGAAATCGATAGTACTTTGTTCGTTCTGTGCCAATTCTTACTATGCAAACTAGCTGAGGTAACAGGGTATCGACAGATAGCTTGTGGTTCTGTGGCCTATGTTCATATAGTTGCAAAAGCAAGATTGTACAAACGCGTACGATAATGTGTGAGGTGTTGGCTGTTGTGTTGGCAGAGAAAAAGGAACTGCTCGCGGCAATGTGAAGGAAAATCTCAGAAGTTGATTTGGTGATTAATGTATTGCTAGCCAAATCCTAGACCTGTTAAAAGACAAGGGCTCTCCAGCAACAATGTTACACAGTCCAGCGAAAGGCAAACACCGCTATTGAAACACAGCAGCGAATACAGGCCGGTTGAACGATATCCCCAATCTCAAGAAATGTTGCAAAGCATGCCGAGTTGCAAACAAAATGCACAATCACCGCCGTCAGTAACTGGGCAACAATAATTTACTCCTAACGATATTACAACTAAAGACTTTGCACATAAATATTCTCGCTGTAGCCTTGGTCTGTCTTCCACGAAAGACAAGCAAGATAATCCCATACGACAATCCTCCGCTCACAAGAAACTGCATAAAAAGCAATTCCTACGCAACCAAAAGGCGTTGACAGTGATATGTTCAAAAGTCCCAGATCCCCCAGTGAATCGTTAAATGATAGGTAAACCGAGGAGCAAAGTGGCTGGGCTGATATAAGTTGTGCAATCGGACTGAAACTTCTCCCATCATCTCCGTAAGTAGAAGAACCTAAGTTATTGCGAGTACGTTTTGGCAACGCACGTGACCTGAATATGGTCTCCTAACAATTCACATTCTAGTGAGCCATTCTCTCAATGCCAGCAGTTTTCAGGATAAGCCATGCGCAGAAAGACAGAAGCAGTAATCTGACCCGAACATGTCACATCAAAATGAGATGAAGAAAGTGGTACTGGTTCATGGTGTGCCAGAACTAAAGCTGGACAATAAGTGCAAGCGACAAAAACACCACATCGTATTGTGTACATCACAGAACTCTATACCGTGCAACATCTCTTCGTTTTTGACACCACCCGTCTAGTTGCATCCCCGTACTACCACGGCAGCGGGACAAGAATTTTGAAAGTTATCTTGGCTATGTCCGAGATGGTAACAATTGAAATCCAATATGGTATGACATCCGAAAACTTGGGCCTACAGATGTACGGCTAAGCAAACTCCTACAAGCATTACTGATCACACACAAAATCCAATCACGGTTGTCCCCACCTAATGCCAACCTTACTTTAAAAACACACATTTCAAAAACTTCAGCATGCCGGCACGATTTGCTCCGGTCACTCACAAAGAACCGAGATCCTTATTTGTCAACGAATAATTTGAAGCTACACCAAAGCTCAAGGTTTCTACTCTAAGCAAAACCAAGAAACAACAGGTTAGTACATCGTAGTAGTGAACGAAACTTGGCAAACAAACAACATACTAGATCCAGAGATGGAAATCAGTGAGATAGCAGTCATTAGAAATGATTGTCCATCGCGAGATAGCTGTGTTGCAAGTTACTATTGAGATGACCTTGCATGAGAGGTCATTACCGAACATAGCCTTTTTATTGCTGACGAATTATTTTGCCGACTGCAGCTAGCAGGTCGAGATGGTCGATTACAAGAGAAGTCGCGTGATTCTTGATTCTTAGCAGTTGGATACGTGCCACCCACCTCTTTGGCAGTGAGTGATGATATTCTGTTAAATTCACTCCACTATACAGTTTCAAAAAGTACTTTTATTATATTATAATGAGCAACGTCAACGTACATTCAATTGTTTACGTGTCCCATAATAGGCCATCAGTTAAACCAAAGCTCCTTGTATACATGGGCACGGCAGTTATGTATAACCAAGTGCATCGACCAAACAGACACCGCGGTTCAATGAAGTCATCATTACTGGACCTAATCCTGACAAATGAAGAGTTGATCTTTGAGCCCGTCTCACACGATCGCTTGCTAGACAATAGCGACCATTCACTCTTTACATTTGGTTTTATGTGTTATCCTAGCATGGTTGATAGAGAACGCGAAATATTACTGACTATTCCACGCTTCACAACCTAACGTCAACCATTGACTGAGGCCTGCAGACACACAATTCGGCGAACGACGCATGGAATCTATTGAATTTTAAAGGTAACTGGTTAATATCAGCAGCCGTTACAGTTGTGCAATTAGGAGTATCACGCTGGACGAGCAGTTGGATCCAATGCACAAAAAGGGAATCAACGGTAGAGATGGTATTTAGAAGCAAAATACGCTAAACCCAAGTGATCCTTCATAGCAGAATTACTAAATAATCCGAAACTGCTGCACGTCAGTTATTAGGGCGGACAAGTACTAATGGCTAGAGACCATAGTATTAAAGTTTGAGAATAACAAAAAGCTGCTGTACAGGTATTTGAACGACAATAGAAAGGTTAAAACTAATATACCAATACTCTTGACGGTCAGTGGCTTAAGGACTAGTGCTTTGGATACCGCGAACGCTCTACTCCTGCAGTTTGGCCCAGCGGTAACAAATAAAACGGAATCTTTGTTTTATCAGCTACCAAAAATGCCGTCGGCTTATCCAGTGTCATTTTTATCATAGTGGCAGTCGTGAACCAATTGCAGTCTCTCCGTAAAAGCTGTGCCTCGGGAATCGATAATATCTGCACAGTGGTACTTAAAATACTTACCTCCGACATAACAATACACCGTGCAGCAATTTCCCATGGCCTGTTTGACTCCCATACACCCCATTTGAGTAGGAACGCAGAATCATCGTTCCTATGTACGAAGCTGGTTAGAGATCGGATCCTGAAAACTACCGACCAAATACTCTCATTTCTGTCTTATCAAAAGTGACAGAATCGGTGATGGCAGATTACCTGACGCGATATTTGCGAAGTCTGAAATATTTTCCATGTCCAAGATGATTTTAGTCGCAGACGATCTGACCTCACTAATCTGCTTCTTGTCTGGGATTCATAGACCAATGCAGCTGATGAAGTAGTCCAACTAGATGTAGTTTATATGGATTGTTCTAAGGCATTTGGTAGGGTAAATCACTTCGTTCTCCTCCATAAGCTTGCTGCGTATGGTATCAACGGTTCCCTGCACAACGGGTTGGAAGATTAGCTACAAGATAGTACCATCAAGGTAAGAACAACCAACATTTACTCCGAAAGCTTGTGCGTATCAATTGATGTGCCGCAAGGACCTGTCCTCCGCCCGCTATTGTTTTTAGTTACTTAGATAACCTTCTGGAAAACATTTTATTCCAGATGCAGATATTTGCAGATGATGTTACAATACGGAAAGCAATTCGCTCAACATCCGACCGTGCCTATCTCCAGAGCGATCTGGACCGGATTAACGAATGAACAGAGAGGAAGCAGCTCCCACTCAACCCTGAAAAGTGCCACCCGCTGACGGTGCGTGGCAGATTCAGAAACACATATCATCTGGGGTATCTCGTTTTGCAACAAGTATCTATTGAACGAGTCTTTTGTATCATGGTACAAGAAAGTCTTAACAATTCGCTCTAATGCTCGGAAGCAGCGAATGTGGCGAACTTGAAATCGTGACATTTGAGGCGAACTCTCGGCGAGTTTAAGCGACGGATAGTAACACTTTTCATCAACACATATCCCAGTCCCCAGGTTGAATATGCATTTCAGACCTGGCGCCCATGCTTAAAAGGAGATGCAGTCGAACCCGCTTTATTGTTCACCCGGTTTGTAGCCCACCCCCGCTTTATCGCCGTTTTACAAAATACATATTATTTTCTCATAAATATGCTAACTTTCCACCGTCTAATTACCCATTGCCAGGGCAGTCCTACCGTTTACTTGCCCAGTTGCTTAGGCTTTGCTTTCGTCGCTTGATCAATTTGACGCCTTCGCTCATTATTACTATTACCATACAGCTAGCCAGCCCTATAGAGTCAAGAACAACAAAGAGTTCGGCGGCTTTATTGACAGATCAGAAAAGGTTACATGCGTCTTTCAATACACCATCAAGCTACATGTACAGACGGCTGTGAGCAAATTCACAGCCCTATTCAAAACTCCAGAGCTGAACGAAGTCGGGTAATCATTCCGCTCCACATTAGTCAGTGCTCTATTGATTATACACATGCATGGCTAGTAACATAAAGCATTTGTATTTAACAGAAAGTTTGGACGTTTTGAACAAAATTAAAACTTTTCCACTAGCAACCTCGCGGGCCAAGTTGTTTCGTGATTTACACCTTTCTCATCGTACCCCAGACAGGTTGATTGTCAGTGAATATGAACTTCGGCAGAACATGTCGCACGGCACTGCAAGCGCTCAGAAAAGGAAGCGATGTGGGTAGGATGACCAAGTTAATACTGCATTGAAAAAAGGTTGATTGCGGTTCATGAGCACAACTAAACAGTTACACACCCACTTCTGACGAAAAAGGTAGTAGGATTCGGGTAAAGATTTGGAAAACCTTTGCTGCCACAGAAGCATGGTTGCAAAGATGGAAAAATAGCAAGCAAATCCTGTATGAACTGCTTACGCTGAAAAGAGTTCCGCGAACAGAGCAGTCTGTAAAAATTGGCTAAATGATCGACTTTTAAATGAATTTATGATGGGAACGTGTAAAATGCAGACGAAACGTCTTTTTTTACTGAGTATCTCTAGAGGCCTCTGTGATATTTTTCCGACAAGTTCAGCGGATCGAAAAAACCATGGATAGAATCACGCTCCTGTGCTGCGCGAACATGTCCGGCACAGATAAAACAAAACTAGTTTCGCTTGGAAAAAAGTAAGAAACCACGTGGTTTTAATGGCGTGAACGTGGACACATTTACCGGAATTTACAAAGCTAACAAACATGCGTGGATGACACAAGCACCTTTCACCGAGTGGGTCCTCGAATACTACAATGAGCTAGGCCAAAGTGGTCGAAAAGTAATGTTGCTCTTGGATGATTACATAACGCATCCACAGGCAGAAGGCTTGAAAAGCATACAAATGGAATTTTTGCCGACAAACACGACCACCATTCTTCAACCCATGGAACAAGGTGTGATTATGAATCTGAGAATCCATTACAGGAAAAAAATGTGGAACGAATTCTTTATCACATCGAAAATAAAGTGTTGTCTGACTCATCCTCGGCGGTGAATGCTTGCGCCAAAATTTCTGTGCTTGGTACAATTCTGTTCGTTTTAAAGGTTGGAGACAACCTACCGGTGCAACAGTAAAAGCTTGCTTTCGACACGTTGGCTTCAGTTGACTGGCATCCGATGCACTTCCTGATGACGTCGTCATCGCTGACGGCGAGATCAGCGGTTACACAATCCCAGTCATCAATACAGAGGAGTTCGTCGCCATTGACAATGATGTGTAATGTACCTCAGATCAGACAACAGTTGAAGATGAAATCGACAGTAAAATTTTCGGCAATTGACTAGAACAGGCAGAAGGCAGCGGCTCGGCGGATAACGTATTAGATTCCTCAGTGAGTAACAGCAATCTGCGAGTGTCGCATTTAAGAGCAAATAACTATGTGAATGATCTGTACAGCAACTCTCTTTCGTATGGGCTAGGAAATGATTTCTTGTCAAATTGGACTTCCTCAGTGCAACAGTGACTGGAGTAGTAGCTCAAAATAATGTACAAGTAAAGTTGGATTGTTTTCTCACCAAAAAAACAGTAGCGTTAGTTTCTCAAGCGTTCCAGGTAAGAAGCATTCATTTATAATTGTTACTGGTCATAGTTTTTGAATCAACGTCTTTTGTAAGCTTTAGTTACAATTATGTACTTTACCCTACTTAGCATGTTACAATTCAATTGATATACTGTATAATCATCCAATGGTTTTTTCCTTTCAAGAAAATGGCAACACCGGTTAATTGCTTACCCCGCTTTATCGTCCACTTTTGAAATATCTCGATGGTAGGCAATAAAGCGGTCTCTACTCTATAGGTCTCCTGGAGCAACCCCAAAAATTGTCACCAAGGCCAAGCGTGGATTATCCGGTCTCAGTTGCGGAATGTGCCTTCGTTTACTCAGTGTGTTCTTATCAGAACACAGACACCTTCGCGGGGATCTCGTCATCACATACCAATTAATAACTGAAAGCGTGTAACCACGTACATCACCGCTGAACCTAGCCTAGTTCAAACAATGTCGAGGCCATCACATACAACTAGAGACGCAACATTACCGTTTGGATTATGGGAAGTAGTATTACCCATCAGAATTTGTTCACATTGCCATACACTACCAACACAACTGGTGGACAACATAGACATCGTGATAGACGACAAAACTCATAACATTCCTCGCAGTAACAAATGCTAAACACGGACGCGCTTCGATTTCAATTCACATCATCAGGTTTTGACAGCAGCCTTCAAAACCGAGACCATTGGAATTAAGCCAAAAACTTTACCCATTTGGCTACCGGGACAACGTGCGCAACTCCGACAAAACGGTGAATGACAAATTGGAGAGTCTATTTCGGAGTACACGTTGTTTAATTGAATCGCGACGCGCAATCCTAATATGGACCACGATTCATATTAAAGTAAACCTTGGAAAAATCAAGCAACATTAAGATAGCCGAAACAGACAAAAATGGTGTGCTGCCAACCAGAAACCAATGCACAAGTAGAAGGCGTCTCGATGTAATTTCATTTCAACAAGTGAGGGTATCAAACCTCGAACCCGCTGCCATCAGAATAGTGGCTGAAACCTCTACCGATTTGGCAAAAGGGTCAAGGCGGACAATGCATTTCACAACGGAGACTGAGTAATTAATAGGTCTATTTTAGAGTATATGTTGCGTGATGGGATGGCGACGCGCAGCCGCAATGCGGACCGCGATTTACACAGAAGTGAACCTTAGTCACTGTAATCAAAATGACCATAGCCGAAGCAGATGTAAATTGAGTGTTGCCCACCAGCTGGCACTGCAAAGCCGGGACACGTTTTGATGTCATTTTATCTCATCAGCTGGAGATAGCAGTCTTCGACCCCGCGACCTTGAGAGAAGCTGCATGCTAATCGCCCACTTGTTCACTGGTGGTTTGTTAACTGTGGTTTAGCGACATTTTGTCGCACACCTTTGGATCCATACCTATTCATCGTGCTTTTACAACTTCTAACTTGTGATACCAGTTTTCCGAGTATACTCCAGTGCATCCTACATTTACCCTGATTTCTAACTTCCGGGCAGTGTTTTGCCGATATCCAAGCGCTAAAATTTGCCTATTTTCAACCATGGTAGACATTGTTTGGTCTCACTCGATAGATCATTTCAACGGCTTTCGAACGAACTGTCACTCGTTCAAATCATACATTGCTTTGTGCAGCTACAGGTCTCAAAGCAAATTCACCGGGCGCGATCCAGAGGCTTAACCACGAAAATTCTCAATCACACCTTCGTGTTTTCTGCCCCACGTTCAAGCTGACACATTCTACTGGCACGCCAGAGAGGACAGTCTACAAGCACACAACTGCAACGTGAACACTGTGAACTTACCGACAACGTCAATAACAGAGCGACCTTTTATCATAGAGGTGAGTCATTCAAATGGTTCGTAACATTTGCTCAACAAGCGTGATGCCCACTGTGCCACAGATGAAAGATCTATGTGGATCATGTTCCAAACTTGTTAAGGGGGGCATTTTGTGCCGTAACTGTTGCAAATTCTTCCATGCGAGATGCCTCCGAGTTAAACCTAGTCAGGCCAAGTTATTAAACAAACCAGACTCGCTATGGTTCTGTGTAGAATGCACATTGATCCCACTGATAAAAAGCGTGCTCTGTTATCTCAGAAGTATGACCAGCTACTAGCCAAGTTTGAGGAAATGGTGACCAGCAAAATCACTGGGGCTGGGGTAAGCATAGCGAACTGTGCAACCCAATCCTTCCCCTTGATTGCTGCTCCTTTTTGCGAAGAATTGCTAATAACACCGTAAGCAGCACGACATCTAGAGTCCAGAACATAAACATCTGTCCCAATACCACACGTAGCTCACATGTGACTAATGCGGTTCCCAGTTCCATCGGAGTAACTATAGGTAAGGCTACTTCCAAACTCCCGATGGAGTGCGTAGAAAAAGAGCAAGCCGGTGCTAGCGAAAGTTAGGTTACGGTTGCCTCCAAGACGAGCCGTCATTTAAAATTAACATCATTCCTAACCGGATCGGAAACTGAGGATCATAGCGGAGTTTTCCTAGTGCAAGCACCTCCGGCTTCCTGCGGTACATCTCCGAGTATTTCAATCACTAACCGCAACATGTCGAAAGGTGTAAAGAAACAGCTACCTGTACTGAGCGTTCTGTGCTCCAATATCCCAGCATCAAAGTCGACATAAATAAGGGGCAGGCAGTTGGATGACCTCAACCAGTGGGAGATTTTAGTAACCTAATCGGAGTTGTACTGAAACCTGTACACGTATTGCGTATTGCGCGGCACCCCAGCTCTAAGCATTTCGGAGAGCCAAGTGTTCTGCGCGTTGTGCTGAACTGCATCACGGAAGTAGAATCAGTACTACTGTCGGCAGGTAGTCTCAGAAATGAACACTGCTCCATCCGTATCTTTCCATACATCCCATGGGGCGAGCGTTATCGAGTTAACCGCATCTTAGCGGACTACCTGAAGGAAACTACAACCAGAACCATACTTCTTCACGAGGTTCCTGAAACCGAAGCATCTGATGAGCATAAAATAACAACCCATGATAAAGAACCGTGGTGTTATATTCGTGAAACAATCTGCTAGGATGATGTGTTACCAAAATCCCTGTCACGACTGCCTACCTCACCAAACTACAAAGGAAGTGGCACGAGGGTGTTGAAGGTGGTCTTTCAGTCAAACCTTACGGTAGCACGGATGCTAAAAGCTGGTACATGTTCCGTTGCAGACTACCATCTGAGCTTCGACTGAAGACAGTCAGCGATATGCCTCCTAGAGATGATATGTCACTCAAAGAACCAAACGCCATGGGATCTATGCAAGAACAATGCACCAGTAGTGTGCCGAATGGACCCATACAACCTGTAGATTATATTGACCAGACACCTTATACTGTACCTCGAAGATCGGACACGGTACTAACTACAATGACGATGAATAAGACATTAAACACTTTACCAAGTACACATCGAAAAAACGATTATTCACCGGCAATTCACTGGTCGACGAAACTTCACGTATGAGTTGTACAACCTCTGAAACACTGCTTAAATCTGAGAAACTTTCATATATGTATACTAACGCCCATGGGCTCCTCAGTAAAATTACCGAAATTTGACTACCTCAGGTTGCGAATGCTTGGGATTTAATTCCATAAGCACAACTTATTTACACCAAGAGGTGACTGATGCTGTGGTTGTGATAGCCGGAATGTCACTCATCCGGAACGACCGCCCCAGCAGAGGAGGTGGGGTTCTGCTCTACTACCGTAGCGATCTACAATGTACAATAATTGATGTTCTGGAAACACACGTTACCGACTCACTCTGGTGCCGTTACCGACTACGACACAACGACGCATGTCTCGTAGCTATCGTTTACTGCCCCCCCACCAACGTCCACACTGGAAATGGATTCCTGCTTGATCCGTGGCCTAAACAGAGTAACACGCACTAGGTACAGCCACATACTCGTCTCCGGAGACTTCAATCTACACAATCTGGAGGTTTTGGCATCGCCCAGTAAGCAGTTCAAAGCAGACTTGCATGAAATGATCGCTAATAATCCTTTGTACAAACAAGTCACCACGCCCCCTAGATTCAGGACAGCAAATAAACCGTCCATATTGGACCTTGTGCTCATGATTGAAGAGCTCATGGTTGACAAGTTATTGATGGATAGTCCATTAAATCTCAGTGACCATGTATTAATAACTTTTAACTATGTGTGTTATGCAGAGTATCCATCTAACCACTCGGAACTAACTCATACAATCACACGCTACCACGTATTGAAAGAACTCGCCGACGCAGCTGCTTGGGAATTCGCAAACAAGAGACCCCTTGACAACGTTTGGTCAGTGTTCGTTAATAGACTCAGCGACATCGTCAACTGAGCATCAGAGACCAAGCCCCTTCGTTCCGAAAAAATGCTTCCCTTTCTAAGGAGCGTGACTCGAAAGTGCCTTGCAATAAGGGATGCAGCATGGAGTGCTTACAAGATTAACCCCGACTCAGAGACTTGGGGACATTTCCTGACCCATCGCAGCCATTGCACTGCACTTGTCCGTGACGAAAAAGTAACTTATCAACAGTGCCTAGCCGAAACATTCATGACAAACAACAAACTGCTACATAGGTATGTCAATAATCTTCGTAAAGGGAAGCATGGAATCCCTCCACTTTTCACTACAGACGGTAGAGGACAAAGTGCCGAAGAAACAGCTAATGCCCTGCGGCTACAATACGCCCCAATTTTTGAACTCGCAACCGCTGCCTGTCCCATAGTTTCATGCACATTACCGACACCATTGTTTATAAATGTAATTATCAACCCATCATTTGTGCTAAGGAAGTTACTCTCACTGCGTGAGCATAGTTCTCCGGGAGCAGACAACATTCCCCCGAAGGCACTGAAGGCTGTGGCCAATAAGCTAGCTGAACCACTGTCATAGCTCTTCCAGTGGTGCTTTGATGAACAACGAGTCCCCACTGTGTGGAAATGTAGCATTATCACCCCTATTTTTAAAGGCGGTAGCCGTTCAGATCCTGCAAACTATCGTCCAGTGATGCTCCTCCCTATGCGTGCGAACGTGATGGAAGCAGTCGTCGCTGAGGCTTTAATGGACTTTCTGGAAAATGCAACATCTTGGAACCGGAGCAGCATGGCTTCCGTCAGCACCGTTCATGCACCACCAACCTACTGATTGCATGAGGTAGTTGGACCAAAGTGGCTGATAATGGAGTCGGAGTTGACGTCATCTATCTGGACTTCACCAAAGCTTTCGACCGCCTTTATCACTACATCCTACTTCAATGGCTACTGAGTTATGGAATCGGAGATCCTGTACTTGGTTGAACTGGCAGCTTCCTTCACCAACGGAAGCTTCAAGTACCTGTTAGGGGATCACTCTCTAACCCAATTGAGGTGGAATGTAGTGTCCCACGAGGCTCAGTGCTGGGACCGTTCATATTCCTGGTGTTTACCAACGACCTGGCAAGAGTTATCTCCTCAAATTTCCTCCTTTTCGCCAATGACGTCAAGATGTGGCGGGCGATTAGTAACAAGCCAGATCAGGACCTGCTAAAACATGACTTAGATTGCATTTATGTATAGTCAAAGAGGAACATGCTTCAATTGAATATAGCTAAGTGCAAAGTAATACATCTGCGTCACCAGCCGGTGAGCGCTTACAAGCTTGAAGACCACACCTTGGAGAAGGTCTCTCAGGAGTGTGACCTGGGTGTATTGGCACAAGAAGATCTCGGGTGTTCAAAACAAGCAGAGAATGCCAAGAGAACCGGCAATCAACAGTTCAGCCTTCTTCGCAGAGCCTTCGGTCGGTTTGAACCCTCAATCTTTCCCCAAATGCTTAACGCCTATGTGCGACCTCACGTGGAATATGCTATTCAGGCTTGGCAGCCGTGGCAGAAACAGAATCTCTTTGCTCTCGAGACTCCTCAACGAAGGGCGACCAAGAACGTCAGGGGCCTCTTTCATCTGCCTTATCAGCTTAGACTGCAATCTCTAAGAATTTACAGCAGTCGGTATCGGCTTTTGCGAGGGGATCTCTTAATGGTTTACCAGATTCTGAAGAACCCAACCCACATTTGCCTTCCGCTGTTGTAATTGCACCACAACACTAAACTAAGAGGTCACCCTCTGAAACTGACAATTCAGTATAGCCGGCTTGAATGCGGTGGAAATTTCTTTTCCCTCCGCGTGTGCCAGCCTTGGAACGCCCTCCCTAATTATGTCGTCTCTGCTCCCAAACTGGTGATATTTAAATATCGTGTTGGCGGTGCATTGTCACACATTTCATTTTATGACTTGTTTGCCAGGGGATACAAAACGCAATCAAATGGTGTCTTGCCAAACGCCTAACCAATGGATTTATGGATTTATACGTTTAATACGTGAACATCTCCGCTATTCGACATAAGTCTATGGTGAGTCCACCACAACGCTTTTCATTTTATCATGCAATTGATTTTCGCGGTAATTTCCATCCCACGGGATTAGTTAGGTAATGCTTTTTTACCTGTAATAAACCATTGTTCCATTGTTCCAAATAATAGCAGTCTCAATGGGGACAGCATTTCAGATTGACCTGAACCATGGTCACATCAACCCCACCTATGATAGCCGTGGCAGAATAAAATTTCTTATGGCCAGGCCTGATAAATGCACAACTACGACGATATTCGATGTCCTTCCAACTCTTTAGGTGGAGATAGCAGGCCACAAACCCGCGACCCTTAGAATATTAGCCGAAACCACTACCCGTTAGCTAACAGGTCAAGGCTTGCAGCACTTGTCACTAATGTGGTCGACTAATCTGAGTGTCCAACTAAGCGTACACGTTGTGTAATTGGATTGCGGCCAGCAATCTCGATTCGAACCGCAAATCACATTAAATGGAACTTTGGTCACTGCGATCAATAGTAGGGCAACAGAAGCACATGAAAATTAAGTGTGGTCCACCGGCAAACTCTCCACAACCACGACGTGTTTTGATGTCACTACATCTCATTGGGTGGAGATAACAGACCTCCAACCCGCGAGCATTTGAATATCCGCAAAAATCACAACTCCAGTGGCTAAAGCCTCACGGCAAGCAACCCTAGTCACAACGGTGAATTACTGATTGGAGGATCCATTTTGGATAACGAAGTGTGATTGCAGCACGTCGCGAAATCTCCATGAGGACTTCAATTCACAACGAAGTGATCCGTGGTCACTGCGATCAGTACCACCGTAGCCAAAGCAGCTGGTAATTGGTTGTTGTCCGCCAGAAAACAATATACAACCACGACGCGTTTCGATGTCATTTCATCTCATCAGGTGAAGATAGCAGGTTTCCAACCCGCAACCATTGGATTAATAGCCGAGACCTCTACATATTTAGCTACCGAGTTACGGCCGTCAACACATCTTAAGACAGTGAATAACAAAATGGAGCATCAATTTCCTATTACAGATTGCGTGATTAGATTGCGACCCGCAATCGCAATGTGGACCGCGATTCACATTGAAGTGAACCTTGGTCATTGCCATCGAAAGGACAATAGCCGAATCAGAAGGAAATTATGTGTTGCTTGCCCGAAAACACTGCGCAACCACGATGTGTTTCGAAGTCATTTCATCTCATCAAATGGAGATAGCAGGCCTCGAACCCGCGGCTGTTGGATAAACAACCGACACCTCTAGCTATTTTGCTACCGCATCATCGCGGGCGACACTATTTACAACGGTGAAGGACCAATTGTTGAGTACGCTTAGATTACATGTTGTGTGATTGGATTGCGACGCGCAGTCTCAACGTGGACCGCGATGCATATTGAAGCGAACCCTGCTCACTGTGTTACATAGGACCGTTGCTGAATGAGATGGAAATGGTGTGTGTTGCCTGCATAAGCACACCGCGCAACCACGACGCGTTTCGATGTCATTTTAGTTCTGTCAGGTGGAGACAGAACTTTTTGTACCCTCGAGGATCTGAATAGCAAAAGTGACCTCCAATTATTTGGCTAGTGGTTGACGGCGGACAACGCCAACCACAACAGTAAGTGACCAATAGGAGCGACACTATTTGAGTACACGTTGTGTGATTGAATTGCGACGCGCAGTCACAATGTATACCGCCGTTCATATTAAAGTGAACCTTGGATACTGCGATCACGGGTACCGTAGCAGAAGCAGATGGTGAATAGGTGTTTCACGCCCGAAAACTGCAAAACCGCGACGCGTTTTGATGTTATTTAATATCACCAGGTGGAGATATCTTGCCCCAAACCCGCGACCATTGATATAATAGCAGCTATTTATACCTCTGGCCAAAAGGTCATAGCGGGCAGCGCTTGTCACAACCGTGATTGAACATTTCGAGGGTCTGTTTTGGATTACATGTTGTGTAATTGGATTGCGAAGTGCAATATTAAAGTGGACTGCGATTCACATCGAAGTAAACCTTGGTCACTGGGATCACACGGAACGTAGCAAAGAAGACAGAAATTGTTTCCTGCCCGCCCTGAAACACTGCACAACCAAGACTTGCCTGGAAGTCATTTCATTCCTTCAGGTGGAGATAGCCAGCCTAGAACACGCGACCATCGGAATAGTAACGAATTATCTACCCCTTTCGCTACCGGGTCACGTTTGGCAGCAATTTTACAAGACGAGTAAATATTTGAAAGGTCAATTTTTTTATTACACTTTGTGCGAAAAGATCGTGACGCGCAATCTCGATGTTTACCACGATTCACACTGAAGTGAACCTTTGTCACTGCAATCTCTAGGACCGTAGCCGAAGCAGATGGAACTTGGGTGTTGCCCTCCACCCCGAACATACTGCACACAGATGACGCGTTTCCATGTCAGTTCATCCCCTGAGGTGAAGATGGCATTCCTTGAAATGGCGACAATTATTAATAGTAACCGAAATGTCTGCCCATTTTGATACCGGTTATCTTCGGGCAACGCATGTCACAACGGCGAATGACTAATTAGAGGGTCAATTATTGATTACACTGTTTGGTTACATTGTGACGCGCAACCGCAATTGGACAGCGATTCATATTGAAGAGAACCACGGTCACTGACATTACTAGTACCGCAGCCCAATCAGCTTGTACTTAGATAGTGCCCACCCAAAAATCCTTCAAAGCACAATGCGATTCGATGTCGTTTCATCTCATCAGGTGGAGATAGAAATCCTTCAACCTGCGTCCAGTGGAAGAGAACGGGATCCACTAACTCGTTGGTTACCGCTTCACGGCAAGCAAAATGTTTTACTACGGTGACTTACTAACTGGATGGACAATTTGGATTACACGTTGTAGGACTGGATTGCGACGCTCAACCTTAATGTGGACCCCGATTTACATAGATATGCACCCAGGTCATTGTGATCTATAGGACCGTAACCAAAGTGGATGGAAACTGTGTTTATTCTTTCGAAAACACTAAACAACCGCGACTGGTTTCTAAGTCATCTCATTGTATCAGGTAAAAATCTCAGGCCATTGGAATAGTAAATGAAAATTCTACCCTTTTGGCTAACGGATCACGGCGTGATAAGCTTTTCAAAAAGTGTACGAGCAATCGGATGACTAGATTTGGATTACATATCGTGTGATAATACTGCTAACCGCTATTTCAATGTAAACCGCAATTCACATGGAAGTGAACCTTGGTCACTGCGATCACTAAGCGCTTGGCCGAAGCAGATAGAAATTGGCTGTTTTCCGCTCAAAACACTGCACAACCACGACGAGTTTCGAGGTTACGTCATCACATCAGTGGAGATTGCAGGCATTGAAACACCCGACCTTTAGAACAGCATCGGGAACATCTGGCTCTGTGTCTACTGTTTCACGGCGAGCAACTCTGGTCACAACCGTGACTGACGAATTGGAGGGCGAAATTTTATTAAACTTGCGTAACTAGATAACAACGCGCAATCTCAACTTGGTCCGCGATTCACACTGAAAGGAACATCGGTCACTACGCTTACCTGGACCGTTGCCAAAGCAGTGGCAGATCGGGTTTCGCCTGCCTAAAGGCACTGCGCAAGCAGGACGCGCTTCGATGCCATTTCATTTCATAAGGTGGATATCCCAGGCCTCGAACACGTGAGCATTCGTCCTCGACTAGTTAAATACCGGGTCTCGGAGAACAACGCTTGTCACAACTGTGAATAAATAATTGTTGTGTCGAATTTGGTTATACATTGTGTGATTGGATTGCGGCGCGCAAACTTAACGTAGTCCGCGTATTACACTGAACTGAACCTTAGTCACTGCGAGCACTGAGACTGTAACGGAAACAAAAGAAAAATGTTTGCTTCCCCTCCCAAAATACTGCCAACCACGACGCAATTCTACCTAATTTTATCTTATTTGGTAGTGATGTCAAGCTTTGAAATATCGACCTTTTTAAAATAAAAGGTGAAGCCTCTACCACCTTGGATACCAGCTAACGGCGGCAACGATTGTCTCAACGGTAAATGACTAATTGGAGGACAAATATTAGCTTAGTCTGCGACCCACAAACTCCATATGAACCACGGCTCACATAAAAGTGAACCTTGTTCACCGCAATCACCTGGACGGTAACTGTAGCAGATAGAAACTGGGTGTTATCCGCCAAAACTAACTGCACATTCACGACGCCTTTTAATGTTAATTAATTACTTCAGACGGGATAGGGCGCTGCAAACACGCGTCCATTGCAAAATTAGCCAAATTCCTTACCTCATGGCTGCGGGATCACATCGGGCAAAGTTTTCACTACGGTGAATGAGTAATTAATGTGTCAATTTTATTACACGTTGTGTGATTGGGTTGCGACGCGCAATCTGAACGTGGACCGAATTTCACATTGAAGCAAACCATGGTCCGTGCGATCAATGGAGGCGTAGCCGACGTGGATGGGAATTGAGTGTTCCCGCCAGAAAACGCTGTACAACGACTGCGCGTTTCGATGTCATTTTATCTCGTCAAAAGTGATGGCAGACCTCGAACCCGCGAGCATTGGAATAGTAGCGGAAACCACCAGCAATTTGGTTACAGGGTCACTGCGGGCGCAACATAATTGTATTGTTATTTTTAGGTTTTACGTTGTGTAATTGGATTGCAACCGCAATCTTAGTGTTAACCGCGATACACATATAAGGGAACATTGGACACAGCGATTACTATGAACGTGGCCGAGACAAATGGAAATCTGTACTAGCCCGTTTATATACGCTGCACATCGATTGTGATTATAGATGCCACTTCATTTCATCAGGTGGAGATAGCAGACCTCGAATCACGAGCCATAGAATAGTAGCGGAACCCTCTGACCCGTGGGCTAACAGGTCAACGTAGACAAGGCTTGTCACAAGGGAGAATGATTAATTGGAGGGTCACAAATGGATTACATGTTGTGTGATTGGATTGCGACGTAAAACCGCAATTGGAACTCGAATCACATCTAAGTAAACATTGGTCAATATGATCACTGGTCGCTTAGCCGAACCACATAAATATTTGGTGTTGCCTTCCCGAAAACGGTGCACAACTTCGACACGTTTCGACGTCATTTCATGTTATAAGTTGAAGTTATCAGGCCTAGATCCAGATACTGTTGGAAAATTAACCAAAATCTCTACATTTTTTTCTACCGGGTCACGACAAGCTGCACTATTCACAACCGTGAATGAATAGTTGGAGTGAGAAATTCGGATTAAACGTTGCGTGATGGGTTTGCGAGGCGTAATCTCAATGTAGACTGCGGTTCACATTAAACTTAATGATAATCACTGCTAGTATTAGGAGTGTAGCCATAGCAGACGCAAATTAGTTATTTCTCACGCAAATTCCCTGAATAACAACGACGCGTTTCGATGTCATTTCATCCCAGCAGGTTAAATAGCAGGCATCAAACCCGCGACCATTTGAACAGTCACCAAAACCTCTACATTTTTGGCTACTGGTTCACGGTGGTCAACGCATTTCACAACGGTGAATGAATAATTAAGGTGACAATTTCACATTAACAGTTGTGTGACTGGATTGCGACGTGCAGTTTGATTGTAGACCGCGAAACATATTGAAATGAATCTTGATCATCGCGATCCCAAGAACAGTAGCCGATGCAGATTGAGTTGAATGTTGCCTGTTAAATTAACCTACACAACCACGGCGCGTTTTGATGTCTTTTCATCTCATCAGGTTGGGACAACTTTCCTGGAAACAGAGACCATGGGAATTGTCGCCAGAACCTCCATTTTTTCTGCTGGTTCACCGGATGCAACGCTTGTCACATGGGTGAATGACTAGTTGTATGGTCAAATTTTGTTTGCATGTTCTGTGGCTCCATTGGGATGCGCAATCTCAATGTGGACAGCGATTTACATTGAAGCGAATCTTGGTCACGGCAATCATTAGGACCGCAGCCGATGCAGATGGAAATTGGTTGTTGCCTGGCAGAAAGTCCTCCACAAGGACGACGTGATTCGAGGTCATTTCATCTCATCTGTTGGAGATAGTAGGCTTTGAAACCGCTACCATGGGAATAATCGCCAAAATCTCCGTCTTCTTTGCTAACGAATCACTGGGTGGGAACGCATGTCACAAGGGTGAATGAACAATTTCATGGTCAGTTTCTGATTAGAATATCCGCGCTTCCATTGCGACCTGCATATTTAATGTGAATAGTGATTTACAATGAACTGAACCTTGGGCACGGCGATCACTAGGACCGTAGCCGATGCAGATGGAAATTGGTTGTTGCCCGTCAGTATCCACTGCACGGGCACAGCGCTTTTGGATGTAATTCCCCTTCATCATGTGGAGATTGCAGGCCAAGAGCCGGCGACAATAAGAATATTAGCAGAAACCTCTAGCCATTTGCTGCCGCGTTACAGTAGACAACGCTTGTCACAACGGTGAATGGCTAACTGGAGGGTCAATTTTGGATTACACGTTCTGTGATTGGCATGCGACACGCAATCTCCACGTGGATCGCGATTCACATCGAAGTGAACCTTCGTCACTGCAATCTCTAGGATCGCATCCGAAGCAGACTGTTATTAGGTTTTACAAGTTTAAATAAATTGCACGACCACGACACTTTTTGATGTCACTCTATCTCATCAGGTCGAGATAACAGACCTCGAAGCAACAACCATTTGAATATTAGACGAAACCGTAATAGCTATGGCAACCAGTTCAAGTCGAACAACCCTTTTCAGGACGGTTAACGACTATTTATAAGGTTAGTTATTTATTGCCTTTTGGATGATTGGATTGAGACTAGCAATCTTGATTCGGAATGCGATTCATGTTGAAGTGAATCTTGGTCACTGTGATCCATAGAACCATAGCCGAAGCAGATGTAAACTGGGTGTCTCCCGCCCGAAAACAATACACAGCCACGACGAGTTTCGAAGTATTTCATCCCATCAGGTAGGGATAGCATGCTGCGAAACAGCGACCATTAAAATAATAGCCAAAACCTCTTCCTTTTAGACTACCCGGTCACGGCGCGCAAAGCTTTTCTTAACGGTGGATTTCAAGTTGAAAGGTTTAATTTTGGATCACATATTTGTGCATGTATTGCAAAGCACAATCTCAATGTGGACTGGAATACACTTTGAATGCAACGTTGGTCACTGCGATTTCTAGGACCGAAGCCGTAGCAGATGGAAAATGGGTCTGGCCCCCCGCATACACTGGACAACCACGATGCGTTTCGATGTCAGTTTATCTCATCTGGTGGAAAGAGCAAGACACGAACGCCTGATAATTAGAATAGTTGCATACTCCTACCACTTTAGCTGCCAACTTAAGGCGAGCAACGCTTTTCACAAAGATTATTGACTAATTTGATGGCACGTTTTAGGTTACACGTTGTGTGATTGGATTGGGACGCGCAATCTTAATTGCAGCGCCAGTAACACTGTAGGGATTATGGTCACCGCGATCAGTAGGACCGTATGCGACGCAGATAGAGATTAGGTATTTCCCGCTTAAATAGCTGAAAAACCACCATTTGAACAGTCACCGAAACCTCTACGTTTTTGGCTAATGGTTCACGGCGGTCAACGCATTTTACAACGGTGAATGAATAATTAAGGTAACAATTTCGTATTAACCGTTGTGTGACTGGATTGCGACAAACAATTTCATTGTAGACCGGGAAACTCATTGGAGTGAACCTTGTTCACCGCGATCCCTAGTACATAAGCCGATGCAGATTGAGTTGAATGTTGCCCGTTAAATTAACCTGCACAACCGCGGCGCGCTTTGATGTCATTTTATTTCATCAGATGGAGATAGCAGGCCTCGAAACTGTGACCATGCCCATAGTCGCCAAATCCCTTACCCATTTGGCTAACTGGTCACCGCGGGAAACGCTTGTCACAACAATGAATGATTAATTGGAGTTTCAACTTAGTATTACACGTTGAGTGTTTGGATTGCGATGTGCAATCAAGATAAGGACTGAAATTCAGCTTTTGATCAACCTTGGTCAATGCGATCACCAAGACCGTAGCCGAATGAAATGGAAATTGGATGTTGACCTGAGAAGTACGCTGCACAACCACCATATTTTTCGATATTATGTCATGTCAGTTAGCGTCTATAGCAGGCCTGAAATTGCAAACGTTGGAAATGTGCGGGAATCTCTGCCTCTTTGACTATCGGGTCACGGTGCTCAACGGTTGTCACAACGGTGAATGACTAATTGGAGGGTCAATTTTAGATCAGAATTTGTGCGACTGAACTGCAACCATCAATCCAAATGAGGACCCCGATTAACGTTGAATTGAATCTTAATCACTGCGATCGCTAAGACCGCAGCCGAAGTAAATGGAAATTAGGCATTATCTGACCGCAAACGCTGCACAATCACGACGTAGTTCGATGTCATTTCATGGGTTCAGGGGGAGATAGCGGGCCAGGAACCAACGACTATTTGAATATAGCTGAATCCTCTGTGCCTTTCATCACCGGGTCACGTTGCGGACTTCTAATTACAACAGTGTTTTACTAAATGAATGGACCATTATTGCTTACACCATGAGTGATTGTATTGCGAAGGGCGCTCATAATGTGGACCGCAATTAACTTTGAATTGAACCATGGTCAATACGATTACTATGACCGTAGCCGAAGCAAGTGGAAATTATGTGTTGCCCGCCCGAAATCACTGCTCAACTACGACGCGTTTTGATGTCATTTCATCTTATCAGGCAGAAATAACAGGCCTAGATCCAGCGACGACTGGAATTGTTGAGAAAACCCCTACCCGTTTGGCTTACGGCTCACGGTAGCCAACGGTTAACAAAACGGTCAATGACTAATTGGAAAGTCAATTTTGGAGTACACTTTGTGTGATTGCATCGCGACACGCAATCTCTACGTGGCTTGCGATACACATTGAAGTGAGCCTTAATCTCTTCGATCACAATGACTGTAGCCTAAGCAGATAGTAATTAGGTGCTTCCCGTCTTATAAAGCTGCTCAAACGCTACGCTTCTTGATGCCATTTATTCTCATCAGGTGGAGAAAACAGGCCTCCAAACCGTGACCATCTTAATATTTGTCGGTACATACGTACACTTCAGTATGAATCGCGGTTCATCTTGATCTTCGGCGTTGCCTTCCAATCACACATCATGCTATCCAAGTTGTCCGTCCAATTGTTGTTGATTTCTTGTTCTGCATTTTCCATCCTACGTACTTGTTCTGTTGTAATATTTCTCATCACACTGTTAAAGTTTTGATCACAAGGTTTCATTCATAGTGGCCCTCCATTTCGCCATTGACCCTTTTACTAAAGGTTGTCAATCATGACGCGGCCGCCGATGGGTTTGTGGATCCGCTATTATTCCAGTGCTCGCTGGTTAGAGGCCTCCTGCCTCTAACTAATGAGAGTAAATCAAATCGAATCACGTCGCGGTTGTGTAGTGTTTTCTGACGGGCGACACAGAGTTTCCATCTGCTTCTGGTACGGCCCCAGTGACCATGGTGACCAAGACCGCTTCTGTAAATTTTCACCTCGTCTCATGGAACGTTGTATTCAAATTAGCACTGTACGCAAGGTATTAATTAAGTTAATTCGTTTATGTTATCAATTTTTGCAGTGGTATTCGTCCATGAACTGAAAATACATTTGCCATAATTCACTCGCAGGTCCCCAGCGATTTAACGTATATAATGCGTTTTATGTGTATGTGCTTTCACCAATTGCATCCGTCCACTATTTTTCTGCAACATCAGATTCAGTGATTAGTTCATTAAAAAGGAAATCACCATTTCTTCAAAATAACTATGGACACGTTTTATTAACCTACTGTAACAAGCATTTATGTAGCAGTGTTGTGCTAATGTTGAGACCTCAGTTCCTTTCGTGACAAATAGCGCCTCCGTTGTCGTTAACAATGCTGCCCCTCTTTAGGATTAGGAAACAGCCACGTCAGCCACTGCTTGCTTTTCTCGGAGGCAGTCAGTTTCTTAGTCACAATACTTTAGTTTTAGGAGAAAATCAATTGTGCATGGTTGTCCAAGACTTTTTCTAGAACGCCTGACTCCATTACTGGAAGAGAACAAAAGCATTGCGTGTCTCATTAGGGAACACATTTTTCAAATCACAAAAGTAGTTTGACATTACTTGTGATGACTCGAAGTGGT
The DNA here is from genome assembly GCA_944474145.2 of Dicrocoelium dendriticum. Taxonomy (NCBI): domain Eukaryota; kingdom Metazoa; phylum Platyhelminthes; class Trematoda; order Plagiorchiida; family Dicrocoeliidae; genus Dicrocoelium; species Dicrocoelium dendriticum. The sequence continues at coordinate 58,455,807 of OX104071.1, read as the reverse complement.
ATCCATTCTGGTAAAATTCAGTAAGGAGATACAAGTCCACTGGTCGTTTTGTATAGTTACCTTACCAATAGTGACCATTTCTAGCTGAAAGACATTGCAAATAATCCTATGTGTCAAATTAATATAGTTTGCGAGACTGTAGCGATAAGTCAGTTAAGATTTACCCTGTGGAAGCAAAAACAAGCAGTATTTAACTTCCGGTTTCCTGCTTTTAGAAACTTCGCCGTCGTTTAACACACTACATTTAGATTGTTATTTTGCCCCTTGTTGATATGCATACCTGTGAGAAAATACGAAATGCACACATCCACCAGAGTTCATTTTTGCAGTGTGTATTTGCACAAAAATGGTTGTCAAATCATATATTTAGCTACCTACACCCTAGTGATCGTGACTGCACTTGGCGTATCTTTTGCAACAAAGTTGAAGATAGACAAAAGATGGAAAGTTCTGCGCTGTAAGCTTACAGTTTCTACTTCACCTACGGATAAACATCAACTGGGCGTTTCCATTTCACATTATACGTTAACGGATGGGTAGCACATTTTACACAATTTGCCCAGATCCGTATTAGTGGCTACCACCTGCTGTTGAAAGTGAGAATTAACACCATACACTACATCTTCAATCCCCGGTTTTAACAGCACATATTGTGTGGGCTGTACCAATACAAGCGTTGTCGATTGTTCAATGGAGCGCAAGTTAGTCGCACAAAGTGCTCTTAAATTACCTCAATGTTTGCAGCTTGCTTGGTCAGAACGACCATCATCAAATTTAAAGCTGTCAAAATTATCGTTATTCTGTGAGGTACTGTAGTTCTTTTGGTACTAGTGTAGTTCTCCCCAACACTTTCAAATGACCGTAGTCCAGCAGCTTATCGGAAGTACATGCATACTGCAACCCCCCATCCAGATCCATTTAAATACGTAAAGAAATTGAGAGGTACATCAATTATATTTACGGGCTTGCGTATTTTATTAAACGTAGTGCATTTGTTATGCAGTAGTATACTTTCAGCATTCAAAATCTGCTAACTGTAGAATAGATTTGCTGTAGATAGTATTCTCACTCAGTCTGACGACAAATTCCAGACAAATTCATCATTATGGATTTACTAACAATGTGAAGATTTGGATTTGTTTTATCTGTAATATGCGCTTTATTCTATCCCCAAATTAATCAGTTGAAGTAGGTATCTGGTGTAACACCAACAAATTTTTTTCTCTCACGTCGCCTGGTCTTGCTGAATCGAGGTTGCTCTGTTTTTGAATCGACAACTAGCAATTCTCGGGGCGACTTACTTTGGTTACGCTTGTCCAAATCTGATTTACCAGCGCTATCTGGTGGACCTTTGCCAGGTAATCTAGCAATCGCCAGCAATGCATCCGTTATTGCAACTTCAAGGGATTTCCACAGCTACCCATTCATGCATCAATTCTGATTTTCCAGTGCATACCATCATTTTTAACCTTACTCGATAGATGCTCTTAGCGTTATCCAGCGATTACTTTACCACTGTAATCAAACGGTCCGTTTGATAACTGCAACAATGTTAGCAGCCACCATGCTAACGCTCGTCAAACTGCCGTGAAGTCTACCACACACATCAAAACTGTCCGCCGAGCCAAAGTCCGCCCTGATCGAGATCCAGTCGGCCACATCCCCATAGGAAAGTTCTCGCACCGACCTCAGCCGACTTTGTTTGCAAATGTGGACACACGCGTAGAATGCTGCGCTCGACATCGTGTGCCGATCACAGCACGTTCGGCGCCCACAAGCTGCGTACTTGGCTCACGCATAGGCGTTACTTCACAACACGGCAACAAGAAAAGCAATGTGTATATGGTCTACACTGCCCCAGGCAAAAGATTTGAGATTCGAAATCGTGCTCTAAGACTACGCGAATTGGAGTAAAACTTAGTAAGTGAAGTAACCACTACCATCTCAAATGATGTAACTTAGGTGTGGAGAACATGAAAGAAGTACAGTACACACTAGACTCCGTCTGATACTCCGCAAAGTGTATGAATGACCCACTAACAAGTTGCCTCGGCGTATTGACTCAGAAATGTGACATACTGTCAGCTCGGATGCAGCGTGCAACGGTCGGTCTAGTGGGCACATCAAAACCAGCAGCACTAAAACTCGATTCATGTTGCCAAGATATAGATCAAACGTGGAACAGAATATCAAAAACCAGTGTGTAGTTAACAAAGTAGAGCTAGACACCCTAATTACGAGAACTAACAGCCAGGATCTGTTAAACTCGGCAATAACAATTTTGCAGAGTGGTTTTGCTGGCCAGGTGTTTGACTCACATGACACTTTATTGCATTCGGGTTTACCTAACACTGCTGAATGTCCGATAACTTACGCATCCTTCATGGCTGCACGCAAAAGCAGAGCAAGGTTAGTAGGTATAACCGCTACTGCTAAAAATGTGTGTTCAACATGACACGAATACCACTGCCCTTCTGAGAAGACCGTCCACCACGTCATCAGCAAATGGAGACATGATATTATCCAAAATGATGAAGTCTATGATGACTCAGTACTCAATGAATGTACTATTCTCCAAGTTACCTGAGTCAAAGGCAAACTCTATTCGAAACGAACAAATGGACGACTTGAAACAATGGGAAACCATCTGCCAAACTATCGGAATCCATGCGAAACAGGTAGGCTTGAGTCATATCGTCCGCCACCCGAATTCAGTTGAGTATGGCAAGCCAAGGCTACTTTAGATGTTATTCATTTCGGGTGACGAAGCGACGACCACTCTCGTGTCAGCTAACCGAGTCCGTGATACGCCACGTGACGTTGGTGTATTTCCTGACATCCCTTGGATTGAGCGTCGGCAAAGCAAGCAATACCTAAGAGATTACCGCAAACAAACCGACGAAAAGTTGGTATTTGTCTATGGTGCTTACGAAATCCAGTCATCCGACGAGTCGCGGACCCAAGCTCATGAATTGGATGAATAGCGGTACATCCGTGTAGCTCTCTCTCTCTCCATGAGGCGATTGCCAACTCCACGTTAAGGTTTCTCATGTCACCCAAGTTTACGGGACGAAGTCCAAGTGTGTTGAATGACACAATCTACTCAAATAAATGGCTGGTGAGTTGCTCCGAATTTAGCACAAGTTATGCACTAATCTGCCATCAGAGATAATTCGGAAGGTGGTCTTAGGCAGGCCACTACTAGGAGAGGGAAAGCAAAACTAGCAGACAATTGTCGCTAGCCCCGCTGACTGCATTTCTAAACTGGGCCGCAGTGCAAGTCCCCAGCCATCTAAAGAGAAAGGAACAGAAAATTTATTGCAAATCCCTTCTTAAGGATTTGGTAGTGGATACTCTATGCAACGAATAAAACAGCAACTGGATGTTGACAAGAAACCAATCTAAAAACGACTGTCAGCCGGCCCCACAAGGGTAGGCGTATATATAAGAGAAACATAGGTATATGCAAATAGATGTATGGCATCCGTTGCTCTCAGTTGTTTGTATACAAAATCCCAAAGGCTTCTCAGCACACAGGCAGCACTTCGATCTCGTCAATCCTTTATGTGTTGAAACCTCATCATGGTAACCGAGATATGGCTAAACGACGGGATTACCCGCACCCGGATTGCACTACCTTGTATGTCACTCATGCGAAACGATGAACCCACAAAGGCTGACGGCGTACTTCTCTACTATCGTCCCGACCTTCACCTCGCGCGCATAAACTACCCTCGGATTCAAACTGTGGACGCCATGTTGTGTTACGTACACCTAATGCGGGATTTAGAAGCATAGTGGACATTGTGTAACGCACGCTTATGTCCACTTTAGAAATGGATCAGGCCCTATCTTCCGCCAGAAAGACATATACTAGAACGATCCTAGAGACAAGTTCTTGTGGTAGGGGACTTTAGTTACACTGCCTAATAAAACTGGCCACTCTGGGTGCAACTTTCGAGGCGGATCTGTAAGCGCTACTCGCAGATCCACCGCTGTAAAAACACGTCAATCCTCCGACGCGGTTCAGGAAAGGAAAAAGTCGGTCATCTTGGATATCGTTTTTATCAGCGGAGAACTCATGATCGAGGTAGTAACGACGTGCACTCCTTTGGGCCGCAGCGCTTACGTGACATTGGTGTTCCAATACTTGTGCGATACAGAATGTTCTAAAGGACGTGATGAGGAATCTTACTGCATAACCAACTATGATAACCTGTCGGAACTCATTAATGTGACAAGCTGGTCGTTCCTAACCGAATGGTCCCCTGAAGTGATCTGCGGGGAATTTGTCAAAGGATTCAAGCACGACAGAATCCAAAATTCACGGACCAAAATTGATGAAGCGGTTCCTAAGGACCAGTATCCGAAAATGCATGGCACAAGAGACGGCCAAATAATTGGACAACAATATGGCCATACCTCCCAGAGTGTGAAACCATCCTACAGCATGTCTACGCAGGTTATGCAACCATCAGACCTTAACTACATATCTTTCACAACCGCTGCTCTATTGAAACGGTTGTTGTCCTTGCGCGAATACAACTCCCTGGGTGCGGACGGCATTCGCCCGAAGACATCGTAATATGAACCGTTAGTAACACTCTTCCAGCGATGTCTTAATGAGACGCACTTCCCCAAGATGTGAAATCACTGCATCCTCATTCCAATCCACAAAACTATTAGCAATGCAGAGCCAGTGAATTATCGTCTGATTACACTTTTTGCGATGATCTCCATAAACATGTGATCCATTGTAGCTGAGGCCCTCATGGAGTACCGGGAGAATAATAATATCTTCGTTCCGGAGAAGCGCGGATTTCGCAAAATTCGGTTCAGCACCACTAATCTGTTGATTGCTCGTGCAAGCTGGACGCAATCTGTCGACGCGGAGGTAGGTGTCGACGCGGTCTACCTGGAATTCTCAAAAACAATTTTTTGCCTGGGTAATCACCTTCTACTGCACAAGCTCCAGCATAATTGTATCGACGATCCTATTTTAGGATGATTAGGCCACTTTCTCGTTCCACCTCTCCTGATAGCGAGGGTTCACAGCACCCAGTTGGAACAAATCGGAGTTCAGTTTGACGTACCTCAGGGCTAGGTATTCTGACCAAGCCTGTCCCTGGTTGTCTTAAATGATCTTGCAAATGTGCTGTCTTCCATCTATCTGCGTTTTGCAGACCATCTGAAGATAAGGTGTGTTATCGCCTCAGTAGAGGATCCCAGAGCCCTAGAGCATGACCTGGGCAAAACGCACACATGGTCCATCGTGAACAAGTTACACTTCTACACCATAAGTGCAGAATTCTGAGTCAACGCCATCAGATTTCTCACAACTACCGCCTAAGATCAGAAATTCTACTGCTATCTTCTCATGGGTTCGATCTTGGCGTACTTATGCAATAGGACCTTGGGTGTATAAGACAGGATGAAAAGGCCTCAAAGAAATCAAACCAACACTTGGCGCTTCTTTGTAGAGCGTTCGGGAACTTTGACGCCTCAATATTTACAAAAATGCGTAGCGCTTACGTATGGCAGTACACTGTGTATGCTCTTCAAGCGTGGCAATTTTGGCAGAACCACCACCTCACCACGCTCGATACCATAAAACGAGGCGGAAAAATCTTTAGAGGTTTTTCCGACTTTCCCTACTCACCCAGACTGAGAAACCTCAAATTACACAACGGAGGTTACTAGCGGCTAAGAGGCGATCTCATATTCGTGTGTCAGGTCCTGAGAAACCCCAAACACACATGCTATTCTCTGTTGAAACACAGTCAAAACAGAGATATAAGTGGTCATCAGTTTAAGCCGGTCACGGAATACAGCTGACGAAACCTCTTCTCCCTCCAGGTGTCACACGCTTGAAATGTCCTCCCGAAACATATAATATATGCTGCTACTTTTTCCGGTATCAACTAACGCCCTGACGGTACTCTGACACAATTACACTAGGTGGTATAGTCAGTGGTACTCCAAACCCCTTGGTGGGTCTTGTGTATCACTATTCTTTTACTGACGCAATTTTTATTTCTATTGTTACCCTCGCCATCCTGTAGAGCAACTCACGCATTCGCTTTTATGGCCTTAATAAATCATTGCTCCATTAATCCATTGTAACTTAAGCTATCATTATATTAATGACAATACGACGAGTACTTAATTTTCAAAAGGCTTCTTTTACTTTGTTATAGCCAACAATTTTCCATCGACAATGAATTCTAGAGTCAAGCTATTGATGGCCATGACAATGCTAGCCCCGTGACCTAGAAATAAACTTATAAAATTGGAGTTATAGATCAAACTAATAAATATTAGCAGTAGGCTGCGTAAATTCAAACCGCGCGCCACTACATCTACTTACACGATCAGTTAATTATCTTTTCAAAAATTATTGCTGCATACTTATCGGGAGTTACCAGTAGCTAGACACACGGCTCCCCGACAGGTTTTGCACAAGTTCGGTATTTCACAATTTAGATAAATAGCGTTCAAGTGGAATGAGAAAAAAATGTTGTTTGTAACCGGTCGCGAGGTGCAATGTCTTCAGGTTCGTTTCGCTCAATGTTCATCTCATTTGGTTGACGTTTCATTTGATCGATTCGCAAAGCGCGACCCACAGTGAGATTGCGTGTCAAAATCCATTCACCTAACGAGTGAATCGAAATAACTCATTCCACTTAGTCAGGAACCGTGGTGACTAGCGCGCCCCCCTGTGACTCGGTGCATTTTGGTGCACGTTTTGACCAACAACCCAATGGTCCCGGGTTCGATTCTTGATCTATCAACCTGAAAAGTGTAAACAAGCTCGATACCACTTGTTTAGTGCCATGATTTCGGGTAAATGACGCCTAATTCCCATATGCTTCCTCAATAACTTTTCCAGCGAATGACGTAAGCTTGGTCCACTGTAATTTACATCACAGTTCTTGTTGAGATAGGGGATAAAAATCTACTAGCAGAACCGGTGTTTCGAAATATCCTCTCCAATCACGCAGTAACCAGTGCCCCAAGCGTAACTCGCAGTGATTCAGTGGCTTGGAGCTACAAGTTGTGATTGATTTTCCAGGGACTCCGATTGAGTTTTAAACAAAGCGCAGTTGTTGGTCCAAAAATATGCTTCACTGATAAATATAGGGTTACCTTGATCGCATTCTTCAAAGTACACGCACTGTATATTTGCAAATTTAACGCCATGAGAAGCGAAAGACCAGAACAACCAATCAGTTGTCGGTTGGGTGTGCGCAGCTCGCTCTGCTAATTCAATTGTCAAGTTTGTAGAAATCTTCGTCCAGACTCAATACCGGTTGACAACCAACACTGATGGATTGATGAACGCAGTTATTGCTTCTTTGGAAATGTGCATTTATAAGTGACTTCCTATTTTAGATAGTGGTAGATGTGACCTCACAGTGCCACTCTCCAACATTTACAAATTGGAATACCCGAAATTACTGTAACTTCTACCACTCGATACAAGTAAAACTCCTTATAAAGAAATTGCATTCTGCCGCATATAGACAAACAGATGCATATACCTATAACTTCTGATGGAAATCCAAGGCGTCCACATCAATTTTTGAAATAACATTTTTAGGCTGCCCGCTTGATTGTAAATCAATTTATGTTTGGGCTCTACCATGGGTAGCACGTTGTGCTATTACACGTTTTTTTAATTATGAGCATGTTTGGAGCAATAAGAGTATTAATGCAGCATAAATCTAATGCGAGCTGTAAATCCTGTGTTGATGGTGACCACAAACCCCCTTCGATAACAGCTAAGTGTATTGGTCTATACAGCTTGCCGATCCAACAAACATTGATTAGTGCACAGCATAAGTGCCGAATGTGTTATTGCAATTTATACGTATGAAACTGTAATGATGCTTAAACAACAAAGGCAGCAGTACAGAAACAAATAGAAACGCAGTCCAGAGCAACTCCAAAATTCTAGAAAGCTGAAGCAGTGTTTCCACACAGTAAATGCAGGATGATATCATGAAATTAAAACCTTTATTTTGGACTACGGTACGACAATGGTTGATACGTAACTGCTTTAAGAACAGGCGGTTCCACAAAATGCAAAATCGGAGTCCAACTATGCTGTACTTCCGCCTAATGAACTTGACGCGACCTTCTTTCCTTGCTTTACTACTCTGACAAAAGCACTGCTACGGGAAGCCAAATGACCACTGCGCCATCGCTGCCAGCAAGTTAGACTGTGCAAACTGCTCCATGTACGCCTACAAATATGACGCTAGCCTTACTATTCAATCAAGACTGTACAATATTGTATTGACTTTTGCCGAGTCGTAAAAGCACTTCACTACAGGTATGCTTTTCTCTCTGCCTCTCTTTGCATTGGGTGAGTAGGTGATGTGGGCTGGGGTTGAGTGCATGGAATCATTCTGACAAAGCCATGACATTTTTACGTTTGGCAGCATTTCCGGCAAACATATGGTTAGGCTCAACTAGACAAACCGTTTATCAAGACCGTTACAGGTCCCAAGTATTTACACCAATCAATTCCTGCTTCGCTGCCTCATTCCATGTGTACAGCACATACAACCGAACGCCTTGTTTAAACACGCCACATGTAGCGCGCTTGCGCGTGTGCAGATAACCCGAGCTGAAAACATGGCAGTATTTCATGGTCTACTTGCAGGTCCTTTCACCGCTTTGTAAGTCCTAAGTTTTCATAGTTTTTTATAGCCCCTAATATAGTACCGCGGTTACTTCCATAAAATTTGCTCTGCTCTCAGCCTTTAATTCACACAGCGCAGACAGTACGTTTGATATGTGTCGCCGACTCATCTGTAGACAAATATTTCCACAGTAACACGGGACATCATTACATGCATGGAAAAACCATATAATATTAATATGGCTTGGCAGTACGTGCAGAATTGTAGACGTGAATGAAAGCGATCAAATGGACGTATCAACCGAGCTTCGTGGTATTTACCCTGTAGCCATAGAGATTAAAAGATTGGAGTCTGTGCCCTTGAAATCTAGAGTTTGATTTCACTTCACTGGATGCACTCATTAGCATTGACCTCCCCTCTCTGACAGTTATATGATAAGCTTCCATTTATCGGCTTTCTAGAGTAAGCATATTTAGTGAGTATGCACAAATACTCTCGGTATTAAACATCATTGGATTTTATTGTTAGTTCCACTTTATTGACATCTACAACTATGACTGCGTGTACATCCGCTTACAATTTTGATTGAGTTCCTCGCTCAACCTTCTTTGCCCTTCCTCAATTGCTGTGCATTCGCTGTAGCCTGTACACTATCCTTCGAGTGCACCAGTTGTTCGGTATTTGGCACCGCTCTTACAGGTCATCAATGCCGTCTATAGTATCCGAGACGCCCCAGATGGCACCATGTGCCTACAACTCGGAGTCACTGCCGCGTGCAGTAAACTCACTTGCCTTTGTCTACGACATAAAGCGTGCCTGAAACACAACATTGCAAAATAATTTTTCCTTCCTCATCCGGTCCTTATATGTGTTGTACACTCGCGCACGCGAAGAGGATTGACTTTTGATCCACTGAACTCGCGTCTGTTTTGTTTGCGTAACCCGCCAGTCAGCATCAATTCATTTTTGTTTTTATTTGTAGTTCAGTTTTATTTCTCATAGTTTTTCCAGTGCGGGTGATATTTTGGTCCGGGGCTGCCTTGTCAGATGACTCGTTCTTCGGTTGCTGCTAAACTCACGATGCCGAGTATTTTCAACTCGTCGCCTTTTAGGCTGTATTTGATTTATTTGTATGATATGTTGAGCTGTACTTTATAGCCTAACCATCTCACACGAACTTCATTTAATCCCTTCATTGAACATCCACCAGTTCAGCGAAGCGGTCAAACAATTACTTTGTCAGAAAACGCCAGAGGTAGAGGTTATCTTGAATCACGGTTTTATTGCATTTATGCAACAGCATGTACTTGCTTAGAACATCTTTCCGAAGAACCCATGAATTAAATTTCCCATTAGTAGATCATTAACTACGGTTGAACAAATAATAAGTTTAACTTGTCCCATTGTGAGGAAACCGCATGTATTAATTTTCAATTAACTTGACCTACAGATCCTTGTGAATCTCCAAAGCGCTAGTGAGCACTGTGATTATCTTCTAAACCACCGAGTAAACAAATTTAATTGGCTATGTGTGTTGTTCGTTCCATGACGATGCTTGCTGTATTTCTTTTAGTGTACCTATGTAGTGTATGTTAGTGTATGTTAGTGTAATACCAATGCATACTACGATTTCTACATGCGGTCAACAGTCGAAATATTAGCGCGAGAACTAAATGTAAGCCGTTGCTATCACGGCTTTTTCTGCTTGTCTTTCAGAGCGGCGTGCATATACTGTGACTGAAGAGAAGCAAGAACGATAAGACCGTTAACCTGGCTATAAGTTGCGTAGTAAAAGTTTCTGTTGCGCTGTTTGACTTCTTCTAGTGTGTATACTACAAAGTGCAAGCCTGCCAGGATCCAAAATACCGAAAACATGAAAAAGAGATCAAATCAGCTTTTGTGTTTGATGTATGGGGCGATGGAAAATCAACATCGGCTGCAGATGCTATTTCCAGCGCCCTTGACAGTTAGCATTTTGAGCTCCGATTTTCCAAGGTGGGTCCACGGTACTAACACATTAAAGTTCTCCATCGGGATGCCTTACGGTAGTTGGTAGAAGCAAGCACAAATGTTTACAGCAATTTCCGTGGTCGCAACTCGGTGGAGTTCTTTTGAGTTTACTTGCAAGTTAGGCTTTGGACATCGTTGCAGAAAGCGGCCTTTTGGAACAGGAAATTACTGCTCAAACCTTTGGTACTTTGCGCTGTTCACTAGATCACGCATAGTCGCTTTCGGAACTACGCCGACAGTTTCATGCTCGATACCAACTATTAGGAGAAAAATCAGGACATTCGTCCGTGAGTTGAGACACTTAGCAGACCGCGCTTATGAGGAAGCAACCGCAGACCCACGTCTGCGTTTGGAACCAATACAGAAAGGAGTTCGAACGCGCTTTGTCAGGAAACAGTTTATGCTACATCCCCCTCACCAACTTGCTACAGCCGTTCAGCAAGTCAAATAGCTGGAATGGGTTGTTATGTTCTTGGACAACACCAACACAACCGATAAAATATTTAGCTGCTCTGCTTGTAAAAGGAAAGAAAGAAATGATTACACGCAGTGTCTAGAACCGGTTCACCAAGAACAACATGATATGAGCTACATGATCTCGAGAGCCAATCAGCAGCAAACCGATGTCCATAGATGGAGGACTAATGCTCGCCAAATTTCAACTATCTGGGGAGTCCTCATATGGATGGGGGCGTCCAAACAATGTTCGCAGCTGACAGCTCCAAGCAAGCTGTTTAGAAACAACACGTAAACCAATGTACGGAAGACTGGGGCAAAACCACGGCCGCAGTTGACAGTGAAAAACTGCCGTTTTCAACCTCCAGGAAAATCATCACATGTGGCTACTTGCATAGTGTCTTTGGAGTCCAACAACGGCCGGAAAATTTTCTCGCTTACTCTAAATGTTGATGTTTCTGGGGTTCTGCTTGTCGAGTTATTCTATGCCGGGGCATGCAGGAGCCTTTTAAATAATAAGGTGCTTATGCTACTAACTGGATACACCTCAGAAACATTTACATACCGTTTGATGGCCGTCAAATAGGAAACATTGGTCAAACGCAATTCCATACGGATGCCAGTCGTTATCGCTCATAAGAGACTTCAGCATAAGTTTGTCATGGTTAACTAGATCCCTTCCGACATCATCAGTGGGATGGACTTACTACGTAGACCGGGGTGTCAGGTAGACTTTTTAAGATGGTAATTAATCACCGATTCCTGCACTGTTCAGCTTTCCTGTCATAAATGTTTTGGTTTTATGAAGTACACGGTCGCGAGGCCTCGGAAGGAAGCTCGTGCATGGAAAAATTGACGCAGCCACTAAAACCGACTAGGGATGATATTACCTTGCGATGCTTAGAAGAAAGTTTGCAGAAACACGAATGAGCTTTGGCATAGGGGACAGCGAATATTGGTCGTACTGTTATTGTGCAACGCACAATCGATGCCGGCGATGCTAAGCGTGTCAGAGGTCCACCAAGACAGATTACAGCTTACTGAGAGAACGAGGCACAGAAAATGATAGATGAAATGCTTGAGAGGAATATCGTCCAACCCTCCATTTTCCGTGGGTGTCACTCATTGTTCTGGTGTGGTAGAAAGCTGGCATTCTCAGGCTATGTTTGGATTTCAGACCTTTTAACTAGATTACGCTGCGGGAGGCTATTCCTCTCCCCAGAATCAACGATTTGTTTGTTGCACTTGGTGATTTAACGTCCTTTCACTCACGCAATTTTGCTTCTGGCCGCTGGCAGTTGGAAGTGGCAGAGATTGATCGAGCGAAATCTGTTTTCATCAGACTATTCCGTTTGGACTAACGAAAGCCCCGCGACGTGGCAGCGTCTAATGCAAACTTTATTATGTGGATTAATCACACGGAAGTGTCTCGTTTATATGGACAATATTTTGTGCATGGGAAAACAAAGCAGGAGCATAGAAACAACCTGGTCGACGTACTAAAACCTTTAATCGAGGTAGTTCTCCTACTTAAGCCGTCGAATTGCCACCTACTACGGGAAGAAGTAATGTATATCTGACACATCATCTCGGGGTCAGACATAGGAACAGACATCACAAGATGGAACAAGTAAAGTCGTGGCCAAAATCTACATGCACTGAGCAGTTAGCAGCTTACTTGGATTGGCTCCATCATACAGGCCATTCATCAACGGGTTTTCCACTTTTGCTAATCCATTGAATGCGTTGTTACAAAAAAGATTGAACGTTCGTATGGTCAGCCGAAAGCCAGGACGCATTTGATGGGCTCCGTGAGTCTCTCTGTACATTCCCTGTGTCAGCGTACCCAGTATTATCACTCTGGGCCGAAGAATTCATTTTGCATGCTGATGCGAATGGCCAAGCGATTAGAACTCTCTTTACAAAGAAATGTCCCGAAGGAATAGATAGAATAGTATCTAACAGTAGCAGGAGCCACAGCTCGAGCGAGCGAAATTATTGCACCAGTAAAAACTGATGTTGCTTTGATGTTTTTGTAAAACTGAATCGGCGTTGTCTACTTGGAATGAGGTTTTTTGTACGGACTGACCAGCATTCCCTTCGATGGTTGCAAAACTTCAGGGATACTGAAGCACAACTTACGCGCTGGCAAGAGCAGCTAGAGTAATATGATTTCATAGGCAAACATCGGCCAGGCAGAGAGATCACCCTAACGCAGACGCATTGTTTAGAATTCCGCTTCGGGACCATGGGGACTCTCCTGCGTCCAGAGTGCGGAGTATAGACGCTGGCAACTAGCGCAAGCGAATGATTCAGACATTAGATTGATTTATGAGAGGTGTCTTCATGGCAGCAAATGGACAACGAAAAGGAAATGGAAGGAAAAGTTATAAGGCGCAGTGCCTGTGGGCCATGTGGGACAAACTAACTACTGCGGAAGAAGTGCTGGTGCTCGATTTTGGCCCGGCCTACACTAGAAGCAACGTACTCCTCCAGCCCATGGTCAAAGAGGTGTTAATTGACCTTCACAAAGATTTGGGACACGCTGGGTTTAACAAATTGAATGTAGTAGCACAACGGCGTTTATGCTCGCATGAGAGAGGTAAACAACTTTTTCCAGTCTTGTGAGAACTATGGTTCCTTTAAGTATCTTTACTTCTCCAGCTGAGCTCCGTTGCAATTTATGAAGGCAGGATATCCTAACGAGATGGTGGGTGTAGACATTATTGGGCCGTTGCTCGAAACATCACAAGGACAACGTTTCATTTTACTCATGGTGGATTATTTTACCATGTGTTGTGAGGCGGTACCGATCGCACAGGCAAATAAGGCTGCTGTGGCGACAGTAATGGTGAAGCATTGGGTTTGTCGCTGGGGAGCACCAGGACAAATACATTCGGACAGAGATACTTGTTTTGAGAGTGCATTAGTATAAGAAGATTGCCGGATTCTTGGGATATACAAGAGTGGACTTCGGCATATCATCCCAAGGGAGCTGAGAAGTTGATGAAACCAATCGTTCTCTCAAATCGCTACTGAAAGCCTTTGTAGAACAGTATATTATGGAGTGAGACGCCTTGTCGTCGAAGATTTTGCCGGTCTACTGAAGTACGGTCTATTCCTCAACTGGGAATCACTCTAATTTATGTAGCCTGGTCGGGAGTCGCGATTGCCTTCGAATTTACGCCTCCCATGCCTTGACATTTGCATCAACCAGTAATGGAGTACGTCAGTATGTTAACGAAAGCAATCTGACAAGCACAGCAGACTGCGCGTGTGCATCTAGAACCTGCCCAACAACATCAAAATGAGTGTTATGACAAGAAGACCTTCGGTGTCCGTCTAAGAGTTGGTTAACTTGCTTGGTCATGAACCAATGCATGTTTGCGAAGCCCCACCGTGAGTGCGTTGGTACCCACGTAGTGAAGCTAGTGATGTCCGATACTACGTGCATAGGAAAACGTTGCGATTGTCCCAACACCTCCTCTAGGTGCACACCAGAAGGAGATAGGATTTTTACCAGCATCTTATTTGCCGTCATTTCTTATGGAGTTACGTTGGATTTACAGTCTACACCACGTGTACTTCAATGAGTTCACTGATGTAAACCCAATATGCTAACAATTTATAACATTTTGTAGTTGCACCATAACCATCATACCAGGGCCTGTTAAGCATTAACTTTTTTACTCGTATAAAACTATTGTTCCATTGTTCCAACAGTCTGCCAGTGACGGTACACTTGCATCATCCCAAGCATTCCGACAAGAGACTGGCGAAGTCGAGAGCGAACCGACCGAAACACCACTGGAGGTAGCCGCGGAAATAGCAGTGCCTGTAGAAGGAGAATACGGTCAAGCACCGGCGACTTTGCCCGAATGGAGTGGATTTGGCGGCACGCGAATTAAATTTGTATTGTTGCTATCACGGCATTTTTCCGCTGGCTTTTCATAGCGGCGCGCGTGTGCTGTGGTTAAATAGCAGCAGAACGTGAAGCTTTTTAATCTGGTTACATGTTGCGTACTACAAGCATCTGTTCCGCTCTTGGAATTCTTCCAGTGTCTATGCAGCACATGCTCTCATTGTGAGTTATTACTTACGCTCTGGGTTTGTGTCAAGTCTAGTTCCATTCCGCCTAGTCCTAACTAGGTCGACTTCGATTTCTATTGCTTTTTGCTATACCAAAAATGGCGACTCAGACAAATAGCTCATCATAAATCTGAACATCATAGGTAATGCAAATGTACGCTGTAGCTGTCGCGACAAGGAAAATTACATAAAGCTTTTCAAGATCTGGTGCACCACAAGAAATTATTTGAAGGATAAGTAACAACTTGTATCATTTTCTTACTGCTATTGGACTGCTAGCCTACAGCCTGGTGGAAATTTGTCTTTTCCTGCCTAAAGGTTTCATTACTGTATGATGCAATGAAGACACTACTGCTTAGACACATCCAGACAGCAAATTGTAAAGCAGCAAAAAGAGCTAAATTTCACACCCTTGTAGACAAATGGGATAAAGACATCCTAGCTTTTGTACTCCAAGGGAAATCAAGCCGCGCACTGCAGTTTTAATGACTAGTTCCAAACTTAACTTCGTGACCGTTCGGTTTATGGAATTCGCTTGCGTAATTTACAGTAACCTTAATTTTGCTGATTGTTCTTACTTTTAAGTCGGTTAGAGCACTTTATGAAGAGCACCAAGATGCGAAAGCAGAAATGAAGCATTAACCACTAATGTTTTACAATACCAGTAGCAAACTGAAGCTTAGTTACGAGACTGCGAAATTTCACGACGCCAGCTACACAGAGGAAGAGCAGTAACGAGCGTCATTTTTCTGTCTGAAGCCATTGGAAACAATGTGGCAATACTTCCTCTCTACTGACATGTAAATTCTGTAATCACAAGTGTCTTTTTGTGGTAAAATTGGACAGTACAGTAAGTACGTCGTAGTTCCAAGACTTGTTTAGTTCAAGTAGAGAGATGAACAAACGATATCAGCTGAACTTGATCCTTTAGCAGTTTTTACGGGCTTTTGGAACTGTTCTTCTCATATGACATAACGATTTGTTGTAAACAGTGGTCCTCAGCGTATGTTTTTTATCGAGACCGATAGTATTGAGTAATTTATTCTGAGTTCGTGCTTCGGAGGCATAGTTCCGAAAGTTACATTGAGATCAAGCTATTTCTGTTAGTGGGATAACTAGACATATACTTTCTATTACTTGCTCACGTGAATTATTTCTCAGATGGCACCAAGTCCAATCATGTGTAAATGGTTTTGGATTCTAGCCTTTCAGTTATAAGCCTTAAATATATGAAAATCTTGCTCGTTTTGTCATTACTGTTTTCTAGTGCAATTCATTCCAAACTTCTCTCACTTGCTGCATTATGTTCGAAAGTCAATGAGGAAGTTTCTTAGTGACATGGAACGACTTATCGAAGCATGTGCTCGATGCCCGGACTAAGGAATGTTTCAAGCAGATGTTAGATGCTTATCTTTTGAGTACGACATGCCCTTGCAGCTTCCACTGTAGCTGGCACGGTCCCTTGTGGAATATCGCTTGGCAACTAATCGCGGCTTCCACACTATGACCGGGAAATGAATGAGCTGACAAAGGATTTCTCCTTCTGCTCCCTACAATCCTATGATATTTTGATGGTTGAAAGAAGCATTATTACATCGGTCCAGAATTCTGGTCACTCCACTGAAACGTGATAAAAAGCCCAGCAGTTGTGGCGATGTTGCAGTACTGCAGGACCTGCGGATGTCCTTCAGGAGTTGGGCAAACCTAAGAGATATTCTAAGCTGGATTTGAAGGATGCTTATAGAAAAATACCGCTGGACGAAAAATTATGTGCTCTTAGAACTATAAACACGCTATTCAGGTTATTACATTTAAAAGTTTAGCCATTTGGTCTCAATGTTACAAGTTTACAATTTTGCAAGTTGTTATGAACTTCGTCGCTGAGAATATAGTAGATATTCCAGTGTACTGGGACGACGATATTATTCAACTACCTTCAAATGCGCTTCATGACCAATGACTTCGTGAAATTTTGGATAGGTTTTGTATGTTCAACGTAACCATAAACTATAAAAATGCATGTTCGGTACAACAATGCCTTTTCTTTACGAGTTTATAGATGGTATTCTTTTTCATCCCGATCCTGTTCATTTGTCTCAGTTATCTATTGCTTCTACACCCACAAACTTCGATGAACTACGTTCTTTAATGGCTTTTGCAATACTACACACGATTTATTCATACTTTTGCCTAAATGTGCAGCCAATATTCGCATTATGAACTTCAAGGTTGGTTGTTTGGACCATTACCCTAGATAATGCGTTGCATACTCTGCGCAGACTTCTCTACGAATGCAGATGTACGAATTTTATCGTCCAAGTTGCCATCAAACATTATCCATGACGCACCACCTACCTATGCAGCGGCTGTATTAGAACAACATGATCATTCTTTGTTTTTTGTCTCTAGTCGTCTTCTTTCAGCGGAACGTTCATACTCTCAAAATGTAAGAGAAGCTCTCACAGTACGTTGCGCGACCTTGCGCCTAAACAGAGACCTGTTTTGAAAAATATTTAATCTGTGACCGATAACGAAACGGTAAATTTAAATTACCACATCAAAAATCTGACTAAATCATTTGTTATAATGCTACATCAATGGAGCTTTGTTCACGCTGCATATTCGTATGGCTTGCAACACGGTGGTAGTAAACACATTCCACAGGCTGAGTAATACTAACGACACCGTGAGTCTAATGCAAGGAAGCGTCCTGAGCGCCTCTTGACACAAGCGTTTCCAGTAGATCGTTCACACTTGCTTCGTGATAGACCTATAAACTTTCATGCTGTTCTGTCATCAAGCCATAAAGGATGAAATTCTGACCATATTAGATGATTTCCGAATTTCTACAGGTTCCGTGACGAATCTTCTGTTACAGTGGATGGAATTATGTGTGTCATATATCGCCTATTTGTGTCTTCTATCTTGCAATCCTCTGTGTTACAGGACTTGTATTCCGGTCATCTTATGCGGAAAAATCCCTTATTTGGCTCGACTGACATGTTGGCGGTCTGAGTTAAATGCCGATTACACACCACTCAGCAAAGAATTGCGCAAGAAACTCACATAAGATACATCTTACACCATGTGACTGGACTGCCGACCCATGGTATTTGAGGCATGACAAAGAATGCATGCAGAATACTGTAGTCCATTTCTGAGCAAATCCTGTGTTCGTATCATAAATGATTCCTTTTCTCAGTGGACAAAAGTGTGTTTCATTACTGCTGCACCATCGAATTTCGCCAGCACGGCTCTTCATAAGAATTTTAGTTGCGAAGGTGTACCGTGTATCGTGGTCACCTACATTGAAACTCAACCCGGTGTAAAAAATTGGACGAGAGGCTTAAATGAATGGGTTGGCGCCATCTTTATAGTGCTCCAAGTAATTTACAGTACAATAGTGCTGCAAAATTTTTGCGCTAATCCTGAAAAACACAATTACTTTGTTCGATACAACGTTTACTGAGCTTGATGAGGAAGTTGCCAACCTCCTTATGCAATACAGAGATTCAGTGCATTCGACAAACGGAAACAGTCCATTTAAGTTGGGCAACAGACGTGTAATCAGGACAAACCTATTTTGCTTGGAGCCTGCCAAGGCAGTTTACCACCGTGAAAAATAATCTCGGACCATCTCGTAGAAATAGTCCTTAGTCATCTCGGTTCCCGGCTGTGTCGAGTAATTGGTCTACCTGATGAGTCTGCACCCAGTAGAAAAGCTGTTCGGTTTTATGTAACCCGACTAACAATCCGGTAATTTCGAGTATCCTTAAGAGTTCTTTGTCGGTGTCCATTCCAGGACAGCACAGTGCTTGCGAAGAAGTCCGCCGAAGCGAACAGGCAAATCCGGAAGGCCGAAAAACAAGGAACACCGCAACGACAGTAGCCCAGAACTTCCTTTAAACTATGGCGGACTAACCGGTTGTTAGTTAAAAATATTTTATTGCACATGTTCTCACTGTATATGTAACCTTGCAACTCATTAGCTAACATAATTTTGAATTGAATAATACGATATGTACGTGTACGCAGTGTGGTAATATTTCCGTTCTGAATAGATCGAAATAAGTCGCTGTTGGTTTATATTATTTCTCCCAATACCACATTCTGATAAGGACCACTGATTCCGTGCAGAGAAAAGTCTGGTGACATTATGCAAAGTTTGCTAAAATTGGGAGCCCCATCGCAGAAATAACAACCTGCTGCAATACACTTTAAAAGAATTAGCGACACAGCTTTGTAACGAATGCTTGCGTGCAGTTGGTATTGCGTAATAAAGGGAAAGAACAAACTTCAGTGCGTAAAAGTAATATGGAAATTTGCAAGAGTAGTTGGTTAACCTGGACCAAGCACTCGAGCAGCCGGATGCGTTGTGTGTAGCGCAGAAGACTGCCTTCGAGTAAGTAGATCGCAGGGAATATCCTATTTAAGGGAAATCGAGAGAAAGACGTATTCTTGCTGTCAGTGGACACAAATGCATAAACGTCACGGATTCTGGAATGCTTCTTGACCAACGAGGTAGGCTAACTGCTGCTCTGTAGAGTTCTACTAATGACGCTGTTGCATTATTCTTTATGCCTTGTGCCGCAATAATTTGTTACCCGATAGTACAAGCTGCACACGTCTTTTATTTTATTTTTAATATTAATGAAGCAGAGAATAATAATATATATTTCAATCCTATTTGTTTTTCTGTATACGCTCCTTTCAAGCCACCCAAGCTTACGTTGCCATAAAATAACGTCTGAAAAATTCCGTGCACCACCGTTCACTCTCTCGCCGGTGAAATTCAGTGTTAGATGACACTGTTAAACTTGTTCAATAAGTGTAAATTATCGATCATGCAGCCACAGACGATATGCGTGTCCTCCGTGTATGGTCAATACGAATCAAAAGACGCGACTACATGACCGATTAGAATGCGCTGGATTTTACCTAAGAAGAAATCGGTAAGTCTCTAGGGTGATCCCATCGCAACTCTATATACTTGCCCATAGTATTGCTTATCGAACAGGAAATGTCCTTAGCGTTTAACGTAGGCTTAGTCCTTCCAATCTACGTACTGGCATGTTTAAGAATCTGCTGTTTTTGATAACTGCTCGCAGATAAATGTTAATGTTTTCATCAAATAAACGTTCACAGAAAGTGATTTAACATCAAAATCGAGCACTATTTTTACCTTCTCATCCAGGTATCTTACTCGCTCAACAAGTTTAGACCTACTGTTCACTTCATGGACAGACATATTCTTGTAGATTTATTCGAGTAGATTAGGGAACCATTTTACGGAAAAGGCAGAGCCAGATATAATGATAACCGGAAGTAGCGGTACGTTGCCTTTATGCAATTTGCGTGACCCCATTGATTAGATGGTTTGGAGCAGCATGGGTTAGCCGTTCAAGCAAACTACGTAATATATGGTTATCTTACTATACTTCCTTCAGTCACTTCTTGTGGTTAGTCTCGTCTAGTGCAGCGCTATAATTTTGCATTGAGTCTAGCATGAATTTACTCTTGTCGCTCAAAATGGTATAGGTTTTCGATATATCTACTAACTTATCCATCGTAACCCAACCCCATCATATATCATGCTGAGAAAGTATGACATCTGGTATGGATATAAGTTTTTAATGATTTTTCCAATGTTTTATCAGTGATTATTTTTATATTCAGCCTGGTGTAGTGATAACTTTAAGAAAGATGCACTAATGTAGTCCCGAAAGTGTCATGGGTGAGGGAAGTTGTAAATGTCAAGTAAGTTAGAGGATGCATCAAGTTTTCAAACTGCATAACTGCCAGGTTGGCGGAACAAAATCTTTTCATAATGACAGTGCTTCCGTTTGTAGTAAGTTAGTTGCACACTGTAAAAACTGCACGTATCCTTCTGGAGGCAAAGGAAACCTCGATTCAGGTATATTCGGCCCCAAGCTTTGCACTACATAGGGCAAATTTTCTTACCTCAGCCTTAGTGCGCACGTCGTGCATATGCCTTTAAAAACTAGTCACGTTCCTCATCAAATAGATCTTACATGGCTAAGTAGCAGCAAGAAATGTATTTCCAGCTCAAAAACGCTTGGCCGAAGCGCTTCCAAAAGTTGTACTCATGTCGTTTTAAAGACTAATTAGTACGGCGCACGTAATCCCGCCTCAAAATGTCCAGTCTTTGGATACTGATTGTACCGTGAACAGTCCTGTCTGAAACTAATTTCCGCTTTGGCATCCGCAAGACTGCATCAGTTTGCATACACCTGCTGTGCTAGGTACATCCAACACAACACCTTACATCTAACATAATGCACAGCAGACCATTGCTCTGCTGCTTTCCAGCATAAAGTTGAAACTGTTCTGTAATGAAAAAACACGCATGCATTTTAGATCTGCGCTATTGTGGCATTACAGAATAGAGACTAGTAAATAGAACTCACGCGTGATAGTGGTACATGATACTAGTTCCGGATTTACCCTTCCATTTTTACCTACGTTGTAGACTGCAAACTGGTGACCCTCTCAGGTAACGCGAGTGATCATTGCCGTGATCAGGAAATATGAGGCATAGGACACCAGGCTGTTACAAATAGTCCCAGAGTCAAAATTTTTAATCGCTGGCCCGCTTGATAGAGAAAATGTTAACCTTTTTGATATCTGCAGTCTGCACACCTCCTGTTTCCTTACCGAAATGCTTTGCTCTTTGAATGCCGTACTCCAGATAGAAAAGACGTTCAAACTTATATCCATCACCACTCAGTCCATCTGGTGTAGTTGCTTATAGCAATAACCCTGAGGATATGGATGCCACGAAGACGTTCGCGGTCCTTCGTCGCTTGCTTTATGATCCTGGTTTGTCCTTTCCGTTTCTCAGTGAGTTCCACGTGCGGTAACAATTGTTAGAACAAAGCATTGGGCGTATGCACGCAAAATGTGCAAAAGAACTATGCCTGCCTGCGAGGAAGGTCGCCGGCTCAACATTGCAAATAACCACTAGTGCTGCCTCGGGAAGGAATCCAAAGGCTTTCTATTATAAGTGATTATAACCTCACTCCTTGTGAGGTTGGGCATAGCTTTGCATATAGATGAACAGTTGGAGCACGTTGCTGTTGAATTGAGCAAACCCACACCGGGTTGTTCTACTCTGAAGAGAAACGACCGGTGGCGCGTGACCAGGGAACGCAGCCCAGTGTACCAGATCTGCCTCAACTAGCAAACCACACGAAAACCGACTCCACCTGGTCACTGAATGCTTCGGCCACAATACTTGATGTCCGGAACTTCCACACCGATTGAGAATGTCAGAACGTTTTCAGGTGAGTGTGATCCTGGATAAGGTGCTTTCAAAACCGACTTTACCTGCGCATCCACTGCAAGCTCTTTATTTATAATAGAATTACGACTTGTGAAGTTTCGGTTAACATGTCATATTAGCAATTTTACATGCATGTGCGTTAGTAAATCCAACTTAACTATACAGTTAATGTCGTGCTTGTGGGCCCTTGTTGCTACCGTCTAACTGCAGTTAACAGAGAATCCTTACAGGTTCATGAATCCAAAGCTGCGTGGGTTGACTTTGCTGACGTAAGCTTCACCCTGTATTTGATTGTGGCTGACAAAATCCGTTTGCTGTTATTATTGGGATGGAATTTTTGCGCCCTTTAAGATTTTGGTTGTATCTATAAAAATGTCGAATAAGTACGTTTAAGTGCATGGTGTGCTTAGATATTGCGAAAGTGGTAGAATTGGAAAATTCATGATTTTTGAGGGCAATCATATAGCAAACACATCTGAACCTCCTTCTTTGTTCAAATGACCTGTTTGCTAACCAGTGTACACTAGCAAAGATAAAGAAGTGTTGCACATTATCTCGGATTAATATGCACAGCGAAGTAGAAAACAGGGTCGAAGTAATATAGTAGCACACCGGATAGATGCTGGGAGTGAAATTTCGATTTTATCTCTCTCAAGACGAATTCCAGTACAATGACATGTTGGACGAATAATATTCATTGATGAAATGCTGAAAAAAGGCAGTACAACCTTCTACTTCCCCAGTGGCAACTTTGGAAACATTAGTGGAGAAGGACGGTGATTTCCGATTATGTATTGATTGATGACGATTAAATGTAGTCACAAACTGGGAGGTGTTTCCTCTTCGCATGCTCGATAACATACCTGACGCGATTGGAGGATCGAAGTATTCTATTACGCTGGATATGAGTTCGGGTTTCCGGGAAAAGGAGGTTGGGGAGAATGATGGCACGATGATTGTATATTTTGTGCTATCTAGTTTCTATGGATTCCAGACCGTGCCTTTTGGTCTGCAAAATTTCATTGTCTGTTGCGGATGGTTTTGCATGGAGTGGTCCAACGGAAGTGACTTGTTGACATGGAGGACATCATTGTGCATGGGAAATCAAAGCACAAACATCTAATCAACCGTCAAAGCACTGGAACGCCAGATCGTGTTAGGCGTCAATCTCTAAGAATTCGAATTGGCACTTACCACGAGAACTGGGGTAACTGTCACACATCATTTCAAGGTCCGGCATCTCCAGGTACCCCCACAAAAAGGAGCAACAAACACTGAGCATTGATGTAAATTCCTTGGGTCGACTTTCTGTTATTAAGGAGTTAGCATGGAGGTTCTACCGTTGCCGCTGCCTTGAATTGATTGCTACTAAAGGGCCGAATATTTAAATGGTTTAAAAGGCTAGGAAGCTTCTGGCTAGCTCCGCACTTCTCGTTGCCCTGATGCTATACTAACATACCCGTAATGGTCATCCTTAACACGGGAATTTATTTTGCAGACGCATGCGAATGATTAAGCGCGTGTAAGCTTTTTTCACATATAGGACTAGAATGTGATTGAATTTGTGTTAACTTACGATAGCTGCAGCCTAACATCGACAGAACCTAATTTTGAACAACCAGAGTTGAAATACTAGATCATGCTTTCGTCTTAAAGCAGAATCGGAACCATGTGCTTGAACGGAGAATCGCGGTACCAACTGATCAATATCCACTAGTTTGTTGCAGAACTTTGTGGATCCTGTAGTACAAATACCTTGTCTTGGATTTCCACTCGTGTCCTTGGGGATTGCCTTTGATGCAACCTTTAACATGTCTGCATGGGAAACCTTCATAGCGCGGAGTGTGAACGCTGGCAGATGGTGCAGGCAAACGATTCTAAAATTTTGCCGAGTTATGGGAGCTGTCTTCACGGCAGTGATAGGTGTAATGGGATTGTGAAAGCAGAAAAACGATACGATTTACATGCTGAAGCAAGCGGCGAGCTTGCGCAGGCGAACAGGGCAGTTAATTGAACAGCTACACATATTTCGTCAACGCGCTCATTTGTTCTCTAGAGCAGGTATGTTTAATTTGTTCAAAGTAAGAAGCACATGAATGCAACAGCGCCGTTAGTTATGGAATTGACTTAGCTATTTATATCGATATTCCTACACGCTTGTCATGTTGTCATTTTTGCTGAGCTCGCGTTGCAGAATAAATCGTTTGTCTGAAGGGCCGAGTTCTGCGACATGGTGTCAAAGAAAGTTAATCCAATCACCCAATGGTGCTCATTTGCTGATTGGTGCGCAACTGGTTGTGCAATCACCTGTCGCAGTAAACATGATAGAACAGAATTTGGCCAATAACTGGAGAATCTAAAAAAATATACGAATTTATTTCTATGTACTGGTGCGGCTGAATGTACAGCCCACGTACTATCCATGGACAACGATGCAGTAAGAAAAGGACGAATACTCGGCCGACATGAAAACTCTCATCCGAAAACTCAGGCAATTTTCACGAAAGCCAGACAAACGCGACGTATCAGCGTTATCACATATTTATCCGAAACCGGCGCCCAAACAAAACTATTGAGAACTATGTTTCGGAATTTAGATCTTGGTCCGTTCCTGTGAGGTTTGCAATTGTGCAACTGAAGGTCACATCCGAGATCGAATTTTGTAGGGAATCATTGAGGAAAACACCATCAAGCGGCTGTTGTGGCAACAGAAGTTATCACTCAGAATATGTCTTGATATATACCACGGTGAATCATCAGCTGCACACTACACCCATATCGAAGATGCAAATTATGAAGCGCAATGACAGCGGACATTTTGAGAAGAACTAACGTCCGCAAAATCCCTGTTCGAATTAGGCGCGCCTTATATCAGAAGAATAGCAGTCATTGGTTACATACACGCTAGCTGGCTTTCCGAAAGAATTCGAACCTGCAAAGATTAACGAAAGGTAACTGGCAGCACGAAGGCGCTTCTGTGTTCCTTATTAACGGAGGAATCTGATTGCATTTTTAAGTCATGCGAGAATGGATGTTCATTAAACGACCTTTATTCGCCAACCGCACTCATTTCAACCTAGAAAAACTGGAGTTTCTAACGAGAAGTTGGGTAAAACATAATGGGTCCGTTACCGGCGATACCAAAAGGCCGTCGTTTCATCTTGGTCAAGGCCATTTACTTTATCAAATGGTAGGATGCAGTGCTGATTTCAAAGGCTGATGCGATTACGACGACATTAGCGACTGGGAATGGCTGTGTTTGCATTGGAGGGCGCCAGTACAGCTACATTCGACAGTGGCTACTGTTTTGCTTGGGGATTGGTATACGAAGTGTGATGCGTCCATGGAACAAAGAAGACAAGGACGATGTCATGTCACCCCTTAAGTCTTGGGCAGTTTGAACAAACGACATAATTTCAAATTTCTCTAGATGGTGTCTGCTGAACAGAATTTTTTATGACAAAACCGAAGTTTGCCCAATTGTTATAATTAACTACCTAATTGCGGTCCATCCCCAACTTTACAAACGCGATGCTTTAGGGGAAGGGAATTTAGTCATGCTCAGGTTTACTTCTATATATTGCTGAGCAATTGCAGCCACCAGTAATACAGTACATTTGTAAATTGCATCATATACTTCCTCTAGCACATCAGACTCAGCGTGCACATCTGAACAATTCTCTTTGACACCGAGGGTAGTACTATGACGGTACGATTTTCGGCGTGCCAAAAGATTTCATGATTTTGGTTGGCCACATCAGTCTCAAATCCAAAGGTTGTCTATAAAGCTCCACAGCGTGTGGATTGGTCCTTATATAGCTGGGCGGATGTTTTCCTATCCTAGGGGTATGGTAAAGCATTTCGATAGCTCTAACAGTCAGACCATGAAGGCACAACTTAATCTTAGTAAGATATTTCAAGTATAGCATAAACAAACCAACGGCGAATCGGATGACCTACCTACCGAATTTTTCGCAATATTAGTAGTGGTACGCAATAGAGTTCGAGGAAGACATCGGGAACGTTGCCAGAATTGAGTAAGCATGGTGAAAAAACGAGCAGCAAATAACGCGCGAACTAAATTTGAACCCTTGCTATAATGGCTACTTTCGCTGTCACTTGAGTGCCGCGCTATGTTGGTGCGACCAGGGTGGGAATACGAAACCGACTGGCAACCTTTGAATGAGTTGTTTAATCTAATTTAATGGTCTCCGATTTTATTTTTCTTGCGTTGTATTCTAAAAGGAAGTCAATGTCTTTGTAGTGGTTGAAATAATGAACGACAGGCCACTAATACTTGCTCTCATGGATGAATATGTCCAAGGCGACCTTCCGCAAGGCGACACAGTTATTTCACGAAGTGCCATATGCTTATTCCATCGACGCATCTTCTGTTATAGGCATGTTAATCATTTGAGACATACTTTCATATTTCTCCGGTCCTCCCAGGTTAATGCATATTTTTCTAAGCTACCTCTATACGTTTTTTGATTTTCAAGCAAATTCAAATCCCAGTATTGAATTAGGAACAAGTATACGGTTACCTTTAAATGAAACTCCGCTTTGACAGGGAGGTTTGTTGCGATAAAGCGAGAGTGAAATGCAACCTTGGGCGGTTTCTCTTTTATCACCGCGCCAACTGTTCAGTAACTTCTACTCAAGTGGTCGGCAAAGCGCATCTTCTGCGATGAAACTTTATAACTGCCGAAATCGCCCCCGCGTGACAGCATTCAGCTTTACGCTACGGGCAAATAACGGGTTCTTCCGCGTTCCGATGACTTCAAAAACATTAGTCACTGATGTTATGTCCGCGATGTACCCGGTTGATTGAAAACCTTCGGTTCATAACCTTAAATTCGAAGTACAATCCGGGGCAGGTGGCATTAAACAATGTCGAGTTTTGTAGTTGCTATTGAGACCATGCATTTGTAGAAGCGGTAGTCTGGCGACGGAATGCAGAGCCACTAAAACGCTTTATGGCATGAATTAGCACAAGCCTTATTTTTGTAATTTGCATTACGGCGTTCGGTCTCTGCTAGTATTCGGCTGGCGAAAACAAGGGGCTTAATGTCCTTTATTAGAGCAGCACGGATGCCGAGCTGGATACTGACTTGCTGACTCACAAGTCGAAGCGATGTATCCGAGTAAGACACGATGCGGCGTTTGTAATGAACTGTTGTTTCTTGTTCCGCGTTCCGCTGCTAAATTTTATCTTTGTGTGTTATTTTCCAGATGGCGGTCGACACGTCAGCTAGTCTGAGTAGAAATCTGTTCAGGTTAGTCGCCGTCCCGTTTAACCTGCTGACTGCGTTACAATTAGACGGAGAAGGCAGCTGGTATTTGTCCCTGCCTTTTCCAGACATTGATTTATTAATTACCACCTAACACCTGTCATCACCGTTTAGTACAATTCACTTTTCGGCTTTCCATTTTGATGGTCACGTCAAATGTTTCAGTTATGCCGCGCTAAGTTGGCACTAATAACTGACATACCGTTCGCTACATATATGGCGCTGAGTAGATCATCTACCGCATTCATCAACCGTTTCTTGGGGTTTTTGATAAATAAATCCAGGCAACATGTTAAGCGCAGCTACGAAAAGTCCAACTGTGTTAAATATGGTCTTAAATCAGAAACTTCGTCAGGTGGAACATGTCATCATGCGAAACCGAAGCCGACTTCGTACACCACTTGCACTTTTACAACACCGATGAAACATAATCCAGTGTCATTAGCGTGTAATATTCTGCTCTTAATGCGAGGGTAAGAGTTTAAGTATCGATGTATACGCTTAAGTCATCCGAGTTCTTAGTGACTATCGCAACCTTATCAACCCAAAGTTTCAGTTCAGTAACCTTGCTTATAACGCCTAAACTGTTCAAGCACGGCAACTCTAGTGAGAAATTTCATACAACATAATAACCACTTTTCCAGTTGACAATGACAGTAGACGCGCGAACTCGTTCAATTCAAATGAGATCCCTCTCCTACTCCATTGTTATCCTATTAAGTACGCTAGGATCCAGGTCAATGATATCTGTGCAGGCTTCCTACATATGAAAAACTCGGTCCTAATAAAAAGTGGTAATCACACACGGTCACGGAACCGGAGACCAGGATGGGCGTAAATTCTCTTGACACCACACGAAATCTGTGCAATTGATCTCATCCATGCTTCGGAGTTAAGACCATCATCATGACACAGCCCTTCGGTTGCAACTTTGAGCCGTTCAGCATTTTGTGGTAGTCCACCCTAAGACGAAACTTTTGAAGTAATATGTAAACAGGCTTCTGAATTCAGCTGCAAACACACCGACTGTTTCTGAATGCGCAACATCGCAATTGCACAAACTTGTCATGTTATTATTAGCGTCCTATATTATTATGCTTTTAAGTTATAATTTTTGAGAACATTGCAAACTGTTATTATCCATCGAATGGATATGGATAGACTGGCATTAAGATGTAAAGTGGTTATTCTTCCAAAATTTTATCCCAGTGGGAGAGTTAGATTATTTTGGATGCACACGACCGCGAAAGTAGCAACTAGGCTTTTGTCCCTCGGTTATCTACGACATAGCTTATCCGTTGATAGGTGTTTCACAATAATCCGTTGTTGTCTCTATACTGGGAGGTTGAGACTGCTGCGCCGTCCTTGTGTCGGTAAGACGGATGTTGGTGCACTATTCGAGAGCAGTTCCCTCTGCCGCAATAAGCACATGTCACTTCTTATTTTTGTGTTAATCAAAACCCGCTCAGGCCCAATAAAATGGTGCTGATATTCGCAAAACTTACAAACCAGCGGTGAAACCTTCACCTTGTTCTTGATCGACTAACTATGCGAGGTTCCGATCAACAAAGAAATAACTTTAGTATGACTCTTTTAACTTACTCCCACGAACTTCACCAAATGCGTGAATTAACTAATCCAGCGCGAGTTCCCGAGCATCATCACTAAGATCCAAATTTTCCATCGCCCGCCTCGCTTCACTGTCAATAACCTGCCTAAAATGACCGTTCGTTAGGCCACTGGCTAAACATCCAATTGCTTCAGAGTTACAAAATCTAAGGAATTCATGTTCCACACCCGTAGTTACATGGCTTTGTAGTCCACTGGCTGCGCGTCGGTTTCGTTCGCGTAACGTGCCATCTACCATCAGACACACAATTTGAAAATTGGCAAATTCGACCATCGGAACTTTCCCTACATAAATGATCGAAAGAACAATGGAATGCATATTTGCTTTCTGAAGCAAATATTGAAACCTTCAACCTTATAGTGCAACCTACAACGAGGTACTGGACGCTGCTACACTGCCAGCTAGGCAAAACAGACAAAATTGCTTTAGGTAATTTTAGTCCTCGTTTACTAAAAGTATCGTGGGAGATTCAGCAATTGTCTCAGCAGTCTTCTCATGTGACACGGCTCTTGTAATGGCAAATAGCTCAAACTTTCCCGCAAGTAGTGACAGGTACCTGTACTCCTTCCAAAATGCAAAGTAAAATATCTGCTTGGAAGCCTTCCTACTGAAATCCACTGTCAGAGGCGGCTAAATCTTCTGAGGAGGACACGAAAAAGCCGGTATCGATTCGTTACGCCTATTTCAAATGTATTAAAAGTTTCGACTTGCTGAATTTTCTAAAGAAACTCATGGAAGCTGCCACAACAACTGTGGGCAAATAAGTTGCAAAGCTCTTTGTTGCTACTCATACTAATATGAAAGATTACGAGTGTATTTTGGCTCTGTGTACAAAATTGCCGGTGTTTGCTGGCATTCTGTTGAACTGTACATATAATCTAACGGGCTTAATATCTGCAGCTCTCTGCTACTGATCGTTCCCCGAACGGAAACATCTCCTGACTGCTACTATTTTCCTATAACTGTATAGTGCCACTGATTTACGTAGTTGGTAAGCTTCTTTGTCTAATTGAGTTTGGCCCTAACAAAACTGTTGATGAATTTGGCCCTCAGTTGCTGGTGATAACCAAGCGCTGAGTACGGATTTTATACTCCTCGGCACTGCCAACTCAGTGACTTGTATTTGCTAGAGCAGGCTTGTAAAATCTGAAATGCGCAACTGCCAGAAAACAAATGTTACTCATGTGCTTACTTAGTGTTCCTTAATTTGATGAAGCTGGTTGTGTCCATAGGACTTCTTAAAGTGCTAACCTATTTGTTATTTTATGCGCATGCACGAAATGACGGGAAGGCTTGTAAGGTCAGTAGTAATAAAAACCGCATTTATCGCACAAGTGCAACGAGTATTCAATCGTATTAGATATCCAAGAACGGTGACAAAAGCCAATAGATCGCAATTCTTCTCGACTATTTTTGAATGAGCTTAAAGACAAAGTTTGCACACCCCACGATTCATGTCCACCGCATAAACTAAATCCAGGTATCTAGTTGTTGATATTTTAAAACATTTTATTTAAATGCACGGAGTAAGGGTGCAACCAACAAAACGCACAATATATTGATTTTGCGTTACCTAGCAATGACAGACTCTCAGAATTCAGGGATATGGTCCCAACCGTTTTCTTCCTAAACAGAAGAATGTAACTAATCTTTGAACTGCATTTGTTCTTTTGTCACTTGCAATGGAACACAGACTGCGGAAAAGAGTCTTGCTTTCTGAAGCGGTCAAGAGGAGAGTCCGGTCAATTTGTTTGATGGCGCGGTCAATCCAAACGGTTAATCTAATGGTTTATTTCTTTAGTCACAAATCAGGATATTCTAAGTGCAGGCTGGAACCTATATCTAGCAAACGACTAGGATAAGTGACAAGAATATTGCACTCACATATAACATTCGTCTACGAACGGAATATCTCCCTGATTATTCCGTAATCGAGCAGGCGATTACATTTACTGCACATATGTTTGGCTTAAGACTCCACTTACATTTTTGCGTCCAAATGCATTCCAGTCTTTAGTGAAAGTAGGGGCTTTGGTTGAGTAACAAACCGCGAATACTTACCTACCATCAACAGACTTATATTGAGAGCTGTTGGTTTAACTCTTTTAACAAATTTTGAATTATGATTTGTAAAAATCACTGAACTTAGGATGCGTTTAAATTAACTACAAAATAAGACATAAACAGCTATAGGTCCACTATGTATCGGAAGTAGCATATGCAGTTCATTCCGGTTGGTGTATTAGTAGTATCCTTTTTGTACTTTGTAGTAATTTTCTATCATATTAATTGCCCGTTTGTGTTGCTTCTAAGCTACTGCCACAGTTGTGTGAAAGTGATAGCGTTTTGAAAGGGACAATTTTTGCAGTGTTTTATTCATATTGGCAGATCCGGAATCACACCGAGCGTTAGAATATCCACATAGATATGCTTATTAGGGTCTAAAGGTTTGGTTGAATGGTATAGATATCTCCAACGTGCATTATGCTTTCCGTTTTTGGCTCCTGTTCATCTCTGTTTCATTAATGCTCATTAGTGCTGGGACAAATATTAGCCAAAGTAAATCGAAATGGGAGTATTCTGACATGTGCTATTGCAACAAGTTTCGAGAGCACTAGAACTTCCTCGTACGGTCGTGCGCCGCAGCCATATTCATCGGGTTGGTTGTGACAACATACAATTAATTAGATCATCTTTAAGCTCGTTCTGGAGCAATTTATCTGACTTCCTATGCAGCCCAACATTATGCCCTGTGTATACGTTTGCCTCACTGGTCAGAAACCCAGGGTCAAATGACACGTGTATGCTTGATTTAATCGCGCTTCGACTTGCTTCACCTTCTGTGCAAGTCTATAACTGCATGGTTGCACCGATATCACCGATTAGGAGAATGGTCTACATCTTACCCTTGATAGACTGCTGCATAATTTAGCATTAATCTACTCTGATACCAGATGCCGCAGCTGAAACAGTCACACTGGGTTTCGTATACCGCTTAGTCCTTAATAACGGCTGCTCAGTAACCGTTCCCACCCATACAGGCCTTCATTTTGAGACTGACACCATATTAGTGAAGCATAAATTTATAGGCGCTCATCGAATTCCCAGTACCACCTACAAAGCTTCGTCCGATGATTTGGTTAATCTTTTCCCGTTCAATTCATTTCATTTGAACAATTACAATCCGAGAACAGAAGAGCAGTCGATCAAGTTGCTACGACCCGCAAAACTAAGAAAACAATGACTAACAGCCGCAATAAAATGAGGTTGAATGCAAATATAACGGAAAGGAAACAAAGTCAACAATCGAACAGTAAATCAAATAAGGGTGTAATATATATTAATAACCGTATACTGAGGAAACTGAATGAAAGAACCTACTGCCTGCGTGATTGTGTCAAATATTGTTATGTCTCCAACCACCGGTGCTGAGTACCCCAGATTCCTCATCCGTTAATACAGAATAGTGGGCAAAGTGTGCGCGATGATAAAAATCTGTGCTGCTCCATCGTGGGTGAATCGGGCATATGCGCCGAATCATGTCGCTAATTCCTGCGTGGTGGCAGCATATTGCTTCTGCTCTACCATTTATGCAAGTGCGATCCGCTCCCCATGCTTGTAGTCCGCAAAGTGATCATCAAAATATCTCTTAAATTGCGACAACGATTGCGTAATGACTAGCATCCCCGGCACTTGGTTCCAGTAGTTCACCATTCGACGCTCGAAGCATAGAGTAAACGATATGCTTTAAACCCGTAACACTAGTTTTTATCGGTGTCCACGTAGGTTGCTTGGTGTGCAAATGTGCATCAGCTGCCAAACGTACGAAATGGGCCCAGGTGCAGTATTCCGTATGTCCTAATAAGATCAACTCTGAGCCGATCGTATGACAGGGTATATAGCCCAATTCTCCTATATCGGTTCTTTGGCGATTCACACCGTAAACTGAGAATGAGCAGCGTAGCTAGATGCTTGACCCATTTACAGTCTTTGTACCGCATCTATTGTGATGGGACAATAGGCGGTCTTATCATGGAAGCGAAGAGACGAGTAACAATCTCTACAGACCAAGGGTAGTAGCTGCGTCTAAGAGCCCTAAGCAGACTGCTTTTTGTACGCCTCATACTCGTCGACAGATTCAGTGACGACGTACTTATGCCACAATTCGAATGGCCGTCGAGCCGATTGGCCATACTCTCTGTCGTACCAATGTGCCATCACTGGTCCAGCTTTCCGATATTTGGGGATCAGGAACGAGCGCACAACGACTGCAGAGCCTCTTTTATAACAGACCAACTGGCTTCAACCAATGAATCCTGCGGCAGCGACAAGTCTATTTCACTGGTAGCTCGAATTAGACCATTGAAGTCGGTCTTCCAATAATTGTAGGACGGCTCTGACAGACGCGAGTATGGCAGCGGCAGATCTTGGCTGGCCATCACCGTTGTATGGTCACTAAATGCCAGAGGCTCCAGGACCTTAATTTTACGTTGCTGGCAACTCGTTAATAGTAGGTCCAGGCACGATACAGATGAATGCGGTGAAACGCACGTCGGTTGCCAGACATGTTTTGCTGCCCCAGCTAAAAGTACCGTCTCCGCAATCCGCCCCTGGACTTCACAGTGCCAGGGGAGAAGTTGAACCTCCGTCCACCGTATTCCATGGAGGTTGATATCATCCAAAGTCAGGAAGCGAGGTCAAGGCATGTAGTTTCTGGCATGCGGCAACCAATCCAGGCATCCACTTTGCGAACTGCGCTAAGCAGCACCCACAAACAGTCCACCCTTTCTCAGGCTTATCGAGCACCTTAAACGTTCACACAAACAACCGTC
Organism: Dicrocoelium dendriticum; assembly: GCA_944474145.2. Lineage (NCBI taxonomy): Eukaryota > Metazoa > Platyhelminthes > Trematoda > Plagiorchiida > Dicrocoeliidae > Dicrocoelium > Dicrocoelium dendriticum. The sequence continues at coordinate 58,421,548 of OX104071.1, read as the reverse complement.
GCTACGGTAGGTGTGCAGCAGTCTTCCGCAGAGCGAAGACTGAATATCTAACAGCACACAGCCTCAATCGTTTGATAGTCTGTCGCATAGAAAGGAAGAGTAGCCACTGATCTGGACTTCCAGGGCAGTGACCTTAGGTTTTGGCCTGTCCTATTACGACCGGAGGACGTGTGGCAACCAATTGTAATACGTCGTCACGTTTGTTTATTAAACTACAAACATTTTTGAAGGCTGTTCGCAGGCCGCGATAGGAACCGACAGATGCGCATGAAGCGTCATCTATTTGTTTATCCGAGTTCAGTGGACCTGGGGAACTACCCGAATATTTAAAATGCGGAGATTGGTTTCTTTACTATTAGTCCGCGGCTTCAAATCCACGATAGCGGACTTCAATTTCGCTCTGTCCGACATATCTACATGGGGACGAATATGGAGCTTTAGGCTTCTTAGCCTACCGAGGCAGCAATCTTACCAACACGTACCTCTTGGGGTAGTACGTTTTACGGCGCGTGACCACAGAAAGAGACTTAGGTGTCATTGTGCAATAAAGTCTGGGGGATTCGCTCCAATGTTCGAAAGCAGCAAACGTGGCGAACATGAAACTGAGAGTTTCGAGGCGAGCTTTTGGTGTTTTTGAACGACGGTTGGTACCCATGCTTGTCAACTCCTATATCCGTGCCCACGTCGAATATGCCGTCCAGGCTTGTTGCCAATGTTTAAAACGGGATATTCATCTCTTAGAGCAGCCCCAACGAAGAGCTACGAAGGCAACACGCGGATTATCTGGTCTCAATTATGAAGTGCGTCTCAGTTTAATCGGAATGTTTTTCTCCGAATACCGACGAATACCCGGAGACCTCATTCTCGCATACCGGATATTAACGGAAAGAGATCACCCTTGCAAATCGCTGTTCACCCTAGCCTCATATAAGCGATCGAGAGGTCATAACCTCAAGCTGATAATCCAACACCCGATTAGACTGTAGAAAATATTTTTACTCTCTTAGAATCTGTTCACAATGGAATGACTTGCCAACGCATGTGGTAAACGCTCCGAACATTACAGCCTTCAAACAATTGTTAGACATTCATCTGAGTGGCAAACAACACATTGTGTTGTGATGTACTAAGTTTAGACTACTGGCATTTCAGTTCCATGTCGGAATCTAATGATTTTTATCTATTTTGCATTTACCATCCTATGGGTCTTGCAAAGCCAATGCTTTTTATCCCATCATACACTATTTAACTATTGAACTATTGAGGCGGGATGTTACCAGCCTCGGACTTGTTGCATCAACAAAGATGACTCAAAGAGGTCGACATTTCCCCTCCTCTCGCTTTCCAAGACGGAGGATTTGCTTCACCCGTCACCCTTGTTTATTCACTTTGAGAAGCCTATCATTCAGGCTCTACAGAAAATCCATGTCGTGATCCTAAGGAGCCCGAGGCCTGGCATCTGTTGACTCAGGCACGTGAAAAATCATAAGGTCACAGAGCCGCTGATTGCTGACAGTTTTCTTCTCCTTTTTGCTTCGCTGCATTCACCAATGGCATTTAACGCCTGCGCTCTGACACACTGGTATTTTTGGTGTCTGTACGACGCAATATAGGCACGCTAGCTGAGTCTCCAGCAACGGGTAGAAATCGCTCTGGAGAGCTTACAGCCGGTTGGCAATTTGGCTCGTTCGAACATAAAGGTGGCTGGGTTTCCGCTTGCTTGGATGAATCCACGGAGCTCCTCCCTATGGAACGGTTCACCCGTCTTGTAGGTTCGAGCTGCTTCTCGGCTGTATGTGACTGCAAGGTATCTTGGTATTTTTGCATATTATTTGAACAAAATTATGCTGGATGCTGCAGTAGTTTAAAATATCTGAGGCAAACCCAATACAGGAAATGTGGAAATTTACACCGCACATGAGGCATGTAACAGCATTGGCTCCATGCCTACGTATTTTGCAAGGTACCACAAGAAGTCAGCTTTGACTTTACCGATAGCTTAGCAGATGTGGCGGTAAAGGTGATAAAGTGCACGGTAAGTGTACGACAAAAGTACAAGAGTAAAATATACCGACACGAAACTAGTACACAATGCCGAAATTCAAAATCGCAAAAGAAACTGAATTTGACACAAATAAAAATGAAAATCTGCTCTACAAAAATAACGAACGATGCAAACTGGCCTGTCAAATAGAGCGAGAAAAGCCTTCCGGAGTGTTCTATTTGCATCAACCTAACCAATTCCCATGGCGAATGTCATCATGTATTCATAATATTGAATGCAAGTAAGCGAAATTGGCCTACCCGCAACCCGACCTCAATAGCTATACAACGGACACCCACAAAAGGTATTCAGTAAGTGAAATGGTTTCACCCAAGTTGATGCAACTAAAAAGCATAGTACACACAGAGAAATTCGGACGGTGGGTATATTAACGACTTGACAAACAAAATAACATCTTGAAATTCCAAAACGCACGAGTGCTGCACTAGAAAAGTTCTAGCCAAAAAGCAACTGTCGGACCTCGACATTGCACACAAACATTCTCAACTAATCTTAGCAGTATTCCGCGGTTAAACGTGAGCGTGCTTTTAATGTCTAAACTGCAAACTGCCTAAGTATCTGATCTACACAATCACAACGGCCCTATCGTAGAATTATGTATCCTAACGTGCACAGCCAGGCAGATCTCATGCTTTTCCCTTATATGGTTAGACCTCTGGCAGCCCACACTGGCCTCGCTGAGACGCGATGTGTCTTCTCATTGAGGTGATCACCGGGGTGACACAACAACAAATATAAGCGAACCGATCCAGCATTTTAATTGGCTGCTCGGTAATTGCTTAACGAGTGACGTGTTGGTCAAACCTTGCAACAATACACTTTAAATGCGCCAAGCGCAAGTCGATGCCTCCAGGGCTACTCATCAGCCTGTCCAGTGGTGTTTGCATAACCACTGCGACACACCAGAGAAGAGACATGTCTTCCGCATAAACAGGGTTTGTTGGTTAGTTACCAAGCACAGCATTCACTTCGGAAATGCTAGGTATTACAAGGTCACACATAATAATATTAGTCATAAATTTCAAAAGTGAAGGAGATAAAGGGCAAAAGCGGTAATCTCAATATTTCATGTGGAAAGCAAGATAAAGGCTTCCGTAGGCTCTTACTTAATCTCGTAAAGTATGGTGAAGACTCCTCAGAATGGAAAGAAGTTTATCTGGCATCTCCTTCATAGATGGATATTGTTACAATCTGGTTTGGTAGAAGCATTCAATGATAGATTCTTAATCAAGGAAGTCGAAGAGTCGAGCAATTCTACGAAAAGTGGATGCATTAAACTAACTGGAATTCGTACTTATGGTTAAGCGAGGATGCTTCACAACGATAGAAACAGACCAACAATCTTCTTGCGCCAAACTGATCGGCGGACATGACCTACGAATTTCAAGGGATTCCTTCTCATTTGCTCCAAGGCCTTGTTGCTGCGACGCTAAATACGCTTACAAACTGGCTGCCAAGCTACGTTTATATCGATCTTAGGAGCTCGGAAAAGACCACTTTCGTTCCTCGCGACCTAAAGCGTTGTCTACACGTTAATATTCTCATTGACACCCTCCGTAGACCACTATGGCGCATATGCTAGTTAGTAAGTAAAGTATTTTCTCTCAAGAAACAGATATTCATTATCGAACGCCACAACGAACGCAAAGCTGTTAGCATTTATTGTTTCGACATAGCTTATTATTATTCCGACGTCATCAGTGCATTCGCTTATAACCAAACCAGACGGCACATCATCCGACTCTCCACAGGCTCCGCGAAACCGGTGCAGTTCCAAACTTGACCGCGTCCAGTGCTGAAGCTTAAGTGTTGGCTAATCTCTATAGAGCCGTTTATTCCTGCCAAACACGTGAGACTGATGTACTTTGCTTTTTCTCTGCAATCTCATATTCCTTTTCGTCAAAAGATCGAAAAGCACAGCAAACTTTTTGATGACTGAAGAACAGAAATCCAATAAATTCGCAAGGACACTTCCCGTTTTAATCCGCTATCGTATTATGAAATTTTCATTCTGTTCATTTGCTCGGGTCAAGTGCTCGGGTTTAAGATTTCGCAATTTACCTTATTTTTACACCGTTGGACGATCAAACAGTACCGAACATTAGGTGGTATATCATTGTATGTTCTAACTTTATTTCTATTCACCTTGTTTGGCAGGCACATTGATTACATTTTGGGTGTTTGTTATAGTCAAATCGCACTACTACGTCCCTGAGACGGCATCAAATTTCATCGCCTGGACTAGCGGAGTGCTGACCGTGGGTTATCGAACCACAACTATACTGAAGAGTCACACGGCTCTCCTCTAGGAGGAAACTGGGCAAATTATTATAGACCTCCTAGCACAACCGTAATATGCTAAGTATTTCAAACTTTTGGTATGTTTTGCCACTGTTAGTAAGCCCCTTTTTGTTGAATAGGAACAAACTTTTTAAAGCATACAGGCCATCGGAGATAAACTAAACGCTGCTTCTTATCTTTCCATAAGCATATTCATCACGGGTGTATTTTAAATCTAGCGACATTGTGACTTGCATGCATAGTAATTGGCACAACCAGTTTTATGTCTATTTTTAATCTTCAAACCTTGTTTGGTTGTGCTTATATATAGTAAATCGTCTATCACTATGTGACCGTACAAACAGGTTTTCAGTGGTTACTAGTGATAGGCATCCTGTAAAACCAATCAAATATGGTCATCATTCTCTATTCTTCGTCAGCTACATGAAGGAGCCACGTGATTTCACTAACGGGAAGCTAGTTCGAAGTAAAAGAAGAAAAAATCCCGGTATGCCCTCCATTTTTCGCATTCAATATAAAGTTTACATACTATGAAATGGTCGTGTATAGCCAACGTTAATAACTTGTATTTCACTTTTTATGTGGTGTTTGAACATTCACACTCTAGGAAGCATAACTAAGAAGGATCTCATAATGATTAAACGGTGTATGATTAATCAAAGTAAAAGATTATACTAAATATGTTCAAAAAACAAAATGGGCTTTATTCACTGCGGATAGCCTCAGTCAACTACCAGCGTATTAATCGCATAATCTGTGAAATTAAGGAAAATATAAAAAAGAAAAGAGGGTTACCGCGTCTCGTGATGTTGTAGTATAAAACAAAGAAGAGTAAAACGCACTTTGAAACATGCAGCTATTATTGTGAGCTGATTCTATGTTATGTAGGACATACCTCTGCGAGAACCAAAACATATACCTAAACAGTTTTCTATGCCTATAATACGCAAACGGAAGTTTTGTAATTGGCACAGGTGGATTAACGAGGTAGACTCTTTGAGCGTTGACTGCGTTTGTTTTAACCATTGATGCATGCTGTGGAGCACAGAAATCGATGCAGAGGCGGACAGCTATATTGGGTAAACGCAACCATGCACTTATGCCTTTCATACCTAGATCAAACCAGTTTATTAATTTCTAAGGTGGACCATGCTTATTATATTTTTACTCAGGCTATCATGTTATATGAAATCGTTTACGGATGGTTGGCCAAAAGCGTCGATTTCACAACTACATACAAGCTTCTAACTTATCCGTTATATCTGTCAGAGAGTATAAGCTACTAGTTTACTGTATCATCAAAGCGGAAACGTTTAGAAGTTAGTTATGCTAAATTTACAGATTACAGTTTTAAAACTCGGCTATTTGACAATAAGCAAATTCACTTCAACATCTTGAGTTACACCTTCCTGCATATTTTACGGATTACTGGCCTTTACGTTCGTGAATATAAGCCAGCAAAATGTAATTATCCTGCTTATTATCTCCCTAGTGTACATGGAACTGCCAACAGCCTATGATGTATTGAAACAAGCATTATATGTCTTATTTACTAATTTGTCGATTCCGTGATGATGGCTCATTATTTTTAACCCAGCGTATGTCTTCTTTATTTGACCTCGTTTATCTATCCTTATAATTTATTCGGTAGATTTTTGACTCATATTCAGCTGCTTATATAATTATGGTTGATAGATTGCATACGCAAATTTTACTCAAACCCTTACCGGAATAATATTCTTGCCAATAATAAGCATTAACCCAAATGCGGACATAAACGTGTTATTTCTACGCTATTAACCCACTATAGTATACACAGAAGACCTAGCAAAATTGGTACAATCAGCAGCATCCTTAAACGTGCACAAGACGTTGAAACTATGCCACTATGAGCATGAAGGCCTTTCGGAAAGAAATGAATAATGGATCTCAGCCAATATAGAATATTTTGGTTTTAGGTTTGTAATTGTTAACCAATGTTTCATTAGTATGTGTCACGAATCAATATCTTTCATCATTCCTATCACAGGAAACACAAAAACATCTTACTGTCTATCTCAGCCATTCCCAACGTGCATATAAATCACGTTTATAGACAAAAGTTCATTATGCTCAGGAGTAGAGACTGGCAGTTCATATTTTCCGAATGGTATTATGTGAATTTTCAAAGGCTAACGGATAGTTAGATACTTTGAACACCTACTCTTGTCTCTCGTGAAGAAGGTATACTACATAAAGCACAAAATACGCTTACTTGTATGCATTCACATGTACCGCTCCAACTGTGTTTTCCGGATCATCCGGCCATTCCAGATAAAGTGTGGTAATGCAACCATCATCGTCTATGTAGGTGACCGTCTTGCCTCCAGTCTGATCATATCTCCTACCGTCAAACTCGATAAACGGCTTACCTAAATGCAATTTGGTTAACATATATTCGTCTTGAAAATTTACCGTTTTCATCATACTGTATCTCCACAACACGCCTGAAAGCATTGATAATGCAAATCAGTGTAAGGCACACAAGGAAAACGCAAACGGAGCCCATTTAAAATTTATTATTTCTAAAAGATAAGAGAGAAAAATTGAGTATATCAAACTGTACTGATGAAATTATAGCTGAGTCTACACATCTAAAGCTATCGTTTCAGCACTCTATGCGTGTAAAGGCAACCGACGAATAAATATAACATTGCAAATACATTAGGATAATTATATCTTTCGACATTGAATATATGTGGTCTTTTCTGATAAACGTTTTGAGAAGTTTAAGAAATAATTAAATACCCAAGTACCTCCTCCGACAAAAACAATTGGCGGCCGACGTTTTTGGCATGCCTGTTATGATATTATATACCTCAAAAAATTCGGTCGTTAATATTTATGCCCGACATTGCGCTAGCAACCATAGCTTTTGTTTAAGCTAATGTCATGCGCCTTCAATTTTTAGACAACTGATAAGTTGAGGCTAGCATTAACAACGAATGCCATAGACTTTGCGGGCAACAAAACAGGCGACCAACTCGGTGCTAATTTCGCATTCACTCGTTAGGGTTTAGGACGAAATTGTGAATGGGCTTGACCATAATTATCTTCCAATTCATTCCAGCCGTTGTTACATCTTATGCAGTCCCAAACAACTTGTTTCTATAAAAAAAAATTAGAATTCAATCATATACTCAGCATGCTGAGCATTGCGTTGTCTAATTTATGTATATCTCTTATATTAACAGCTAGGGCTTGATGAAAATACATCAGTTACCCAGCAGAGCGTCGGACATAATGACGATGGAACACATAATGGACGGTCGAAACATAGTTAACTAACAAAGTTCACAACGCAGTGTGATTTTTGGTCACCCTTAGTTCGTTTGATCCATGAACAATCAAGGCCCTCTACCGCGTTACCCGGCCTCCATTACCAATAAATCACGCTTACCGAACATACGTTTTAGAAAAGGCCAACCACATTGGAAGAAACATCCTTATAGTCTAATCAGACTGAGCCTCGGCCTTTCTTTTAACAGGAAGTTTTCACGTACACGCGGATCATGTGGTACATACCCTTTGAATTATTAAATATGAGTACCAATTATATCGATTAGATTTAGCATTAATGTTCTAAGGGATTCCTTAACACCAAGTTACCTAGGATGCTAAAGTCAAAATGCAATAACTCGACCCCTGTGGCCTTCTGTGAAGGGCGTTCTTAATATTTGACGCTTACATATTTTGCACAGTATTTAGCAGGTAAGTGAAATACGCTATCTTAGCCTAACGACAATTGCAGTAGCAACATTCCAGTGTGTTCGAAGCAACAAACCGCGAAGCTGAAACCAATATGAAAGTTTATCACTTCTATATCAACTTCGACCAAACATGTCAGTTATTTCAGCCAACTCAGTGCATCAGATTTTGGAAATACGCTGAAAATCACGCCAGTACCTAATGAAACAGACAAAACACTTCCCTTAGAGGCATGAGTTAGCCATGCAGTACGGCGGTCTAGGAAGCCAATGCCGTGCGTTGCAGTCATTGAGCTTGCATGCATTGCTTGCTTTATTAGTTATTCAGTTTGCCACTATTTAAAAGACAAAGTTATGAAACATGAAAGCGCATTTGTGTGGTGCCTTTGCGTTAACCTCACTATATTCATTAGCCAAAATTATCCTCGTCCCACGGTAAATTCCAAGCCCCGTCTTTGAAAAGCAGACTACCGCCCATGGGCAACACTAGCTGTTGTCATCAGCTACATATAGCGGAATGGCGGTCGCTTGGTAGTAAGCTAATGAGACCTGAGGCTGCAAGTCTGCGAACCAGATGACATCATTGTTTTCGAAGGATTGTATTAAGAAATAAAAAAACTAGTGAAGGACTGGGATGCACAGCGACAAACGTCATGACACAGTGTATGAATCCAGACAAGTAGTCGTTTTTAGTTTTGTACATAAACTTGGATCACACTCGGCTATTCTCGAATACGTTTGTGTTTGAGAAACACAAGAAAATTGGAAAGTAAAGATCCCGCGTGTTAGGATGAAAAGCAAATATTAGCAAACTCTGTGTAAGCTACTGATATTTTAGTTGTTGTTTACCCTATCGGTCAGTAGGTAGGGTTGCGTCTGAGTAGATGATGGGTTGAGGGGAACAGAGGAATCCTGAGTGATTGGATCGGAAAATGCCTCCGCACAGTGAGCAACGGTGCGGTTGCCTCGGGTGAAGTAAGGGGTGGGTGTTCGTTACCTTATAAATGACTTTAGACACTGCTGCACTTCATAAGGTTTTCATCCCTGCAGTTCGGAAGCTACAAAGCACAAGATAATAGGGAAAAGCACCAGACGCGTTTCGCCCTATTGGGACTCTTCAATGGTACGTATTCCCTCGGTTCCCTACTGGGGATCGAAACCATGACCGACAGAGACAGATGCCAACTAGCCAGCAGTTTGAGCCACTAAGCCATGGGGGACGTTTGTTGATCTTCATGATTTGCAAGTTAACTGGGATGTAGCAACGCCTATCTTCCACTGTCACTGACAGTGGCTAGCCTGCTGCTGCTCTTTAACAATTCATGTGCTTCGAACTTCGCCGAAAAACCTTGTGGGTGCCATGGTTAGAAGTTTAAAGGTTACGAAGAAGTATGTCAGTGCGAAAGAAAACATGACTTTAGGTTGGGAGCTTTGTGCGCTTCCATATCTCTGGTCTGCCAACGAAGGTGAATCGGATGTAGCAAAAGGATGTAGAGAGAAAAGAGGACACAAAACTACACAGTAGCATGCACAGTGCTATAAGATGCAAGTTTAACTCTCCTTGTAGATTATGTGTTGAACATCAGTACAGATCTACTAATGCGTGTTGCAGACCTGGTTTGATATAACTATGAATATCAGTTTACATTTAGTAGGGTATTATGTGGCACAGCGCGAGGATTTAATCTGTCCATGGAATATTTTGACTAACTATTATCTGCTATATTGTATACCGTTGTGTAAATACGATGACATCTTAAGAAAATACGAAACGCATTGAACTACGAGCATTCAGCAGTCTTCCCATGGTCATTTGAAGTGATGGAGAGTCATTTGTATTGTCGCGCTCGGTGTTTCAAGAAACGCCGATGACAGTATAGGCCGTGCAGTCTGGTATAATAATGGTCTCTGATGATTCACTGAAGCAGTGGACACATGTACCTAGGTATGCGAATCTACAACATAGTTACTGACTTACTAAATGTAACTGTACGTGTAAGAACCAAGAATCCGGGGTTTGGAAAGTGTCGGGAATAATGTGGGTGCGCTTATAAACGGTCAACAATTATATATCAGGTGTAAAATAGCAGGTGCGTGACAAGTCTCGTAGAATGGTTGGAGTGTAAATTAGTATCAAGGAATTAAATAACAAGTGAATAACCAGTTCCAGCGTCTACCGATTAAACTTCATTCACGTATAACTACACTTTTTAATGGAAATAGAAGGTGTACACAGTGAGTAGTACGGGGAGCAGTTATAGCTCCGTTCTTCATGAGAAAACAAAATGAAAATGGAAAATGACAAGTGGCGGTCGTGTGCTGCTTCACCAACCCCGTTCTGACAAGCAAATTTAGTTTGGTTACGTTAAAGCTATCCACATGATCAATGATGCAGATTTTCTGACTCCTATGTTGCCAGGAGGACTGTTGAGCACACAGTTTAATGTGCGTTATTCCTCCTCAAATAAAACGGAATATATCAGCATTACAGTAGCGATAAACATTAGGTGAGTTGGTGGGGCGTTAAATATTCGGGACATGCAAAAGGAGAAACATTTAGTAGACGATGAATTTGACGCTAGCGTGTAGCAGGTTTGAGTTAGTATCCTCTAGTTTTGCTCGGTAGCAACAGGTTGCGACATATTTAAACTGGGTTCGACAGTATTAACTAAACAATGATAATGTATCCTAGCAGACGTTTATATTAAATACTGTGCCATCTCAGAACCTACAATCTGGTTTGGTAAGAGAAGTAAAACAGCCACCTGACTAGTTTGTTCGCTCTTCGTTGTGGAGCTTCAAGTGCGTCTACGTGGCGCCTGCGCCAGTAACACTAGACTTGGAACGCAGTAATAACATTTGTGAGTCAACTTACGGACACCGTTGTTTGTGTTTGGCCAAAAGTAGGTGTTGTTTCAGTGATGCTCAAACGAAAGGAGGAACAAGTAAATGACCGATAAACAATAATGAGGGTCATATTTTTAAGACATACGTTGTTTAGATGAATTCTTCCCGAAAAAGGCAGAAGTATGGTCGGAGACAACCTATGAATGTGACAAAAAGGATGGTTTTGTTCTTGCTTAGGATGGAAATGAGTTCCAGTTTGTAGTGAAGCTGAATACGCGGCGTGTTACAAATCTTCATCTTGGACATGAGTCAATACCAATGCGGCAAGATTGATGGCAGCAAAGGAATTAAAAAAGTTCTTGACACAAAATAAGGAATCAGCATTCGGGGCGATGACAGTTTAAACATAAATTACGTCGGCAGGGAATCACGTAACAAAGTCCAAGCCCCAAGTTTCCCATGGTGATTATTTGTCAGAAGGTAAGTAAGTGAGAAAGATAAGCGTGTGTGATCGGTGTAGGATAATAACTATTATTTGTGTTGTAAGTGCGGGATAGCAATGTAAAAGGCAAGCAATTTCCCATCATTCTTGCTGTGGCATTCCTCCGCTGGTTGCAGGTGTCTGGAGAAGAATCCGAGAGCTTACTACCACTCACAGAAGTGTTGCTGGAGAGCAACACATACCACTACATCAGTTGTAAGAAGAATACCAAAAGGCGTTTCGGAGTGTGCGATCAGAGCTATGTCGAAGATATTATTCTTGAACTTGGTGAAGGTCATATATGCCGTATAAGGTAGAACGATCAGCTGAGCCTTCAACTTTGGCCGTGCTCAAAATGTTTGCTATCTAAGTAATTAATGACAAAAGCTTTCGACGATACACCCTAAATAGCCATTGTTTTACTAATCCACAATCCTTTCTTCCACTCAGTATCATGATAACCTATACCCACGATATGCTGAAGTCGTTAGGTGTTTCCGCGCAAGTTAATAAAGATACGTAGTCTATCAGGAAGAAAGTAAGAAGCATCTGCAAAGTACGGAATAAAGCTATAAAAAACGTTGTGAGTGGTGGAAAGTTGATTTGAGAAAAAAACAACCAGCATGAGCGTACATACTTTGTTAACCACCAGTGTGCGTTCACTCTTTGGGAAAATGTAATAACTTGGAAGCATTACAAACTGTCGCGAATGTGTACAACTTTGAATCATTATGCTACAATAGGCATGTGTCTACAAGATTTTATAGACGCTGTGGTTACGTTTGAACAGTTTATCTGTTTTCGTGCTGATCGCCCATGCACACACAGGAATCGTGGCGGCCGTGTCATAAGATTTATTAGAGCTTTGTTTGCTTGTCATAGGAAAGCCTCCTTTATTACCTGTCATAAGGTATCGACTGATTTGTCCTATAGTAAGCTAATGTATGTAAACGGGTACCGAACAATATTACAAGCCAGCATCTAGGTAGCCCCTGTTGTCCCAACTTAAAAACATGCAAATTTTAGGATGACCTTACGGCCGTTGTTTTCGGGAAAAACGACCAAACTCTGTGCATATTTGTTAGCGAATTCAATAGAATAACCACCACATTCCTTACTATTATCGGGCTAGAAAATATTATTAAATATCCCACCTGGTTAGCGCAAGCGGAATTGATCTTTGTTAATATACTAGAGATATGTTCGGTATGCATTCTGTCAACACTTGGCAGCTGAGATCACTCAATTATTAGGTTAACTCCTGTTATCAACATTAAGACAAACCGCAAGATTGCCACTAGCCGAACTTCCCATAAATGGAAATGGAAACAATCACTCCATACAAACATAGAGCGACTTAGAGAAATGGTTGCTTACACAAATTTCAGTTTGGTTTTTCGGCACAGATGTAGCAGCACTGTGACCAAGTGACAAGTCATCTGAAACTTTACTAGGTCTTAGCTGCCAGGTTGAAGTCATCTTCATCCATGTTATTGGCTTTTCCTCACCCTATCTCAAGCAGCTTCGTACACTCAAGGAAAGAGATTTCCAAAGAAAAATTCGCGCGTTAGTAACGCCCTTTCTGCTCGTGTAAATAAGACTTTCTCCAATTTAATGCTTTCCATCTACGTACTATTTTAGAAAACAACACATATTGTGAAGTATGGTGGATGCCGAAACAGGTCAGCAGGGTCACCCGTCAGAGCACAAATGCAGATGCAGATGAAGAAGAATTAAATCAGAACTGCTGCTAGACCAACAGTGAGTAGTTATCTAACTTAGAACTTACAGTAGCCTAGTGGTCTACGAACTCACTGCTTTCTATGGACGTCGCATCACTTCACAAGTAGCTAACTTAGCTACACTCAGGCAAGGCATACGGACCTGACAGGTTATCTCCAATCATTCTGAAACAGTGGGCCAATTCTTTAGTCCCGCCTCCGGCCGAGCTATAAACAATGTGCTTAAACTAAGGAAAAATCGCTAATTATTATAGGATTGCTAGCATAACTCCAATATCGAAGGATTGGGAAAATATTGGCCTCTTGCATCCACCTCGGAGGTTTGAAAGTTTTGAGAAAGTCATTCTTGAAAACTTGCTGGTCCAGTCCCGTTTAGATGACCCCTATCGGTTTGCGTACGGAAGTTCCAGATCCACACAAGATGCAGTGGCTTGTCTAGTACATTTAGTCTTGTCGTCGCTAGACAGTAAAAGCAAAGCTACACATGTTTGTGGCCTCGACTACAGCAAAGATTTCGGTTGTGTGAACCGTTATTTACTGTGGTTAGATCTACGGACGTCTGGTATTTAACTTCAAAAGTATTTTATATTACTCGTGAGTAGCAGGAATTTAGTTGTAATGTAAGTTGTCCACCCCTAGTTTTTCCTTCCCTATTTAAGTCAATTCAACTCATTATAAGCCTTATGTACCCAAAAGGGTGTATTTTCAGAATTTTACATTATCAACGGCAAATTTGCCAAAAGGTTACCATTAACAATGCATATTTTACAAATGGGTAGGAACATGATGACGAACTATCTTGGATCAATCGAGCAACTATCACAAAAAGCTGGACTAAATCTTCGGGATTTGTATCCATTGAAAACGGAAAAGGGTTCTTAAAATGGTTTCTTCAGAATTCGTTTCATCTGACGTAGGATGTTGTGTCCAGAGACAATCTATCGAGTTCGTGCGCGATATCTCAGTGCACGTTCAAAGTTGGAAGGAGTAAAGAATCTCAGTGACCATGGAAGTTGGTTTAACAAAATACCTGTCGCTGTAATCTTGCAATACTAAGATATATAGAGTAGATAATGTAAAGATGATGTCCGATGAAAATGCAAGCAAAACGACGGTGGGCATCTCGAACATCAAATTTTTGATTTGTATGCGGTTTTAACATCCTTCATGTAAATATACCTGTACTGCACAACGATTGATTTCAGGACTAAATTGGTGCGATAGGTATTTGTGCAATAGATTTTCCGGTAGCATGAATACTATGAGAATTGCGTGAAGAAAACAAGATGGTTACGGAGAAACAAATACGATATGAGTTAAATATACTTATAGATAGGTCCCAGCTGGATTTACTCACTTTTACGGAAACGGGTTTTTCTCAGGCCATCCAGGATGATGGAGTAAGTCGATCTAACTATGCAGATTTAGACGCGATTGTTCAATTGTCCGACAAAGTGGAGACGTCACTCTTGATGTATACTATAAAGTTGACGTCAGTAAACAAAACGATTGGAGCACCGTAGGCTGTACTACGCGCTTCTTGAAAACCAGAGTCAGGTAATTCCGGTAGAGCCCTTACGTTAACCGCGTATTTGTCAAGTCATTCGATTTTGTAGGTGACATTACGTACTGCCCTCTTATGTGTGCTGGTGATAACGATAGTGTGCGCTTTGTTTGTACGCAGTCTATACGTCACTGGTGTGCAACCTCACGTAGGATAACCCATCCCGGTGTGGTATTCCAAGCGGAAACAAGGTCTCGCTGCTCGATACACTCAAAAACGAAGGAAAACCAAACATGTCAAGAGTCTTAATCATCTGTTTACGAGCTCATATTAAAATCCCTCGGGTCGCACACTATAGGTATCGACGCCTTCGTGGAGTAATCAATATCGGTAGGTCATGTTACCTTAATAACTCCTAAAGAAACCCAACGCCGTTTGCTGCTCCCTCCTACAATTCTCTCATAAGGCCCACATGAGAAGCCATCAGCTAACGTTTGGCAACGCAGTGTAGCCGGCCATAATGCCGTCTTAACATCGTCTCGCTGTGAGTGTGCAAACTATAAAATGTCATTCACTGGTATTCAAGCTAGGTCCCCAATGCACTAGAGAATAAACCTCGGGCTCTAGTTTACGTCCTTCGTTTGAATGCACTTTTTGTCTTTTTGTCGCATTAACCACTCTGTTTGAGCACTCTCCTAAAATCTCACCACTGCACCCCAACCATATTTGGCTACTACAAGTTGCTTCGCAATTTTGACATTTTAAGCGCTAAGCAACGTGTAACCTAATACCGGGATCGCTCAAGCCCCCATTTTGCACTTCGTACGGTTTGGTAGATAGCCTTTTGAAATCTCTTATTCAGAAAGCCTGCTTGATCCTGCGCACCTTCTTGCCTGTCAGTCGGCATTCGACCAACGCGGACTTCTAGTTCTTACGGACACAGCGCGGTAAACAGTGGCTTTCTTGAGGCTGTCATTGTTATTGATTCAAAGGACATATACGCAACAAACAGCCAGTGATCGCAGGGACAACCTAATTAACATGCCACAGATCGGTGTATCTAGGGGTCCTGCTAAGACCAATCAGTGCGGCGAATGCTTTTTATATTCACATCTTGCTGCTTGTCCTGTCTGCCCATCCTTGGTTACAGCACCAGTCCGTGTAGTAACTCGTGTCAGGCGTAGTCTGTTTGTCTACCTAGTATCAGAACCCCAGTACCAAAGAGGCATGTCCGCTGGCCTGGCATTCTGCCTAACTGCAGCACGTCATACTCTTGTGTCCGGGTTAGCAAACCTTTGTCAGACTTACCTCAACCATTTTACAGTTTGTTTTTTAGTGCGCTCTCGGGTCACCATAAGGCTTGCATGTTGTGCAAAGAGTAACTGAGTAACCTACGGTTGTTGAGAGTTCGGTATAATTCAGAGGTAATTTATCACAGCCAACTCACAGTCAACAGGCTTCTGCACCGCTAGAAAAAGCATCAGACAACATCGTTTCCATCCTCTGGATCATGTCATTGGTGCGCCATCCACGGCCACTTGCCGTGTTTTCCCACCATGAAATCCGGAAGGCAGTGGAAGAAGCCAATATACCATAAGTGACGGTAGAGAAAAGCCAAGCTTGCTAGTTGCTTAGGGTTGTACCCGGCTCCGCTTCCACTGCTATAAATGTACCGAACTTGGTGAGAACAGCAATTAGCCCCATAAGCGAGGAATTCTGCAAAGCGATTGTTTCCGACACAGCAACTGAAAACCATACGGGCGGAACTTTATCTTACAGATGAGTAGCGGGGATGTCCGTATAGACCAGAGGAACTTCTGTATCGTTCACTCTAAATCAGAAGGAGTTGAAACGCTTGGAAAGGCACCTGACGGCACCCCTCCGATTGTCTGGCTCTTGTCCTTAATGTGCCATCCTCGGAGCACGGCCGAGTGAAGACACACCGAATTCTGGGAACCGGCAGCTTGTGCCGCTAAGCCTTAGACGACGTCCGCAGAGCAGCTTGATCGACAGTTGTATATGATCTAGCCAAGCTCATCTTCTACTGCCAGTACACTTAGGAATTGTGCGGCAGAGAGCAGTAAGCCCCTCAACTCGTTCGCAAGCTAAAATCAGTTCTTTAAGCTATTAACTGCAGTGCCATACTAATAAGTAAATAAATAAATGGTTTAATATCAAATTTATCGTGGCACGTCAAATCAACGCTTAACCAAAATTTACAGACCGATATATTTCGCAGCAGACACGTCGCTATTTATGTAATCGGCAGTGAACGAAAGTTGTACAGATTGCGGAGATTGAGGAAGTAATCATGAGAAATAAAGTCGTCAAAAAGATGGTAAAACAGTTAAGGCACTATAAGTGCAATGAAAATGGTATATGTAGACAGAGAGTATCTTATTCTTGTAGGTTCCAAGAAAGGATTGAAATATGACTCCGGTCGAATTGCCAGTAAATACTTGTGCGCAGTGACTTTACCCAGTGGCGAGTCACATCCACTATGTCGCAGGATTGTTAAGTGGATATTTTTGGCTTTTTATAGGGAGAGCGCTTGTCGGGCGAAAACCCACCACGTCCGCCAGCACTGCCATAAACCTTGCTGAACACTTAGGTACAATTGGCCAAGCAGCTTGCCGACTGATTTCACGCTCATTTATTCGCAGTCAAAAGACTTCCCATTTTCTCTGTTGGCTAATCAATAGTTTGGTCAGGGCCCCCATAATCGCTGAGGCCGGTTGAGGATGAAATACCCAAACGTTCTTGGTGTTTAGTGTCCAGTGAGCAAAAAGTCCAAGTTTCCTTTGTCTGGATTTTTCAGATTATCCATACCTTCCCGGAGTGTGAAGACATCGTGTCCAGCTTTCCACACTGGACGACGGTCGTGGTGGTGACTGCATTTGAATCCCTTTGTTTTACAGCCTTGCTCTATGTAGTTCTATGTTGGTTCTTCCGTCCGTCTTGGACGAATACGCTGTACCTCAGTTCAATCCGCGATATCCAAGAAGTTCCGAACCTAGTAGTAAAAGGAAAGTGAGGAACAAACGAGAGAAGACCGCAAAGAAGAGGCGTGCAATTAAACATTATTAAATTCCCAAGTTATAACCTTTAATGTTGAGACCAAATGATGTACAATGTGCAACAACGTTTATGCTGAAAGCGTCTTTTGAACGTGCTACGAAAAGCCATGGCCGTGTGGGTAGATTGCTACCATTTACGTAGGCTGAGATGCCTTTTAGGTACACTAACCTAGCATGCAGTAGCTCACGTGGGAAGATGACTGGCTCACTTCGCAATTCACGACAGAGGTTACCACGCAATTCAAGTCATTTGACGGATCCAGTTCACCATCGCCGCATGGGTTGCTATGGTGTGGACATTATCGTACCTAAAGCCAGACAGTGAAGACCACTACCAGGGTTGGATCTGTCCAGACAAGAGATGTGCTTTACCTCAATGACTGACCGGCGAAGTAAGCGAATGTGGCCTATAGGAGTTACCGTATCTTGTTCCCAATACAGTCTCTATATAGCAGGCTTCGGTGTTTTGCTTACATCGCCGGCTGGGTTGGCGGTGGAGGAACAGGGGCGAGGGCAACGTTACAACACGTACACTATCCTTTTATGGAAATTCCAAGCACTTAGGTCTAAAGCCTCTCTAATGGTTGGCGGCATCCGCTTTCGGATTTGCCTAGCACTGTGGCCAGCCACAGGACGCCTGCGCCTACAGAGGGACCATGGGTGGCTTGCACTGCACCACCCACAGCTCCAACCACACACCTCATATCCAGTGTAAACCCGAAGGAAAAAGACCGGGAGGCATGTGGATGGGAGCCACGTTTCATCAACGGAGCCGGCCCACACTCCTTCACAGGCAAACACAAGCACACTGTAGATGGGGAATCAAGAGCATACAAGGCGGTGGCTGGACCGTAGTCCGCTCCACAGTGAGTGCATGGAACCGCTCTTTGTGCCTAGCACGGCCACAAGGACTGTGCACCCCGTCCTCTGCAGCAACGACCAACTGTCTCCTGGAGCCAGTATGAACGAGGTAGTGGGTAATAGACAGGTAGACACCTTGACAACATGCATATCAAGCGCAGCCACACCGGGGATATCAAGCAACAACCATTCACCTGGAACGACAACCTGAAATAAAATAAATCCAAGAATGCGTACAGATACAGTGGCATAACTCTTCGCTAAATTACCATATGCAGTAAGTTGGTTAGCAACAAATCCGTGATAAGTAAGAAATGTCCACAAGTTACTTAAAATGCTGCAAACACAACAAAATTACCGAAGATAAGCGCAATTAGCGCAAGCAACGTGACCAGTTAATAGAACATTATTCAGGTTGGCAGAACAAACCAAATAAAATGGAATGAAATTTATCCAGCTTTAAAAAACCTAGTTTAATTTGGTATAGCCCAACTGCGGTGAAGAAGCATCAAGAATGCAACATCAAGAATGTAACACAGCTCTTAACAAGCATGGCGGTGGAACATGAGCCGGGTTACATCCTAGTCAAGGTAGACCACTTGCTGGACCTCTTTCTTAGACATATGTACAACCTGGATTATTAGCGACATCAACTCGGAGTACAAGTGAGTCCTAGCATTGTCAAAACTGAAAAAAGAGGAATGGTCCAGTTTATGTTAGAAGCTATCTGCAGTGACCAGAAGATTGTCCTGTTTGTTCGTAGACAATATTTTAGAAATATAATATCATTCTGTACGTAGACAACTTAGGAAGCTTGCCAGTTTGAGTCATCCAGAGAAACCGCATTCGCGCGCTTCTGGCTGTTCCGCCTCGAAGTGCGTTTGCTGAGTCTCGGCTGCCGACTATAACTTATCCTAACTAGAATCATTTTGCGGAGCCTACATCTTGCGGGCTTATACGTTTCGACAATAAACGATTATTTCGCCCACATATACCCTTTTTCCGACATTTCCTTGAGAGAGGACGAACCCGATATACAGCGACCGAAAGTTTCTGCTATAAGTGGTGACCCCGACGGAAAATTTTGTAAGCGGCTTACATAGGTTTCCAGGTTCGTTCAAATTTTGCGGTAAGTCTATCCATTTTCATAGTTTTGCGCATATTTCGGGTTCAATATGGCTTGCTTTGTACCAATTTGGTGCTATAGATGCTTGTCACGCAGTCCTCGACGTTCAAGTTGAAAAGGTAACCATCGCCAATCCGCCCTTTCTTGAAAACAATACAAGACATTGGTTTTATCATTTGGAGGCACTTTTCCAACTTTGTGGTATTAGATCTGTAAGAAGCAAATCCCTCCACATCCTCTTCGCGCTTACACCGCACATCGCTGATGATATCGACGATATCCTCGAGTTGCCAACAGATAAGGCAACTTACGAGGAAATTAATACCGCGGTTCCCAAAAGGACAGGTCTTTCAGATCTTCCAGGTAACTCGAAGCTTCTGAGCGGAACGGAGCAAGGTGACCTCAAGTCATCGCAGCCATTGCGCAAGATGCAAAGTTTAGTCAAACCCGACATGGTGGACGACACATTTCTTAATGAAAGATGGCTGCGTAGGTTGCCAAGTGTAATGTGCAATAGCCTCTAGGCAAATGCTTGCGTATCCCTAACGCTGATGGCCGATATCGAAAACCAAATTTTGGAATCCTACGGCAAATTCTCGCCATTTCGATTTTCGCCAAAAGACAATATTTCCTTGATGAAATCACAGATTGCCACACTTACCAAGAAGTTTTACGATCTCAGAACTTCTGGGAGTAGCTGACGATGTCGATCCTCAAATCCTCAACCTCCACCTTGATCAAAAGCACTGTCATAATCACCGCGCCGTATATCTTCCTACTGCTTATTCTATTAACGATTGCGCTTGCAGGCAAAGTCGTGCCGCCCGCCCTGTACCTCAAAATCCAACTCGCATGGAAAACGGGCCGACTAGCACGTAGGGGCGATGGAAGTAGCTGGTCAACAGAGTCGCCTATGCTTTGTCGACGATCAACAAACGGGAGTTGGCTATCTACTTGACACTGGCGCAGAAGTCAGCGTTCTTCTACGTAATCTCAACGACGCAACTGTAAATGTGACTGGTTGTCTACACGCAGCCGGCAGCACCAGCATCGCGTCTACAGTCAGCGCCGGCTCACGCATAACCTCGACCTGCGACGCACTTTTCGATGGGTGTTACTTGTCGTTGACGCCCAAAAGGCAATTACCATGGTGGATTTCCCTTAGCACTTTGACTTGCTTGTTGATGTTAAACGACATCATATCATCAATTAAATAACGAAACTTTCCATAGCTGGAATTTCCAGAAATGTAGTATCCCTCAGTCCGGTGTACGTTACTGCCAACACGGCGCCCGGCAAAACACTCCTTGTTCTCCAACCTTCATCGTTCCTGTCAAAGGCAGCCGCAGCTTTGCGGCATCACATAGTTACCAGTGATCCGCCCGTCTCCGCTAAAGCCCGAAGACTGATTCCGGGCAAGCTCAAAGCCGCCTGTGCGGAATTCGAGCGCATTCTTCAACTTGTGACGTCCGATTATCCACCAGTCCTTGGTCTTCGCTCCTTCATTTGGTCCCGAAAAAGTCAGGAGACTGGCGACCAGGTGGCGATTATTACGCCCTCAACCACGTGAGAATTCCGGACCGTCTCGCAAATCCAACACACAACACTTCCACGCTGTCAGAAAAAGCTGTGTGAGGTTGCCGAGGAACAACCCATCAAGGCGAGCAACATACCAAACATGACAACATGGTAACCGCCAGTGGCGGCTGAATTGGCAAGCACAATCACTTCCCCGGGTGATGTACACACTACGAACCTTGCAACGGGGAAGGACATTAACAACTAGGGGCCATCAGACCGGCAACGTAGAACAGAGAATATGCAAAAATAGGCTAGAACACGTTCGCTACAAAATCACATAGCTGTCTGTAAAGGGACACCACAGCAGGGACCTCCGATTGAATAGGTACAGCGCTCATTTTCCGCTTCCCTATGCTCTTATTTCTTTCATACATACAACTACTCACACCACCAACGATACAGTTGAAGTGATTAAGAAGCGAGGACATCACGAACAAATACTCCTTAATGTATTTATCTTCATTCTCCACTCCGCTCGTTGTATGGTATCCGAAGTGCACATGATTTCTCTGCCTGTGAGCAGCCCAACAGTCAGCGTATTTCAACCATGTTCCGGACAAGTACCGGTAGCACTCAGTATTACACAACCTAACCGCGGTTAATAACTTATCAAACTGGCACACATCACGAGTGCAGATTAGATTATGCAACCACGCACGTAACTGCATTTTCCATGCAACGGATATCCTAAGTGCCTGAGTGCAACGTCGATTCATGTCACATTTGATAGGATAACGGCAAAATACAATCCGTGCGTCCACATACCAACGATTAAATGCCTTCAACTTCGCGGCACATTTAACCATCATGAATGTACCGCAATGCTTGGTGCATGGCACCATCTGCTGCATTGCTTCAAACGCAAAACTATAGCTGTACAATGTTTCATCCGCTAGAAGCGCTTAGCAAAAATATACCTAGACCACACAGGCCAAAATCATGCAGTACCACTGTATGTAGCCACCATAATTTAACTGGTGGGTTGCATCGCACATAAGCACCTCACCATATCGTTTCAAGATGGGACGGACCACAGAAGAAGAAGAATACGTAGCGAATCTGCTTCCCCTCATACACTAACTGGCAAACTCCATGACGTTCTAACGGCGCTGCGACGTCAGTAACCTCACATACTGTCTTACTTCGATGACTTCTCCGCGGAGTACTAAGATCCATGCGCGTAACACGCTTTCCTTATGGGTGGAATATAAACCGTCGCAAATCCGGTGTGTTGTGGAAAGTTTCTATCAAGCGTAGAACATCTAATTCTTGTCCCGATGACAGCCGACGCCTACACGAGTATAACCACGTGTTTCCAAAATGAAAACCACAATTATGAACCATGCAGTACCTTCCAACAGCAAAACTTTCCTCTTTCAAAAGCACGGAGCAGCAGGCCTTGCAACCATACTATTTGTATCTACAGGCATACGTTAAGTTACATAATCACTATGAAAACGTACCGTTTGTCACGAGATCCTGTCAGTTTACATTACACACAACGGTACTGGATGTAACCGTAAGCAAATCCATCTGGATGATCCGTTCCACTTACACACCGGTATGCTGTGGCGGACAGTGATGTTACTCGGATAAGCGAGTCGCCTTTTCCATTTGAAAACGTCCCAACTGGTCATCCAGGTCTTCCACACTGTCATATCTCGCCGCAGTAAAAGATCTAAACGGTTCTCCGTCATCCACAAGCATAGCGGCAGCTGCACCGGCAACTATGACCACCGGAAAAATAAAAAACAACATACACACGCACCCTTATCCATAAAGCTTTATATTGCATCACGGTTCGTTATACTAAACCAATTCAAGACCAGTTTCCACTAGTGCGCACTTATCATCCTTGACAACGTGGCTAGGTTACACATTTGCTATGTACCATTTGTACCACGGAATTTCCGCAAGCAGCAGCGTTTCCTCATTGTGCAAGCAAACGGTCCCCTTTGCTTGTGATATCCCGTAGCTAACGGACTTTTGGGAAACATTTTGCGGCAGGCGTACCTCAAAGCAGCTGGAAGTTCAGTGGTGGATATTTAGCAAGAAGGGAAATAGTAATAAAATAAATAGCAAAATGAAAGTTAACATAATGGGAAAACATTATTGAAATAATTAGGGTTGAAATAAAGCCATGCCTAAAGATAAGTTAAATTGGAAGAAACGTGAGGCTTAGTGAAAGCTTTAGGAGCATATACTTTTTAGTTTAAAAGCAAACATTCATCACTTCATTTTTCGATAGATAAATATATATGCGTAAAAATATAAAGTAAACGTAACGAAGCTAGTTCACCGTAGTGATTAGAGTGAAACAATGTTCCATATCAAGAAAATTTAAAACCGAATCAATACCAAAATAAAATTTGATGTACATATCCATACGCGAGTTTATATGCAAGCATCTATTATTAAATGCCTCTGACGATAGCTGCTGGACCAAACTACAAAGCATATTTTCGGCTTAAATAGATTCCGTTAAGTGCAAGTTTAAGTGGGACTGAGTGGATAGGATTAACGCGTGCGTGTTCCTTCTGCAGTGGATTGTTGAACCAGGAGTTGGCAGACTTTGAACTACTTATAGACCTTAAACAGAGACCGCCTCACTCCAAGGCCAAGGAAACAAGATAAACGTATCCTGCTCCAGTAGTCCCTACTGGGCAGGTTACTTGAAGTACGGAAGAGAAAACAGTAAACAGGAGGCAAAAATAAAAAGTGAAAAGAGCTAAGCAAGTAGCATACCAAGATAAGTTTCATTAAAAAATGAACTGAAAAAGGTAAGTGAGTCGGTTAGTATAAGGAGAGGTTTGGTGTTGCCAAGCACGAGCATCGAGCTAGCGAGTAACACCCTTAACTGTAGGTTCTCTAACCGAGTGATCTGGAAGCGAATTCCAGCTACGGAATACCTTCGCTTGTCGTACTCGTTTTGCTGCTGTTGTGCTACATACACACTATATTCCTGAGTTCAGTTTGCAGTTTGAGGAACAATGTGCGCAGTTTGCTTAACACCTTACACGAGGTTACACTTGTTGCCATCCATATTCACGCTGGCTTGATGGCTTTCTCTGAGACGTGGCTGTTCGCGGACACCCGTGACTCTCAGTAGATATTCCTGCACATAACTTCTCCCAGGCCGATCGTCACGGAGCGAGGTCAAGTGGTGGCGTTATACTCTACTGGAGGGCGGACCTCAAAGCATATGTACTTGATACTAATTGTAATATAGATGATGGCTATGAAGCGCTGTGGTGTCGTATGCTTGACGGGTGTAGGTCTCTTCTGGTATGTGTCGCCTATAGATCTCTCTTTTGTTCAGGAGCTCTTTTGCTGGCTTCAATTAAATCGTACGCCAAAGGTAAGGACTGATTGGTTGTTGGAGACTACAATGCAACTGGCATTGAGTGGGATCTGCTTTACTGTGATCTTCCTTCTGCCTCTTTTGATGCTCTTCTCGTTCAGACGGTTCTTGATTGTAACCTGCTTCAGCATGTATTTTTAAACACTCGGTTGTTCTCAGGCCACAAGCCGCACGTTCTTACTCTAGTACTCTCCCCAAAACCGTCAGATGACATCGACGTGGTTGTTATGCAACCTGTTGGTAAGAGTGATTACTGTGCTATTTCCTGCCAATGGGTACGTCGATATTTCACTCATGGCCAAGGTGAATTCCGGGGTATATTCTGACGAGACGATCCGAAGCGTTCGCAGGAAGGGTATAGCGGAATCTTTCGGTCGCTGTATTTTGGGTTCGTCCCGCCTCACGGAAACGTCGGAAAAGACGGATATATGGGTGAAATGGACGTTTATTGTCGAGACGTAGCATCACGCTAGCAGAAGGCATCGCAAAAGGGTTCTAGCTGGGAAAGTTATAGTCGGCGGCAAACGCACTTTGAGGCGGAAGAGCAGAAGCGCGCGAATGAGATTCGTCTCTCTGACTCAAACAGGTAGACATATTGCGAACAGGCAAACTTCCTAGGTTTTTTAATGTGCTAATAGATAATATCCCTTAATAAGATTTTACCCAAACATACAGGATAATCTCCAGTCACTACATAGCCCCTCCTAGAAGGGAACCGATTGTGACACCTCGAACTACGTGAGGACTCTCCTTCGCGGTTCGGCCTACTGCGAAGCAACTCGGTGAAAACTGATGAAGCTGCTTGGGGGAACCTGGCGATCGGACCCTAGGGTGCTCCCACCTATGTCCTCCTATAAGGTGCTAATAAAAGACAAAGATAAGACAGTGGGTTGCCTTCAGCCATTTCGTTAAAGCAGAGCGAAGACGGAGGTTGTGATATGTTAACATTTCAACTGTCCTCCTCTATCGCAAACACAGTGCGAGCATAAACATACAAAATATTATAAACATAGAGAAAACAAGCACCACTAACCAACATGTCGTAGTCAAGACCCTGGAAACCGAATTGATTTCCTCAAGAGTTTCTGTGCACGTAGCACAGGTGGATGGGTTTAATTAACAACGCCTCACTAATTACCAGGATTATCGGGTAGTTGTTACCTAATAACGCTTTGAACGCTAATTCGGGGTTCACGGAATGACGAGCTGTCATGAGGTGTTTGGTGATAGACGACGCCGGGCTCCGATTAATTCTCAGCTTCGTCCCATTTTTCTGCGAAAGCACTTGTCCCAACCACTTTGGCAAATATTCAGCTACCTCTGAGCTAACGGACAGTTTGTTCTGTCTATGTAAATGACACCGCATCCACAGTTGAACTGATAAAAAACGCGAGAGGCCGAACTACCCTAGGAGATGCTCTGACAGTTATGAAGAACAAGTCCTCGCGTGGTGTGCCTGAGTCGCAACTGGGCGTTAGGGCGAACCGGAGCTTGCGTCCGATGTGATTCGCCACATGATCCCCCTTGTACGGCACGAAACTTAAAACTCATTTTTCTCAGCAGTCAACACCGATATTTTCAAGCTGGGTGGTCTGCTGTTTACTCGAGTAAAATTCTTAATTAAGTCTCGCCCACCTGTGCTATGTGCACAGAAACTCGAGGCAATCAATTCGGCTCCCATGGTCTTGACTACGACATTTTGGTTAGTGGTGCTTATTTTCTCCATGTATATAATCCTTTGGGTGTTCCTGCTCGTATTGTGTTTGCGACTGAAGAGGACAGTCAGAATGTTTACATATCGCATCCACTGTCTTCTCTCTGCGTTAACGAAAAGAAGAAGGGGAGAACGTTCACTGCATGCGAGCACTTGTGTTTGAGCACTCGTGAGTGTACTCCGGTTCGCAAGGTAAAAATAAAGTAAGAAACGGGGGAGGTCAGGCATGCAATAAAGACAACAGCAAGGGAAGGGGAAAAGCACTTACCGAAGAGGCAGCGAAACATCAAGGGAACAACAGCTTATTTCGGTTTGCATAATGTTGGCTGTGCTTCTTTATTCTGGTTGTAAAAGTGTTTTGCGATGCTTTTGGGTTTTAAAAACGTTTTGCAGTTATTTTGCGGTTTTCGATGTACTGATGCGAATGGAAACCGGAAAACGCTGTTAGAAGCAAATTTATTAAGATAAGATTCTAAGAAACCTGTTGGCCAGTGAATCTGACGACCAAATCTAGTAACCATTTTAGGCATGACGGAGTCGGAGGGCTCAAGAGACGGGTTTCCAATTGTTGTAACGGGCTGCAGGCGTTTCCTCCAACATGGGCTCGGTCGCTTCATCAAAAGACGAAAGACCGGAATAGTCGTTCGACTCTGGTTCGACGTAAACAAATTTGTGATGGTTGATTGAGACGGTTTCGCGTTTGCCGTTGCGCTCGATGAAGAATAAGGGATCCTTGCGTTCTAGGACCTACAATTGACGTCCGTAAGGTCGTGTCAGTGATCCATATAGATCATCGATGCGAACGAAGACAAACGGGCGGTGGTGAATAGCTTCGGGAACGTAAGACTCGCGATGCTGTTCTTCTACTGCGGTCGAGTTATTGCGGAGCATGCTCGTGGCTAGCAGCCGATCGTAGTGCGCGTCGTAGTGAGGAGTTTCGGGCTTTCATAAAAGAAGTCACCTGGTAATGGGAGCGGTTGTCCATAGACCAGTTCAGCGCTGGACGTTTGGAGATCGGCTTTCAGTGCTGATCGAATTCCGAGTAGTACCATTGGCAGAACTTTGTCCAAGTAAGTGCATGGGCGGAACTTAGTGAGGCGTTATGCTGTCGGTGGAAGCGCTCCAACATTCCTTTTGCTTGAGGACGGTAGGTAGTTGTCCGGGTACTTTACATCCGAGGACATTGTATAGGACGTTGAAAGTCGGCAGTTTGAATTGCGGACCATGGTCTGTAGCCACAGGGGCTGCACAGCCGCGACCAGATAAGATGTCGTTGTATTCCGTGGGAACACCTTTCCCCACAAGTGTTTGGAATTTTGGGCATCAATCGACAGGAAGGGTTGCCAACGTTATACACGAGAAACGAAGATGTTGCCCGTCTGGTTTATGCGTGCCGCTTTAATACCTTCCCCCGCATAGTGACAATGGGCTCTATAATTGGCCCTCCAAGACGGAAACGTGCATGCTCTTCCATAAGCCTGGACTCCCGTTCCACAGTGAGTGGACGACGGAGAACAAGTGGTAGTAGTTATAGTGCAACTGTCAGTTACGTTAAAACCCATTTGGTTGGATTCGTCCGCGGGACTGTCGTTGGCAGCACATGGGCTCTTTATCATCTACCGTTTAATAACCCCACTGGTCATATTGTGCTCACAGACAGCCAGCAGGTTCCTTCTAGATTGCAACAGGTTCACTTACCTCTGCGATACGCGGAAAGCCAACGCACTACGAGGCCACTGTATACTGCATGGGCGTAAATTTCACCAGGACCCCAGCATTTCATCAAGCGCGAGAAGGCTTTCGGAATAACTGTTGTGCACTACGGAGTCCATTAATTATACTTCAGGGTGGCATCGCTTAGCATAATTCCCAGCTAATCCAGCACGACGCTGTGGAGGCTGACACGGGTATAATTGGTTGGACGCCTGTTGTCGCCATAATTGTAGGAAGTGACAGCGGTGTAATTCCATACTGAAGGATTTTGCCCCTGAGCACCCGCTTCTGAGGCAGCAAAGTCCGCGATCCACTTAGTAACAATGCTGCCGCAAGCGTAATTTTTCGGGGAATGGAAACATCCGCACTTGATTCATGCGGGTTATTTGCTTGAAACAGATTAGGAAACATCAGTTAGCAACACCTATGCTTCGCATACATAAGCTCACAAGTAAACATGGATAAAGGTGTAAGACCGGCTTGCTGGATGGCCTGATGCCCGCGTGACCCATTTAAAATTTTTCTCATGGGAGAAAATAGCACTGACGTCTGACCTGACTGAAACATTGGCGATACGTACAGAAACAATTGATTTGTTGAGAAAGTAGCTGCAAACGACTTGTACGATGGCAGCTCGTTATGAAATTGTGGCTCCCATCCACATGCCTCCCGGTTTTACTCCTTCAGGTTTGCACTGGATATGGGGTGTGTGGTTAGAGCTGTGAGTGATGCAGCGCAAGCCACCCATGGTCTCTCTGTAGGCACAGGCGTCCTATGGCTGGTCAGTGAAAGGCAAATCCGAAACGGGATGCCGCCTACCATGTATAGCAGTACACGTTTGTGATAGTTCCCACTTAACTTTAGATACATCCACGTGCATATGATGTGGTGGAACTGCCATTGGACACGGATGACGCCAATCTGTGTAAATATGTATACCAAATGAATGCCAAGAGGATACTAACACCGCTTTTGTACACACAACTTCGTGCAGGGAAACGACACTCAAACGAACCGAATATAACATTAACAGAACATGAAGAAGATGAGTTTGTAACAAACTCATGTTGATTTCAGGTGTTGCGCGTTCATGGCAAGTTTAATCGATGCGAATTCCATGGACTGCTCAAATGGACGCTTGCTCAGGTGCATACAACTGTACTATTGCACTCGGAATAGAACCATGATGCGCACGCTCCCATTCTACTTAATAATGAAGGCCAGCAAGGTGGCGTATGTAGTAAGTTTGCTTGCGTGCTGAGTAATCTTGTAGTTCAGAAGTAGACGTTGTTTAAGCTCCCCGACGTGGATGCGCTTAGTGCGAATATTGACAAGGTGCATGCCTGTCTTTAACTCACTACCACATCAACAATGCCTCCAGGAAACAGCTGGTCGTCTCCCCAAGGAGGTCATAGTGACAGGCAAATCGGGATATGGACGCCGCCAAATCATGTGGACATGTATGTACGTATATATGTAGCGTATCATTATAGAATGATTAAATACTGACTTGGTGCAACCTGGCATCTATATTGCACCTGCCTAGAACGAATGAGCCATACCTAACCTACCTTTATTGAGCTCATTTAACTCGGCTATATTTTGCGATGAGTTCACTTGTTGCCCATTACAAGGTTGTACACCTCATGAGATATGCTGTGCTCTTCTTGCTACCTTTTTTAGTGAAGTCTAGTACGGTGACATGACTAGACGGTGCGCTACGGCATCTTCCTCTTCGTAGTATCATTGTTCGGCCGCCATTCACATCACTATGTACGGTCCATGATATTATTCACCAGGCTATGCCATCCACATTCTGCTCCTTGAAATCGATTTCTGGATTACATAAACTCAGCTTGACCTGCTGCTTAATGCTAAGCATCACAACGCTTAGAGAGCCGGTGCATCGCAGAATAATGGTTCAATCCATCCGTGAGCTCATTCGTAATTGAGGTGCGCGCGGTGTTTCCGAGCGAATTGTGGGCATGGTACGGATGAATGCTACGGTGGCAATTAATTGTGTAGGTTTCCAGTTCGATGCATACGTTTGAATCAAAAGCTTATCGTCGCTTGCTCGCTTACAGTACGCATAAATTGTCAAGTTTGACACTTGGAATACAGTGCTCAACGGATGTCCCTCGTGGGACCACATTGGACTGTGCATTCGAAGAGAAATTTCCCTGAACATTCTGTGGCAAGTGAGCAAATCACACAATTGAGCAACTAGTGATTACCACTGTTGAAAGTTCATGTACCGCTCCGCAGGTTAGT
Organism: Dicrocoelium dendriticum; assembly: GCA_944474145.2. Classification (NCBI taxonomy): domain Eukaryota; kingdom Metazoa; phylum Platyhelminthes; class Trematoda; order Plagiorchiida; family Dicrocoeliidae; genus Dicrocoelium; species Dicrocoelium dendriticum. The sequence goes on along the minus strand of OX104071.1, from coordinate 58,391,158 downwards.
AATGAGAGGGAGCATAGTTATAGTTGCAGGTGTCCCTCAGCCATACTGAATTTACCGGGGCTTATGAAAACGCACGTAGTAAGCGGATGGAATGCGGAAGCGCAGAGATGCCTATCGGAAGTTGCACTGCACATGGTCAATCTGTTGTATAGACAAAGTAAAATGTGAAACACAACGGGAATAGTACGTCAGTGTATTAGTATATTACATCGGAAAGGAATCGGCGCATAGCGGCAATTGTTTTATGAGCACCAAATGGCTTTACCCGGAGACGTACGATGCAAATCTTTATAAAATAGCTTAGGTTGACAACTGAGTACATATGGGTATGTAGAAATGTCGGAATACTTGGAAATTTGCAAAGCAATGCGAGCACTGTTTGGAAAGTCGCATGGTTGACAGTGGGCAGCGGGACTTAGTTGATGTCATCTGTCAATATCAAAAGTAACGCATCAATCGTTCTTTGCGAATGTGGGTGTACCTCTGGTATCAGATGACCGGACCGATTTTAGAAACGGAGGGCCAGAAGTGGACAATTCATCATATTCGTACGCAACCCAGGCTGTAGATGTAGACGGCAACACCTAAGTGCACATTATTTCACTGTACCAGTAATATAGTTAGCTTTCTAGCTAGCAGTTGATTCACTATTGCTATATCGGGTTCCTGCAAATATGGATGCCCAAGATTTAAGGCCGCCACGTCTAAATGTTGAAGAAAACATCAACAGTTCGTATTGGGTACTTATGCTCATGGCTGCGGAAGTGGTTGTTACCCTGACTTCCAAACGAAAGCCATACACGTTTGTCGTACCATCGGTCATGAGATCTAATGTGTGTCAATCCAGATTGTGATAGCTCACGTTTCAGTTTGGAAAAACGCATGTGCCATTGGATACAGATGACCCCAATCCATGTATATATGTATTTCGAATGAAATCGACGAGGATACTCATACCGCTATTGTACGATCAACTTAGTGCAGAGAAACGGCACCCGAGCAAACCCAGAATAACATTACCAGAACATAAAGAAGCTGAGCTTATGACAAACTCATGTTGATTTCAGGTGTTGCGAATCCAAGTCAAATTTTGATCAGTGCGCATTCCTTGGACCACTATAGAGGGTGGTTGCTCATGTGAGGTGAACGCACTATTGCAGGTGGAATAGAAGCACCATGAGTACGCTCCCATTCCATTTACTATCCCAAGCCAATAAGGCGGCGTATGTGGTACGTTTGCCTGCATGATGAGCAATGCTACATTTAGGAAGTAGGTGTTGCTTGAGCTCCCCGGGCTGGCTGCGCCTGATGCAAATGTTGACAAGGCGCCTGCCTGTCCATTAACCACTACCACATCCATAATGGCTCCAGGGGACCGTTGGTCGTTGCTGGTGGGGACGGGGTGCACCATCCTCGTGACAGTGCTTGGATCAAAGAGTGGTTCCATCCTGTGTGGAACGGGCTAGGGTCCGGCCACCGCCGTGTGTACTTCTGGTGTGCATGCTTTCCCAATTAGGCTGGAATGCTTCTGTTCTGCTTGTTGAAGGAATGTGGGCCGGCTCCGTTGATGAAACGTGGCTCCCAAACACATGCCTCCCGGTCTTATTCGTTTGGGTTTACACCGGAGATGCGTATTTGCGTGTTGAAAGCGGCGGCGGCATTCGGGAAGCTTGAATAGCAAGTGTGGAACAACCATCAGCTTACCATTGGTACGAAGCTGATACTGCATAAATCCGTGCTGCTATCAGTTCTTCCATGCAGCAGTGAAACGTGTACAATGTACCAGCAAGATGTGCGATATCTCGAACGTTTCCTTCAGTAGTGTTTTCGACGGATGTTGAGCGACGGTTGGGGCAACAGTTGCTGAAACGCAAGTTTTGCGACAAAGTGGGAGGAATGCAGTGGGATGCATACTTTTGCTGAGACACCTGAGTTGGCTCTGTCATGTGAGCCATATGGATTCAACAAGGATACCGAAGCAACTACTACATGATCAGCTGAGTGTTGGGAGGTGGCACGTGGGGAAACCAAATTTACGTTACAGGACATGATCAAAGTAAGCCTGTCACGTTCTAATCTTGATTACAAGTCATGAAAACCGAAGGCGGTTGATCGGCGTGCATGGCGCGAACTTATCACGAAGGCAGTTGCGGAAGTGCGGGAGAATGACTTCATGCATGCAGAGAAGAAGCGGTAAGCGCAGAAGCGACAACCTCCGATAGGTTGTCTTCCATCGACCTGGTGCGCATGGTGCTGTAGCACATGCGGTCGTGAGTGCCTGAGTCAGGCAGGCCTAGTGAGCCATGAGCGAGGCCACTCGGGACCACTACCGAAGTGATGACGGGTCCTGCAGAGTAGGTAGGCAGAACCGGTGCAGTGTGTGTAGCTACGCTGCATTCGATTTACTAACTGCGTGCTTTACGCTAGGTCTATTTATTTCAGGTGGTGGGTTTACAAGTTTGTTTTAAGGTTTTTCTTTCTCATATAAATGTTTACCTCTACTCTCTTTTATAAACTTGCACACGTCGCTTAAACCAACTGTGGTTGCTTTCGATAACATTTTCGTGTTTGTGGCATTTCCGTAAAATATACTTGCTGACCTCGTGAACTTATCACGGTTTCTTTTGTAAACAACCTTATTTCCTATTCTCATTAATTTAAGCTGCATGTCACCGTTTCCTTATGCAGTACATGTTTTATTTTATTTGTTATCTTTATCTCAAATGATTGGCTGTTGCGTGAAATCCCCGGTGCGGCTGCGCTTGATGTGCATGTTGACAAGGTGCCTACCTAGCTATTACCCACTACCCTGTCAGTACTAGCTCTAGGAGACAGTTGGTCTTTTCTGGATGGGACGGAGTGTAAGGTTCTTGTGGTCTTGTTAGAATCAAAGAGTGGTCCCATGCACTCAGTGTGGAGCGAGCTACGGTTCAGCCACCGCCTTGTATGCGCTTGATTCCCCAAATACCGCGTGCTTGTGTTTGACTGTGAAGGAGTGTGGGCCTGTTGCGTTTATGAAAAGAGGCTCCCATCCGCATGCCTCCCGGTCTTATTCTTTCGGGTTTACACTGGATACCTGTTGTGTGGTTGTAGCTGCGAGTAGTGCGGCGCAAGCCGCCCACTGTCCGTGTGTAAAAGCAGGCGTCCTGTGGCTTATTACGGTGACCAGCATATCCGAAACCGGATGACGCCAACCACAACCCTTTTTGCATGGCTATGCACCGCTTGGATGCCAATGCTGTGTCGTCTGCCAAGGTAGAGGCGTCGTTCGTTAGGTGAGCTGTTAAGTTGAGGTGGTGAGGAACTACATTTTCGATTCGCCGGATAAAACCGTTGTATCCCTTTCGGCTATTGCGTGCATTTTCTCTGCTTAGTTTACAGTTGCAGTGGGAAGTTATTGTATATATTCATACTTAGACTGTCAATAGTTGTGTAACCCTGGGTGACTCAAAGCTCCTTGTATTCTGGTGCACTGAGCTCTCTTGCAGTTCGGCGATGGACATTTGTTGATCTCCCTCCATGGATGTCCCACCGTATATGCCTCAGACGTGCTAATTGCACAGCATGTATTAGTACATATGGGCTCACAATGAGTTACGCCAAGGACACGAAGGATCAGTACCACTCACATTTGGCCAAGGTTATAAGAACTGTGTCATTGATTTATGGACTATTCCAGCTTGGTGACCTCAATGCACGTATAGGGTGTGGTGCCACAGTGTGAGCAAAACACAGATGCCGACATACCAGTGCGCCTATGCTGAAGTTTGCTAATGCATATACCATGCTTTTTCATTGCTGTTCGTCTCATGGAGCTTTATTAACGTTGTTGAAGATCCAGTGTCCGTGGCATTGTGGTGGCTGCGAAAAAGAACAACTGTTTATCAGCGCATTCGGCATTCATGAACTCCCAATACATTATACCAACAGTATGGAACCACTTGCTTCGCCTGCCACACGTACGACGTTTGCGCGTTGACCGCTTATCTGGGAAGCCACTGTCCCCTCCATCAAGGAGGAGACGCCGCCTCAGAGCAGGTGGACAACAGGCCAGTTGCCAGTAAGAAATGAGGTAACGGACGACGCACATGGGTTCCGCCTACCATTCCAGCCTGCTGTCAAACTAACGCGCGTTGGCCTTCGCTGGCAACTTCAGCAGACATCCCTAGCCGCGGACCTCAGTGCCGCGTCCCCCTACTTGCGCTGCTCTAGTCGGACTCACTTGTTCCAAACGCGCTTCGCACCCACTTCTCAGCGGGATACTGGCCGCTAATGACGCAGGGCAGGGAAAGCGGCTAAACCGGTAACTCTCCGATGTACATGCACCTCGCCTTTACGTCCCGATATTTGTAGCTGCATACGGTTACCTGAAGCTTTCAGCACCTTGACACCGTTACTTCACTTAGGGCATCGAGCTTCTCACGTAATTCACTGCTATGAAACCACCTTACTCCGGATTCCATACGTCATTCGGAGGATATGGCATCGAGGTGTGCGCTCCATTCAGTAATGTCCTGCTGCTCTTCTAAACCATGTTGATTGCTAGTATCCACATTTTTCTTGTCTTCCCCAAGTGCAATTCCGTCTCAGCAATGTTGTAACGTGTGTAGCGGTGCAAGTAACCAACATCGATTGGCAATAACGCCTATGAACCTTTGTAATGCGGACACCCTGTGAACCTGTTCCGAAGCATGTGCTGGCACCTATTTGAAGGACGCACAAACCATTTCTTAATGTTCACGCTTCTTCTGTTACGAGCCGTTGACAATCACACCCAAGAGTTCGGGAATATTTTGATTGGTTTAGACAGCCTAGCCGACCAGTGCATCCACTTTTCATACTGACTCTAACTAACAATGTCATTCTCCCGTTACCAAGCATTAGGTCACCGTGTTTGCGTTTGCGTTACACGCCTGGCGGTGTACCATTCCCATTTACCGGAGTGACGCGAGCAACCGCAGCAACACACATTGGAAAACTACAGGCTAGTAACTACTTGTGAAACCCGGGTTGCTAAATGTCACCTCGCTTTTTTGCCATATGCACTGCTTGTGTTTACCATTGTTAGAGATTGTGAGGCATAAGACTATTTTGCTGGACTCAATTCAACGCACATGTTTCTCTGTATTGTAGGTAAGGTTTCCTTGTAATTGTACATGCGTAACCGTTAAATCCACCATGTGCTTGTGCATCTCGTTGCCAACCTCAGGATGCTATTTGTCAGCCGTCATTCATTGCTAAAAATATTGTGTTTTCAAGCGTGTGTAGGTAACATGCACATGCACGCTTCCTATGTGCTCGCTCTTTGTTGGTCCAAAGCGCTTTACACGTTCCCTCATTCAGGGCGCATATTTGGGAATCCGCATGAATGTTCGTTTTCCATGTCTTGCCGTTCTCCCTTCGCATGGCAAATTAATAGCGCAAATAAAGCTCCAACAGTTGCATTCCGCTGCATGAAACTAAACCATTCAGATGATAACCTTCGCCCCCAAACGCCATCTAGGCAACACGGGGTCATCTTAATGGAAGCAATCCACGTCAATTTAGGTTTGTTACTTGCTTCTGAAGTACCTTCAGTCAACCTGAACACATATAAATTGGCTCCCTTAAGACCACTGAAATCCACCTCCCTATTTCTCTTGTTCACCGGATGCAAAATTTAAGGGTCTTGCTCACCCACAGACCTTCGACATTGTCTACAAATCAAAATTGCCCATAAACGTAGCGGAAAATGATGTTCAACGGACACTGCGCAACCTAATTGGAAACCATTTCCCAAAAGGATATAATGACATGGACGTTCATGCTAGCTAGTTGCACAATGGCAGTGTATATGGTGTCCTACCAGAGGAAGTAACGGTCACCCATCTAAAATACAATCTTTACATGTACTTATATATGGTCTTTGCTGGAAGGGACGAAGTGCGCGGTCGTCCTGCCCGCCTTGGGCTCTAATAGCGGTTCCCTGCACCCAGTATGGAGCGGACGGCGGTCCAACCACGGCCATGTGTGCGCTTGATACGCGAAATATATTCTGCTTGCGTTTTCCTGTGTAGGAGTGTAAGCCGACTAGGCTGATGAAACCTAGCACCCACCCACACACCTACCGGTCTTATTCCTCAGGGTATATATCGGATATGGGGTATGTGATTGGAGCTGCGGGTGCGCAGCGCAAGCCGTCCATGGCGCTTCCGTGAGCACAAACGTCCTGTGGCTGGGTACAGTGCCAGGTGAATCCAAAACCGGATACCGCAAAGCATATACATGTGAGTGCGCAGCATTGCAAAGACCCAGATTGTCTTAGGCATGAGGTATGTAAATATTGCACTTTCGATTCAATGTGACTATTTGTATAGCGGTTAGCGATTCCGCTGACTTGCTCGTTTGCAAAGGGCGGGTAATAAGTGCAACTGTGGACTCACAAAGTGTCTGTCAGTTACATAAATAGCTTATCGCCGCAGTAGAGTAAGCAGCCATATCGGCCAACGGTTGGGTATTTACAGGCTATGCAACCTACGTCTTGTAACGGATAAAGCAGTTTCTGCACTTTTCCACAGCTGGTTATAGGATAGAATGTGGCAGCATTTACTGGGTGTATTCATCCTGTGATGGCATCAGAGAGGTAATAATAGATTCGGTGATATTGCCACCTTTGGAGGCACATAGCTGACGGCATGTGCAGCACACCTTAACGAGCAGATATCACTGTTTTATTGAACATTCCATTTGTGCAGCAATCCGTCAGGTATCGGTATTGATGGCATTCCGTTCCCCATCATGCTATCTGCCTTTACTTATTGCTGCTGATTACATGTCGGAACACTTCTTTGGCTACCGTTTCAGTGGAGCTTTAAATTTTAACTAACCAACGACAGCGGTATTGCTTGGTTCCAATTCTACGTGCGAAATACCATAATAGCGGAAAATGGCTGTCATTAGTACATTTAATCAGTACTCTAGCACGGTCGCAGTATTCGCACTTATGAGAGGCTATCGTTTCTCCAGCCAGTTTGGGGTAGTCCACACAAAATGGTGTGTGTTGTGTATGACCATATGATCATGACTACACTAGGGGGTCACTATGTATTACCTAAACCCCGGACGGCATAAACCTCTGGCGCTAACCATTAGATATGTCCTATCAGATAGAACGATATCAACGCCCACGAACACACTTGCGCGTAGTTTCAGCCGGAGACTAACGATTGCCCGCCCAATAGATTCTGGTTTTCATTGTGCAGCTTTCTATACCACTCCCATGGCAGCTTCATTAAATAACAAACTAACATCCATGTCGCAGCGTGCATTTCGTCATACCGCGTCTACTGAAACTTAGTATTATGATTCACTGTATCACTTATATTACCTAATGAAGCAATAATTGTGCAAGCCCGGGCCCTCTACGTAGTGGCCATATGACAGGACTTCCATTCCCTCCCAGTGAACCCGTCCAGCATAGAAAGTATGCAACGTTGATGTAGTCTGTGGGGACAGCGGTGATAAATCATTGAGATTTACTGTCAGTTGATAAGCAAACCTACCGTATCCAAAAATATCTAGCGGGCAAGCTACTTCATATGCAAACATTTAGTTATATATCTCATCTCAATTTCCGATACAAACCTTGCTCTTCGTACCATCACAAGTGCCTCAAATATATCATTCAGCGGTTCCACGCCTGAAATCCATGACTTATATAATGCAATAAATATCACATCTTATGTAAGAGAAGCTTCTCGCGTCCGTTTATAATTGTTACAAACACATGTTTAAATATAAACCTATACTTTTGCATTACACCGTACTTATATATAGAGATAAATACATGTAGGTTCATATATATATATACATATATATATATATTCTTAGCAGGAAATCACATGCTTGTGTAAAACAATAGGAAAGGAAACACTAGTAAATAGTCATTCGTTCCTGCTAATTGACAGATGGCTAGCGCATGAACAAGGGACGTTACACATGCAGGTTTATCTCATAGGACCTTTCACATACGTCTTACTCCATTAATGTATGCATGATTCCATAATCTGCACAAATGACGAAAACAAAATCCCACGTGTTCTGGTCCATTGCTACTTTTAGTACTCATAACTAGCGATGATTAGCTTTAAACGTGCGCATACAGGTGGTGTATATTGACATATATATATACATATATATGTATATACACCAGCACACGTTAAACAGTTGTATATATTGCCGTTCACTCATGCCCATAACTACTGTGAGTTCAACGCGGTAACTCGGTTTTTTGGCATGCCATACTGATG
>OX104071.1:58336073-58382423 GCA_944474145.2 Dicrocoelium dendriticum | reverse complement strand
TAATCCGGGACAATGGAGTTCTTTGAACTAAGAAACTTTTCTAACAAGCTGTTGTAAATTAATTAAGTTGCAGTTCGCAGGGATTGGTAGTCGGCAAATACTTTTATCATTAACGCAATTCCAGAGTTATAGCTGGTTGCTCGCCAAGTAATCCCTTTTTCCCAATACAAGCTTGGTGGTATTTTTCACAGCCAACTTCACACTTAACTTGCAATTCTTATATTTCGGCGGCGGATAATGCAAGGCATGCTCGTAAAATATGTCAACTTGATGCCATGCCGTATATTGTTTGGTGTCTTTTCAAACATGAAGTGGGAAGCGCATCAATTTTGACGTATTTAAATTTTTACTATCAAGAAGGTAAAAATGTTGTTCAAGTAAAAGAATTATTGGTTGTGTATAGCGAAGTTGCCTTGACAGCACGCCGTTGCCAAAACCATTTTAAAAATTTCGATCTAGCATTAAATAAATAAATAATTACATTAAGTAAATAATAAGGTTACTCGAATCTATTATTTAATTAAGTTGCAGTAGTTGATGCAAAACGGCGAACAACAACTAGTGAGGTTTCTGACAGATAAATTTGTCTAATTCGAACTACATGATCATTTGAAATGCTTAGGTTTATTATAAATAGCACGAAAAATGAGTTTCTCACGTTCTTATGGAAATACCTTCTAACCTTCTAAACGTCTGCGATTTATTTCTCGAATTTTAAATAATTATCCAATTTTGAAGCGCATCCTCAATGAGGACAAAAATTTTGTAGTCTGCAACAATGTTCAAGGCAAATGATTGTGATGTAAATAAGACGCACCGGCTCAAACAACTTCAAAAGCCGACATTCATCAGAAAGTTTTATGCTATCAGTTTGATAGGATTTCAAAGTAATCGTAGTTTTGTGCTTCTACCAGGCTACAGAAAAATCAATTCTACAGTTTACGATAATCTGCTGGACAAAGCGAATGATTTACTTAAACAGAAATGGTCAGGCTTTATCAATAGCAAATGTGTAGTTATACACCTATATGATGCGATACTTCACATAAGTTTCATAAGTAGCCAAATGAATTTTATGCTTGGATTGCATGAACCAACACACCCACCACATTTTTCAGATCTGTTGTCTTCTGATTATTAGTTGTTCATTTTTCTAGAAAAGTTTCCCACGGAAACAACTATACTTCAAATAACATGGTCAAAAAATCCCCCTCATCGTTTTTTTAATAGCAAATAAAAACTTTTGTATGAGCATGAAATCATGCTACTATCAGAAAGAGGGCAAGGTTTTGGTTGATAATGTGCAACACATAATTTAATAAAATATTAATTCACTATAGTAAAACCGCTTTTCGTTGCTTCGATACAAACCAATTTCCTTTCCTAAACACCAGATTTAATAAACTTTGGATGGAAAGCTGAATCTCAAGGAAGCTTTGTAGAATGGGACAAGGTACGTAGATTGTTAAAACGTGTACAACATATATATGTATCATAATATGCAAATGCCAAAAAGCGTTCGTAATTCAAGTACTGAATATCAGAAGACATTTAATGAATTGTTAAGGAATAGCAACACAGCAGGAGAGCTATTGACATTGAAAGCCATAAAATTGCTTTAGTGAGTGTACACGAAATGCCTAAGGGCTAAAAGTAAAAACAATAGATTTGTAGAGTTGACCGTCTTCAAAATAAAGTTATCACGGTGAACCACTGCGTCCAGGCAAATAATGATTAGGGAAAGTTAACGTATAATTGGAAACTGCATATAGAGTAAGGAAACTTGATTGAGACAGAGAAAATTCATATTATAGATGCCGGCGGTATACATGGAGTTCAGATAAAACCAACAAGTGATGCAAAAGTAAAATGCTTTCTTGGGGGAAGGACTGGGATGCAGCACCACAGTGGCTTTGATGCCCATCATGAATGTCATTGCATTGTACATTGGGGGAAAGCAATGTGAATCTGATACTCGCAGCAATCTAACAATTTAATGTAGTGAAGAAAAGAGTTAAGCCAACTAGGTCATTATAAGCGTTTGTTTAATTTACTAATGAGAGTCAGCGTGTCGCAGTATACAATTTCCCAAACTCCTTTCTTTGTTGCGCGCTCAGTTCGTTGGTGTTTTGAAAAAATATGTGAATAGTAAAACATGGTATGAGAGAGAAGCGTCACCCATCCAACTGAATGGATAGTGTGGAATAATTAAATTCAAAAAGGTACACCTAAGTGAATCGCGCCTCTGTGGGCTCACCATATTAATCATGTAAACACACATGTATATCGGTTTATGCCGACTTCTTGGTGCTTGGTTTGCCTAAGTTTATATGCGTTCCTTCGGCACTCAATGAATAGAAATCAACTCAGTTAATGCTGTTGGTGTAATGCATGGTTACGTCGTATTATAAAACAGAGTGGCGTGAGCTCAGAAATGACAAATTAGACGGGGTAAATAATTCCGGCGGCATTCCAAACAAGAATATTGGGCGAGGGGTTTCAGCCGATGAACTCGCAAATTTGTGTCGCAGATAACTTCCAGAAGGTGGTGGTAGTTGTGGCCGTGTCTTTCAAAATCTGGTTCACCGTAATGAAATGGCCCAGTAGATAGCGAAATATTCAACTGTACACTCATAGATTTCTGATATATAAATACCAATGATAATAGTGGTGGAGCGTTGCTTTAACGAGTGTAATTTATCTGCTTATTCTTAGCTAGAAACTTGTTACCAAGTGTCAAAATAGCAATAGAGCTATCACACTGGCCGCACGAGATGTCATACAGTTAATTGCTTTGCTGAAAAACGTGGTGCAATTATATTAATCAAGTGGTGGGCATGATCATATTTCTTATGTTGTGTATACAAGCTAGGCAACCATAAGCAGAGCTAGATGTAAAGAGTAGCATGTATTGTTTGTCACTAGGTACTCTGCATTACAACACCAAGATGCATAATAAGATTTATTTTCAATAACACGTTTGTGAGAACCGGTGTTACTATGTTCTATCGAATTCGGTGTTTTGATGAGGTTCGGTTAGATAATGTTAAAAGTGTCCACTTCCCACATAGCAATATCATGCAAATGTTGGAAACTTAGTATACAAAACCTCATAAAAATGAATGTCTTCTGTATTCGAGATGGGCTAAAAGTTCAACACAAGAAGCAACTATTTACCATAAACAAATCATCAACTGATAGAATAAGTGAAGAACCTTTATCCGGCCAAATGTTGCTTTGGATTTACACAAACTGTTCGCTCCAATAAGATAAGCTGAACGATTTGTCTCTGCCGATGACGGTTGGCAAATTTAACGGCTGGCTCTATCCAAACAAGATCCAAATTAGTATCTTCATAAAAAAGACCATTGATTAGTGATAGCAAATCTCATACGCAAATGTATTGGTAACATTTGAACTAACAGCTGCGTTGTCATCGATAAAGGTTAAAGCCAATACAGTCACGTATAATGATGATATATTTGACTTCCAGTTAATGACTGCTTTTAGATTCGCGTTCCTCCGTGCAAATCTTTTGCGAAACAAAAAAATAATTGTGTATGGTGCACTACAAATAAACTTTCCAATCATATTTTAACATTCGCTACAAATCAGCATCCGATAAATGGAATAAGTTTTATTCACATGGCCGAGGAAACGTACCCCCCATTCTTTGTTAAAGGACGAACAACAACCTTATGCTATTAGTAACAGTTGATTAAAGACTGTCCTTAAAATAGCCATGGTAACCTTTATGGAAAATCTCGTGTGATTTGGCCAAACCGAATGGTTTAGGTGATGATGCCCATCTCTCACGGAGCGACGTGTTTAGTTTATTGACCTTCTTCATTATTCAATCTACGGTCACTATGCTGACGTTGAATTTACTCTTGAGCCTTGTGTGTGTTTGTGTGATTATTGTCTACTGCAATAATGGAAGTATTGTGTTTGGCTTATTTACTTATAATATAAATCGCAAGCAAATAACCTAAATGCAGATCCATGATTTATTTACAATATTCGGTAAACCATTTACTTTGACGCCTGTATTTCTAGATACAGCTGTACCCATTTAATGAGTTTGCCTATGCATGTTAGCGGAGCTGCTTCAGTGGTGAGATGCATTGGATTCATAAGTTATTTATTACTATTTTCATGCGAAGTTGAGGTAGTCTTCTTTGACTAATGAGTATTATGCGCTTACCGTTCTTGCTGTGCTGCTCCTAGCTTGATTTTCGAATTACGCTGAAATTAACGGGTGAATTCTTTTTTGACGTTCGCTCATCAAAATCTTTTTGCGCCTCTATGCAGCCTGTATTCCTGCTATAGCGTAACAAACAGGAATAAGTGTAGATGCCGAAACGGAACCACTTGCACTCAGCAAGCATGTGATATGAAGATCAATCATTAGCATAATAATTGTAATGATAATAATAATCGTGCTAATATTACGATTGAAAGAAAAGTTACCTTAACCGTTCACGTCTTGGTTCTGTTATATTAAGCTGTACTTGTAGATGTATGTCGTCTGGAAACGCAGAAGAGAATGTTTGGGTCACCGCCATGATTTAAATTCAATCGCTGCCCAAGAGTATCTCAGACGTTCTTTTATTTTGTAGGAGAATTTAGTATTGCTAAGTCGTAGCTTATTTTAGCCGTTGCTTTTATCTGAAAATTCTTTGGCTTCCAGGTTTATTTCTCATTATTACCGATATGCTTTTAACGGTAGAAGCGATTGACATTGGTTTGAAGAGTTGGTTAGATCAAAATTTACAAATATTAGGTTAGATATGCCCCTAACGCAATGTAAGGAACTGGATAACTCAGTAAGCAATTTCGCGGACGTCTCCGCATTCAGTATCTGACGCAAATGTGCGCATTTGTCTGTTTTCAATGAGACCACACATACACACTTATCATTGAAGTTTCGTTTGCTAATTACTCTGATTTAGTCACCAGCGTCGTCGATGTTGCCGCCTCCAGTTTACTCAATTATTGGACAAGCTGTTGACGAAGTTTTGATATCAATTCGGTAAATAATGCATCTATGATCACGATCCCCTTCCTTTCGTTTGGCCAAATTCAATCACTACCACGTCCTCTGTTATGATTAGCTGGTGTTGCGTCATCGGCAAACATGGAGCAACGGAACCATTTTCTGCAAATATTTGGGTGTTAACTCGTCACTTTCTGAGCGACACCCACATATATTAGCGAAATATTTTATGTCTGACGCATAATTTCTTACCGAAAACATACTCAGCACTTTCGAGGGTTAACTAGCGCTATGCGTAAGGTAAATCAGGAAGGAATGTAACCGTAATACAGATAACATAATTAAGTAAAACTTCTTATTTGCGTGCCGTTTCTTTGCCGTAGATGGCAGTATAAATATACTCCTGTAACTGATCTAGCTCCCGAGAATTCGTTCATTACAATCAGCAAAATTTTGCAGTCACCTAATAGACTATATTTCCGTTCATTACACAGACGTTCGCAATCTCTCTCTAGTAGTGCATTGGTTCTAACTTTCAGGGTGAAGTAGTTACTTGTATAGGACACCGCTCGTTGCATTTCGTCGGACCATTTCTGTTGTGCCATAGCTCTAATCACATAGTCACTTGCATCCACGCCCAGTACGAGCTTTGCAGTGGATGGTTATACATCTAGGAATAACAACATAAGCGCGGTGCAAAGCGAAACTGCTTATAAGTCGAACGCCTTCTGACATACTGGAAGCTAACTAAACGGTCAGTTATTTTGACGTGGCGCATTAACTGCTTCGGTGATGTCACAGAATCCTTTATTAAATAGACCGTAGTGGGAGACAAGCCCAAGGCAGTTATGCATCTGATCTGCGTTTACAGCGACTGGTCATATATTCACCTGCTCGGTCTTACTTGGTTCTGTCTGAATGTCAGTCCATGAGTTGATGATCCCGAAGTAGATCACTTCATCTTTTAATTAGTAGTGAGTTACTGGTTGTAAATTGAGGCCCGCAGTGATTGGTCATACAGATTCTCCTCCCAGCTTATCTAGATACCCATCTAATGTTTACCAATGGACAGTATCACCATCCAAACAAAGAAGACGCTTTAGGGGAAGCGCATTTTACCAATAATGTCGTATAGTTTCTTTGAAACGTCACGAGCGTGTTTGATAAGCCAAAGGCATATTTAGAAATTAATACATACCAGAGAGCATGCCATTGGCTGATTTCGATGAAGAATCTCTGAATTCCAACCATAGGAGCAGCAATTAATTTTGCCGCCCAGAGGCGGTGCTAAGAACTTCGCCCTGACTAAGTGCATAACAGTCTCGTGAAAACCACACAAACTGCTCAGGGCAAAGTGCACATTAGCTTCTAATGAAATGGGTGAATGAAGTAAATGTGGTGGTAAATGTGGTCAGCAGTTCTGAAACGGCCGTCCTGGTCGGACCGCACTCCCTTGCAACAAATCTGTTTTTAACTGCAACAAAAAGCAGGCAGATAAGGTGGAGTAAATTAAATCGATCCGCCAAGCACGTTTCCGAGTTAATTCCTATTATCTCTTTAAATGCACGCACAACTGAAAAAATACCAACCCCACTTGACCAGACAATCAGTGATGCCCTACAATAAGTGGAATGGTGCACTAGGTTTGCTCTAAGTATTTCATAAATACTAAGTTGATAAGAAATTGAGCGTTTTGCAAAACAAATCCTACGCTTTGCAAACTAAGCTGGACTTATGCAAAACACATTGTGCGTTTTGGAAAGGAAACTAGACGTCTGCAAATCTCATGAGACCAGTTCCTACTCACTGGACGTGTGGCAAACTACTTTCGGCACTTTGCTAAAACTTGGAATTTTTCGCAAGCGATTGTACGCATTGCATTCTAAGCAGGTTCAGAAAATTTCTAGTACGAAATGAGGATTAAGCTGACTAGCCGTTGTTAATCATAACTTATAGTAAACACAATGCAACCAGATTGCGAAAGAAATAAGGGCGACTGCAAATCCTTCGCTTGCACATGCACCCAGATTACCTTGATCAGCGCTGGTGACTGAGTTCCCACCACTATCCAAATAAACCTTCGCATAGATTAGCTGCCTGTGGCTTTATATAAGGATCAATGTAGCCGTGTAACGGTTGAAAAATCAGGCACACGAACCTCGTGTTCTATAAATGACTTAAACGAAACTTACATCGCGTTTGATGGCTATTGTGAAGATCTCGATTTTGAATGGATTGCGATGCGCAACTTCAATGTGGACAACGGTTTCCACTGAAATGTACCTTGGTCAATTCAATTACTGGGACGATAACTGATGCAGCAGACAGACGACGACCCAGTAGTCATCTGTCAATCCATGGGACATCGCATATTTTGTATAGGTGTGTGTGCGAACTTCGTCAGCGGCGTAAATATTGGAACAGTGCAGACCAACATCAATGCGCAATGCCCATCATCACTTTATTAGCCTTGCGTTGTACGAAACGGCAAAAATGAACGACTAGCGACAATTACGCACTGATTGCACCGTTTTGTTGCATTCGCGTGGCCTGTATATCTTCTATTCGCCTTACTCCCCTGTTCATTGCTAACAAAGTGCAGTGGTAAAGCATTAAAGCTAGACTGTTTTCGGTAGAGTCATTAGATCCTACGACGTTCCAATAGTCTAGCAGCTGAATACGCTCTGATACAAGGACAGAGATGAGCGAAAGCTTATAGTGTGACGGAACTCCTGGGTCGTCGCTTACCTAACTCCTCAGTTATAATCTCAGTAATAGAACTGGCAAACTTTAACTTCAGGTTGCGATTTGCAAACAATGAATGTGTCATCGACATATCGTACATACCCTACAAAGTGGTTGATCTAGGTTTTTGTAAATAAATCGGAAAGGCAAACTGTACAGTTGCTGGAGGTCTTTCACCATGCATTAGCATATCTTCACTATTTTGCCAACCAGCGTCTAGCCATCAGCTTGGTTTTCTGGAACTGAAAATTTCGGTGCATATTGTATTAGATTATGCAGGAAAAGCATATAGACTGGGCAGTATACGAATCACAAATGCGCGAAAGCTTTGCAGTAAAAACGGAACTTGGTGCAATCTCTCGCCTTTTGGGCTCACAATATACGCACACCAAATAGCGTCAATGAGGAACTGCAGAAAACCAGCGACGCCGTAAAAAACATGAATACCCGGACTAAATTATCCAGAAGCACCTGAGAGTAAGTGAACAAAAGCCACCATGGAGCATTGATCATATTATAATTCAAGTGTGATGCTGCCGTCTATGTGTAAGCCCGACGCCAAAAAAGCGCTTTTGTAAAGATTTATTCCACAGCTAATTGTAGCTTAGTTTATTGCAATAAACCACTGTTTATCAGGCCCTTGAAAATACTACAACGTTAACTCGACCGATGCATGATTATCAATACTCGTGCTGTTGTGGTGCAGATGTGGTTGCACTATGAGGTGTTTACTATAAACCAGCAGCGAGCGTATCCCAATATGATTCTAAAGAGCCGAAATTAACGATTCAAGCCGCTTACTTTGGTCACACCTTAAATATGGTCATGCAAAATCGGAGAACGACCTCAAAGTGCTTTACGCATTGACTGAATGTTACACGCGATAATTCCGAAACTGCTGTTATTTATTGCTGGGGATATATAACTTTGCTAATTGAAATCCGTGTAATGGATTGAAAAAAATTCGAGCAGCCTATTTTGTCACCCTGACCAAAGAACAATTTTACTTAACCGTTAGATCCTACTTCGACTTGTCTCTTATTTTTTCTAGTGATTGTGCCTAATATTCCATTGATTTACTAGGTATATTATCTGTAGCTGTTATAGAGATTATCCAATCCATCGTTTGAACTGCATGTTATCTATAGAAACCAATGGTCTGAAGAGAGTTTGCCGAAAAAGTACTCGGCAGTCACATTTCGACTTCTTGATTTTACTACGAACAGACCAATATTTGAACAAAATATAGCTTCCCATTTCTCACCCTGCATCTACGCTCAAAAAGACGTATGTATTTAAGAAACGTTTCTATTTGATAAATAGCAGTGCCTTTGCTTAATGCCTAGTTAGATAATCATGAGATTTTGCCAAACACAAAATATAAAATAATAGTTATTTCAACGTGTGGTGAATTTAAATCATAGAATATTTCTCAAACGTCTACATTTAACGGAAAATGATAGATAAAACTAGTAACGTTTACTAACACCTGATAAGGGAGAACGGACCACGACTTGTCAAACTACGAAGATACTAATACAAAGGAGAATAAAATTAGGAAATCTAAACAGTTTTCTAGACAACTCGAATAAATGGAAATTAAATGGAAAACAGCAAGACTTTTTGGAAGTTTAATTTCGTTTAACACCATTTTCATGCAGATAAAGGTCTTGTCAATTATGCACTTATATTTATAAACCGAGAGGCTTTACACAATACTGGGAGCTAGTAACAAAAGATCCGTGGTACACACACAGGTTACTTGCTTGTGATGTAAAAGTTTTACTTTCAACTTAAAAGAAGCTCCAAATAAAAGGTCTCCAGGTCAATTGATTTGGTCATGCTGTCAATCTGGTGTAACGAGGTTTCACTATCACGCGAGAGAGATGACATCTAAATGGGTGGTAATAAGAAGAGGATTGGTAGTTTTTGTTAAGACTGCAACCCTTGCAGGCTGTTTGAAGAGAAACTTTGAAGTCTTACACGAGCCAGATGATATCTAATTGAGTAGTGATAAGAAGCGGATTGATTGATATTTTTGAGGCTGCAACTTTTGCAGGCTGTTGGAAGAGAAACTTTGAAGGCTTACGGGTGGACTGCATGGTCGCCTTCATTACTCGCTTGCTTATCTGGCCACATATGGTACAGTATGCATAGGGTAATCGTGCGACCGTGAGCAATCTGCAGAATCGATCCGTATGCAATTTCGTTTGTTAAATGCATGTGATTTTTAAGGCTATGTGAGGTAATCAGAAACAATACAGTACTTCGTACAAAGAAGGTAAATTTAGGACTTTTTCGAAAATAAGATATCAAGGTCATTATGGCTACAAACTTCCTGTGATGTGTTGCTTCAGTTCGCCGTACACTCATGCGAATAGTGTAGCTACGTACTGCTGATTTAGTCCGCGAATTGTATGCTAAGGTCAGGTTCGCTTGGCAAGTAAGAACATCATTGGATCTGTATCTATTGTTCCAAATAACAGGGCTCCCAGTTTGGCAGTGACACGACATTAGTGAGTGTTATTTTGACTCCACAACTGTGGGCCACTTCAGAAAGCTATTACGGCTTCAGCACTCATGGATCTGCCGTTATGTTAAGGTCGTAGATTCATGTCAATCCTGCGTTACATGATGTTTACACTTCATTTTCAAGTGATTAATAAGCTTGAAATGCCAAGTGACCCTACTGCTCTGATGTGACCAGCCAACGACCATGGCATACCCATTATCAACACAAGGTTTGGAGCAAATTTTCTCTTTCAACAATGCCTTCGGAATTACCTAATTTCCAATGACAAAATGTTTCCTAGTAGTTGCCAAGACGACAACAACGTGTGTCACTGCTTGCACGTATGACTGCTTCTAGGACTAGCTGCAACAGTGTTCCATAACAGGATTAGTGGGCGCGGTTGCCTTTGTAAATGATTGCAAACACATTGTAGGAAGGTCTGTTGGTGAGACAACATTGTTTGTCTGTTCCAACTACTCACATGAATTACCAGAGTGAAATGCGTGCCTCGCCACTAATTATCAGTCTTGCGTATTTTTCTAGCAGGACGATGTGGCATACGGTATACGGTAGTCACTGCAGCCCCTTTAGGTGCTTCTTTGTTGAGTGATGCCAATTTCATGAGGATAGCATTCCAGTCCATGCACGTTATAGAGAGGTTCCATCTACATTGGCTGTGCTTCTAATTGTGCCATTCGCAGAGCCACTTGTCAAATCGTCTTAACACTTATGGGCGACCATACGGAAGTAAAGTCTAATTATCCTATGGATATATAGGTTCCTATGACCTTTCAATAACGCCATACATGGGGACGCTGAAGCGATAACTGATTAACAAAGTCGGCCATGGATGTGGAGACAAATGAACACTCACTAAGCCTGTATCAATGCTACAGTTGGAATTCTCTTAGTTTGTGTTTAGTCATCAACTGTGATAGAAGGAAGTAAACAAAGACCTTTCGTTGTTCAGCTTCAGGTTGGTCTACCAACGTCAATGGGAACAATGTCCCCCATGATCGTTGCAATAACCATGGTACAATATCGTCTAAAGGCCTAAGAGCCATTGTTGATTCAGGTTTGGGTGCGCAGTGTCCAAGCCACTGCGCATGCCTGACCAACAGCAAATACAAGCCTGCCTCACTCCATCAGATCTCAGGGACTGTGGTATACCAGTTAGAAGATTGCTTGTCTAGCCACTACGGTTAGGCCGCTGAATAAGCCACCACCAGGTAGCCGTTAGCGATCACTAAGTATAGACCGCTTCATGTGCTGCTTAGTAAGTCTGTCCGCACTGGTTACGGCGTAAGCTTCGGATCATGTAGTAGCTTGGATCTCCTCCTTAGGCAGGTATCACTAGTTCTCCATTGGACGGTTTCAGGTTAGATAACAATCACCGAGGTTTACTTCAGATGAGCATCAAGACAGCACAAAGTTAGTGCTTGACCACTTTCATTTGAACTGTCTGTCGCTTATGCTCAAGGCTTTCAACCGATGTCCCATTGTCTAACGTCCTATGCCCAATGAGAGTGTCAACGACACCAAAGCAGTGTTCGTAGCCTTGCTAACTTGAAAGCGCTGCACGTGTTTTTGTAAATGTGTCAATCTAAAAACTTCGTAATATGCACTAACATGCCTGTAAAATGGTATAGAAGGCTTTGATTGACAGCCTCTACTTTTCAGCTCAAAAATGCGTACGCATTTGCAACGCTTTGCCCCTCTGTATATGCAAGTGGATATTTGTCTACACCAAGCCCAAAGTTAGATTGCCCTATTGAACTTCAGGTTTTAAATTGCTACGTGGATTGATTCGCAATCTACTTGCTATTCACGACGGAACAAAACTGGTGGGTCGTAATGAGCTCCAGCCGCTGAATCGCCATTCGTCTTCAGCTGCCAACTCGCTTTACTTGTTTTATCTGTTTAACAGGTTGCTCTGTAAAAGCGCATAGATGCCACCAGTGATGTACTGTGGTTAAGCCAATTTTGAAAGACGGTGACCCACGTTCTTTGGACAATTACCGGCCGAATAGCAGCAATTCAGTAACGGCCAAATTACACGAAGGAGATTAGGAAACTTGGTCTGTTACGGCTGCTGGATTCGAAACACTTTCTGAAGCAAATTATACTGATGCACTGATAAGCTGATGTTAATCTTAGAATTGGTTATAAGTGCGAAACCGGGGGGAAGCTGTCGACTTGATCTAAAATGACTTTCCAGATTGATCGAAAAGGCGAAACATGATGTACTCCTACACAAACGGAGGAAGTGCGGTGTTCATTGTTTACTGCAATCGTAGAACATTGACTTTCTTATTTGGCGAAAAGAGATAGAACAGAACGATGGCAATTAAACCGACCGGTTGCTTCTCAAAAGTAGCGTACCCCAATGCATGCAGATCGGGCTCATTTTGTTCCTGATGCACATTAACTAAGTGCCCCAGCTTCTCTCATCTTCTCGAGCTACGTCTGCAGAATACCTAAAGATTAGAAGGTTGATTGATGCTCCCTGCGTTCGCGGCGTTCTTCAGCATGGCTTTGACTGTCTGTACATTTAGTCTGCAGTTTTCCCTCTACCGCCCACCAGAGCAAGTATCATACATGAAGTTGGGAAAGAGTAGATGTGAGCGTGCCTACACGCTGGCCAGCTAACCGCATCATCCGGTATCTTCCGTAAAGGGCATAAGCCTGCTCACACCCTAAGATTTAAAGTCCATGGATAACACCAACAGGCTGTACAAAAGCAGGCTGCGCATACTATGGGCGTTCAACTGCAGTTCCCGCAACTGTGCTGATGAAATTAGCATACGATTTCTCTCATAAGTCAGGAGACATTTACCAGATTACTGTTCACTTGCTAATCGTCCGATCGGTCTTGGTGAAATGCTTAGAGTGGACGCAATTTAGCTTGTAGCTACTGGACCCAACCACAACTTACGGGGTATATCGTACGAGGACGGAAGCAGACGGCAAATGCTGGACTCCCTGTAGTATCTTTGGTCTTGGTTTGACGACATAATGAAGCCACGGATATTGTAGTTTGGTCCCCTCACCAGCTTTATGCAGCAGCTGCTTTCGTACTTACCAAGCAAAAGTCGCAGACAATGATACACGTAGGTAATGCCGGAACTAAAGCGAGTCGTCAAATCTCCATCCTCTGAGCTCCGTTTGGTAAAACATTTGAAAGGTTTACCAGAGTATATAGGTGTGGTGAAATCGCTGTCCGAATTCGAGCAATTCCTAGATACGAACTGCGGATTTGGGATCTAGTAAGAGCATCGCACCGGAATAGCATTCGGCGCTGATGCAATGGCCTCTGATGAAGCTGGTATCGGTGAAGTGAATCCGCGTCCATGCCCATACAAATAACCATCGAGCAACACATAAGGTAACCACTTTCCTAATTGCTGTGTTCAGTGTATCTAAGTCACTAAACAAGCGAAATGCAAAAGAAAATGTTCGATCAGTTTATCATTATGATCAAACGTTTTTGTAACCTCTGACAACTTGTGCTGACATTGATATATTTTGAGCTGAGATGTCGCATTAAGTTCCTTAGTTGCATCCAGGTGTTTCAGCATGGATGCGGTTATAGCTAGCGAATTTAACCTAGCGAGACAAGCTGGTGTTTGTTAAGTTTCGCTGCTATTTTAGGTGACGTATGCTGTACCTATTGATATTTCCTCACACAGCAAAGTTTGTTACAAATTATGACAATCGTGGAATGACAAAAGATTGACATTTTTACTCTGGCGTTGCACTAGCTTTTGTCATCCGGATGACATGGGGGCGGTTCCAGGGAGGAGTCCGATAGATATGGAACACTGACGGGACCCACAGAGTCAATACACTAGTGTCTGGTGCTTTCCAGTGCTTGCCAACACTTGATGACAGATAGTGACCATGATAAATTATTTGAATTATCCTAGAATACCCACAATTTCTTAATAAACTAAAAAGCTGTCCGAGTAGGTTCTAAATACGATGTCGTTCATATGCAATTCGCGGGAAGTCTCGCGCGGATGGTCTAATTGCTGTCCTCTGCTCGCTAGGTAACTGGCATGGCAGTAAAAAAGATGTACTGGGCTATATAATAAGGTATTATCAACCACGCAGTTATGTGGTTGTCACTCATGGCGAGGTGGCAGTAGCTGCTGGAAACCGGAAGCCTTGCGAGCGAAACCCGACAGCGGTCCGCTTAAAGGCGCACCAATGACGAAATACAGTAGGTCGGAACAATTATGCCTGGTGCTTTGCCAGACATCTCAAAGCTTCCTGACTGAGAGTGGACCATGATGAATTATCTGAATAATAACAAATCATTTCTACTCACTAGTTAGGCTTTTATTAACATGG
Source organism: Dicrocoelium dendriticum (assembly GCA_944474145.2). NCBI lineage: Eukaryota > Metazoa > Platyhelminthes > Trematoda > Plagiorchiida > Dicrocoeliidae > Dicrocoelium > Dicrocoelium dendriticum. The sequence goes on along the minus strand of OX104071.1, from coordinate 58,367,817 downwards.
ATTTGTTTTCATCGGATCATTTAAATTTGACACAGACTGCATACTTTGCATTCCACTGCTTTTCACCCGATTGCTTCCGAACTGCCGTTTGCAATCAAACATTAGCAATTACAATCTGAGCATATTTGCCCGGTAAAATTAATATGATAGCATGTCAATTAAAGTATAACGAGAAATGCAAATTTTCATGCGTCATACCCGTAACGCGTATTTTTAAGATAAGTGGTACATTCTGACGACTAAAGCTGTAGTTGGTAGATATGATAAATACTGTTCCACTAGGGCAATAAATAATCGGATAATTACACAATATTTTTCTATTAACATTTCATTATGGTTTTCTACGATTTGAACGAGCTATTGATCCTAGAAAATGCGCAGTTCGAAGCTCGGTTAGTCCAGTAAATTACACAGTTGGTTAGAAATAAATAGACGTAGTTTTAGTTCTAAAGTACACAATATATTGCCTGTACAAATCGCACTGTTAATTACAAGAACCCACTCCCAATACCTTCCAAGAACAATGTTGTCATTATACTCGCAGATGAAATCTTTGTATTATTAAATAGTTCACTTGTTATACAACTTTAACTCCAGTTAGAATTGTCGACAATCTCTGCAAAAAAGAAACATGCTTTGAACGTACGAATCAAGCATTTTTATTTAGAAGTCTGGTGTTATATAAAAATCAGGTGAAACTCACCTGGATACAAGCACGAAGTACCGAAAAAATTGAAGAGATATTGCGCAACGATTTTCATCCCAAAAAATTAAATTTTCGTTGACCATACCGCTATAAGGTTTTCCTGCGTATGTTATGTGCATACGATCTGAAAAGTCCCGTTTTGAGAATGTACGTGTTTAATAATAAAGTCTGAGTAGACAATATATCAACTACCGATGAATAAAGTTGGTCTACATTGAACATGATTAAAGACCTCTATGTCCTCCACTAGCTTCTAATTTCCACACTTTTGTATGAATACAGGCACCAAAACACCAACTAGTATTTTACACAACGGTACTTATTAGGCATCAAGATATCATTGATGAGAAGGATCTGCATTATAACACTAACATACTGAGCAGCAATCGGATGCGCGTAAGCTAGGTGTCATATGACTCACCTTGTTTATCTCTGCGCACAGGTAGCACAAACAATTTCTCCTCCATGCACCTTGTAGTAGCAAACACAATCGTGCATATCGTCAACAATGCGAACAAATTCATTTGACTTTTTCGCTAAAACACCGAAATTATAAGTGGCAGCCGTACCTATGGCATCAGAAAATCATGGCAAAATATCATACGACTTGTGAGTTTCTGAAACGCTTAACATACTTGTGTGTTATGACCTAAATTACCGTTCAACAGAGTTCATTCCCTCAGTGATTATTATTATATGTTTAACTGGTGTTCTATGATTAGATGATTAGCCAATTCAAGGTCGAATCCAAAGGACTAAAACAAATTTAGTGATTAGCTGAACTCGATAAATTTTATTACTCATTGTGAGTAATAGTTCGGTTTGAAGTCAAAGCTCATTATAATTGCAACTTACTAATACAAATGCTATTACCATCCAGATGATTATTTGAAATTTCTTTAATTCGTCAGACTAACGTCTTCCACTTTTGATAAATATTCAGCAAGAAAATTCGATGGACATAATGAACGTTTACTTTGATCACTATGACCATATGTAAAATAACTGGGTGTAGTGCCATTATCTAGGCAATATTTTGGCAACGTTTGTAAAGAGCCTTTCTTAGTCAACGTCGCAAAGGCAGTCCGCCATTTAGTCGCCTGATGGTTCATAATGGCCATCTGGATTACTGGTGTATTGTGGGCTTCTGAATCCATTTGACACGTCATTTTTCCACTAATGGAACAATGGAACAATGGTTTATTATCGGTAAAATAAACGTTGCTCAACAAGCTCCGTGGGATGGAAATTATTGCAAAAAGTGAATTGCATGATAAAGTGAAAAACGTGGTGGACTCACCATAGACTTATGTAGAATAGCGGAGATGTTCACGTATTAAACGTATAAATCCATAAATTCATTGGTTAAGCGTTTAGCAAGACACCGTTTGATTGCGTTTTGTAGCCCTTGGCTAACAAGTCATAAAATGAAATGTAAGTGAGACAATGCATTGTCAACACATTTTTGAAATATCGCCAGATTGGGAAAAGAGACGAGATAATTAGGGAGGGCGCTCCAAGACTGGCACACGCGGGGGGAAAAGAAGTTTATACGGCATTCAAGCCAGCTATACTGAATTGTCAGTTTCCGACGGTGACCTCTTCATTTAGTGTTGTGGTTCAATTCCAGCAGCGGACGGTAAATGTGTTTTGGGTTTTTCAGAATCTGATAAACCTTTATGAGATCCCCCACGCAAAAGCCGGTATTGACTACTGTACATTCTTAGAGAACTCCGTCTAAGCTGCTAGGGCAGATGAAAGAGGCTCCTGACGTTCTTGGATGCCCTACGTTGAGGAGTCTCGAGAGCAACGAGATTTTGTTTCTGCCACGGCTGCCACGCCTGAATAGCATATTCCACGTGCGGTCGCACGTGGGCGTTAAGCAAGTGGGGAAAGATTGAGGGTTCAAACCAACCAAAGGCTCTGCGAAGAAGGCCGAAGTGCTGATAGTCGGTTCTCGTCACCTTCTCTGCTTGTTTTGAACACCGGCGATCTTCCTGGACTAATACATTAAGGTCACGCTCTTGAGAGACCTCCTCCAAGGTGTGGTCTCCAAGCTTGTAAGCGCTCACTGACTGGTGACGCAGATGTAGCACCTTGCACTTGGCTATGTTCGTTTGAAGCATCTTCCTCTTTGACCATTCGTAAATGCAATCTAGGTCATGTTGGAGCAGATCCTGATCTGTCTTGTTACTAATCGCCCGCCATATCTTGACGTCATCGGCGAAAACCAGGAAATGTGAAGAGATAACTCTTGTCAGGTCCTTGATAAACACCAGGAATAAGCACGGTTCCAACACTGCGCCTTGTGGGACACCACATTCCACCTCAATTGGGTTAGAGAGTGATCCCCTAAAACGTGGTAGAAGCTTCCGTTGGTGAAGGAAGCTGCCAGTTCAACGAAGTACAGGATCTCCGATTCCGTAGCTCTGTAGCCGCTGAAGTAGGATGCGGTGATCAAGGCGATCGAAAGTTTTGCAGAAGTCCAGATAGATGACGTCGACTCCGACCCCATCATCAGCCACTTCCGTCCAACTACCTCGTGCAATCAGTAGGTTGGTGGTGCATGACCGGTATTGATGGAAGCCATACTTCTCCGGTACCAAGATGTTGCATTTTCCAGGTAGTCCATTAAAGCCTCAGCGACGACTGCTTCCATCACCTTCGCACGCACAGGGAGGAGAGTCACTGGACTGCAGGATCTGAACGGATACCGCCTTTAAAATTAGGGGTGATAATGCCACGCTTCCACATAGTGGGACTTGTGGTTCATCAAAGCACCTTTGGAAGAGCTATGACTGTGGTTCAGCTAGCTTATTGGCCACAGCCTTCAGTGCCTTCGAGGGAATGTTGTCTGCTCCCGGAGAACTATGCTCATGCAGTGAGAGTAACTTCCTTAGCACAACTGATGGGTTGAAAACTACATTTGTAAACAATGTGTCGGTAATATGCATGACATTATGGAAAGGTAGAGGTTGCGAGTTCGAAAATTGCGGCGTATTGTATCCGCAGGGCATTAGCCGCTTCTTCGGCACTTTGCAATCTACCGCCTCTCGTGAAAGGTGGACGGATTTCATGCTTCACTTTTCGAAGCTTATTGACATGCCTATACAGTAGTTTGTTGTTTACCATGAATTTTTGACTAGGCACTGTTGCTAAGTTACTTTATCCTCAAGGACAAGTGCAGTGCAATGGTTGCGATGGGTCAGGAAATTGCCCCAAATCTCTGAGTCGGGGTTAATCTCGGAGAAATGCCTGGCTGCATCCCTTATCGCCAGGCATTTTTGAGTCCTGCTCCTTAGAATTGAATGCATTTTTGCAGGACGAAGGGGCTTGGTCTCTGCTACTTCGTTGACGATGTCGCTGAGTCTATTGACTAACTCTGCCCAAACGTTGTCAAGGGGACTGTTGTTTGAGAATGCCCAATCAGCTGCTTCGGCGAGTTCTTTCATTAAGTGGTAACGTGTGATTGTATGAGTTAGTTCCGAGTGTTTAAATGGATACTATGCATAACACACATAGCTAAAAGTTATTACTACATGGTCACTTAGATCTAATGGACTATCCATCAATAACTTGTCAACCATGGGTTCTTCATTCGTGAGCACAGGGTTCAATATGGACAGTTTGATTGCTGTCCTGAATCTAGTGGACGTGGTGCCATGATTGCACAAGGGAATATTAGCGATCAGTTCATGCAAGTCTGCTTTGAACTGCTCACTGAGCGATGCCAAAACCTTCAGCTTGTGTAGATTGAAGTCCTCGGAGATGAGAATGTGGCTGTACCTAGTGCGTGTTACTCTGTTCAGGCCACGTATCAAGCGGGAATCCATTTCCGGAGTGGACGTTGGGGGCGGTAAACGACAGCTACGAGACATGCGTCGTTGTGTCTTAGCCGGAGACGGCACCATAGTGAGTCGGTAACGTGTTTCCAGATCATCAACTATTGATATTGTAGATCGCTGCGGTAGTATTGTATGACCCCATCTCCTCTGCTGGGGCGGTCGTTCCGAATGAGTGACATTATGGCTATCTCAACCTCAGTATCAGTCACCACTTGGTGTAACCAGGTTCCCGTAATAGAAATTAGGTCCCAAGCATTCGCAATCAGACGTAGTCAAAGTTCGGTAATTTTACTGAGGAGCCCTTGGGCGTTGGTGTACATACATGAAAGTTTCTCAGATTTAAGCAAAGTTTCAGAGGTTTTACAACTCATACGTAAATTTTCGTCGACCAGTGAATTGCCGGAGACTAATCGTTTTTCGATGTGTGCATGGTGAAGGGTTTAATGTCTTATTCATCGTGCATGTAGTTAGTACCGTGTCTAATATTCGATGTACAGTGTAATGTGTCTGGTCAATATCATATTCTACAGTTTGTATGGGCTCATTCGGCACACTACTGGTGCATTGTTCTTGCATAGATCCCATCGCGTTTGGTTCTTTGAGTGACATATCATCACTAGGAAGCATATCGCTGATTGTCTTCAGTCGAACCTCAGATGGTAGTCTGCAACGGAACATGTACCAGATTTTAGCATCCGTGCTACCATATGGTTTGACTGATGGACCACGTTCAACACCCTCAGGCCACTTCCTTTGTAGTTTGGTGAAGTAGGAAGTCGTGACAGGGATTTTGGTAACACATCATCCTAGCAGATTGTTTCACGAATATAACACCACTGTTCTTTATCATGGGTTGTTATTTTATGCTCATCACATGCTTCGGTTTCAGGAACCCCGTGAAGGAGTATGGTTCTGGTTGAAGTTTCCTTCAGGTAGTCCGCTAAGATGCGGTTAACTCGATAACGCTCGCCCCATGGGATGTATGGAAAGATACGGAGGGAGCTGCGTTCATTTCTGAGACTACCTGTCGACAGTAATAGTGATTCTACTTCAGTGATGAAGTTCAGCACAACGCGCAGAACTCTTGGCTCTCCTAAATGCTTAGAGTTGGAGTGTCGCACAATACGCAATACGTGTACAGGTTTCAGTACAACTCCGATTAGGTTACTAATAATGTCCCACTGGTTGACGTCATCTAACTACCTGCCTCTGATCGATGTCGACTTTGATTCTGGGATATTGGAGCACAGTACGCTCAGTACAGGTAGTTGTTTCTTTACACCTATCGACATGCCGCGGTTAGTGATTGAAGTACTCGGAGATGTACCGCAGGAAACCAGTGATGCTTGCGTAGGAAAACTCCGCTAAGTTCCTCAGTTTCCGATCCAGTTGGGGGTGATGTTACTTTTAATTGACGGCTCTTCTTGGGGGCAACCGTAACCCAACTTTCGCTAGCACCGGCTTGCTCTTTTTCTACACACTCCATCGGGAGTTTGGAAGTAGCCTTCCCTGTGGTTACTTTGATCGCACTGGGAACCGCTTTAGTCACATGTGAGCTACATGTTGTATTGGGACAGCTGTTGATGTTCTGGAATCTAGGTGTCGTGTTGCTTACGGTGTTATTAGCAATTCTTCGCGAATAAGGAGCAGCAATCAAGGGGAAGGATTGGGTTGCATAGTCCGCTATGCTTACCCCAACCCCAGTGATTTTGGTGGTCACAATTTACTCAAACTTCGCTAGTAGCTGGTCTTACTTCTGAGATAATAGGAGCACGCTTTTAATCAGTGGTATCGATGTGCATTCCACGCAGAACCATTGAGAGTCTGGTTTGTTTAATAACTTGGCCTGACTAGGTTTAACTCTGAGGCATCTCGCATGGAAGAACTTGCAACAGTTACAACACAAAATGCCCCCCCTTAAAAAGTTTGGAACATGATCCACATAGGTCTTTAGTCTGTAGCACAGTGGGCATCACGCTTGTTGCGCAAATGTTACGAAGCATTTGAATGATTCACCCTCTATGGTAAAAGGTCGTTCTTTTATTGACGTTGTCGGTAAGGTCACAGTGTTCACGTTGCAGTTGTGTGCTTGTAGACTGCTCTGTCTGGCGCGCCAATCGAATGTGTCAGCAGAATACATGAAGGCGTGATTGAGAATTTTCGTGGTTAAGCCTATGGATCGCGTCGGGTGAATTTGCTTTTAGACCTGTAACTGCACCATACAATGTTGGATTTGCACGAATGACAGTTGGTCGAAAACCGTTGAAATGGTCTACCGAGTGAGACCAAACAACGTCTCCGATGGTTGGAGTTAGGCAACTTTTGGCGCATGGATATCGGCGAAACACTGCCCAGGATTTAGAATTCAGGGTAAATGTAGGATGCACTTGAGTATACTCGGGAAACTGGTATCACAAAGTGGAGCTTGTAAAAGCACGACGAATAAGTATGGATCCAAAGGTGTGCGACAAAATGTCGCTGAACCACAGCTAAAAAGCCACGATTGCACCAGTCAGCGATTAGCATGCAACTTCTCTCAAGGACACAACTTGATGTAATGGATCTTAGGTCTCTCGTTTGGACTTCACAGGATGAAATAGGTGGTGGATCATCAGTTTTGGCAGGAGTAACACGAAGACCCCCTCCATTTTGGTTACGCTTCTGGTGATCGGAAGGACCTAAATCTATTTCGAAGGAAACTGCGGAGTCAATAATGACTGTAGATCGCAATGCAAGCATATGGTGGAGCCTCCAAGCCCCACCTTCATTAGTATGATGTTTAAAAAATCTACATACAAACTCGTTTACTTTTACAACTACATCTGTTTAACAGACGAGAACATTTAGACAATGCTGCTGCACTCTGTTGCTGCAGCTTTGCCAGAATTAGCTGACTAAGAACGCTCAGGTCATTAGTAAAGCCAAATGCATAGAAATTTGGCTTCATTTGCAGCAAAAATAATTATAGCATTATTGTCACTGTAATCGGATAACACAGCAATGGTTGCAGTATGAAGCTTACGAACGCACTACGGCCGCATTACGTCTGCACAATAACAGCTTTGGACAAGTTTGGTTAGTAAAATTAATTGCATACGGTTGCCGGCTACTAACCAAACACGAGGACGCTTGGCTAGCCCAATCGTTGATATCTAAGAGCTGTTAATTCACTGTGAGTTCTTTCTACCAGTTGTTTTGAAAAACAATTGGTCCGCCAAACTGTTTCTTCTAAGCTGTAGTCCACGTTGTGCAAAACATAGCAGTCCAAATCATCCTTGACGAAAACATTTGTGTTTCTTGTGACTCTTAGGGTATACTTATGGCCACGGAATTAAATTCTAAGTGACATACGCCAGTCGTGCAGGAATATTCTGCTTTAATTTGGCGCAGCCACTTTTGAGTATAGTAGAAATGTATCAGTTGAATAGATAAGCGCTAGGTGTAGCTGGTGGGCTACCTTATCCTCACGGAATACTGCAGCACGTCGATTGCGTTTTGCTACAAAACTGTTTCAGCGCTCAGGTAAAGTACGAGCGCTGTAAGTGTACCAAATCGCAAGTAGCATTGACAAGAATTCTCGATTTATGCCTCTAATAAACATAGATTTCTGAGTGAAATAAAACGGTTTTGTTGACAATGCATTTGCTATCAGGTTGTCATAACTTCTGACCAGCTATATTCAAGGACACTAGTAAACCCATTGCACACTTGCAAACCAATGAGGTAAATAACTAAAAGCTATTGACCTAACTTATGCCAATTCATATACGCTGGTCTGTTTAATATGTTTTAAAACCATTATCAAATCTACTGCAGAATCAATGGTATTCCGCATAAACCCTCGTCTTTTGCCGAGCTTCAGCCTGCGAGTGGCCATCTTTGCATCAGGCAACTCAACGAATCAATTTTCCAACACAGCCCAAAGAGCATAGAGCAAGCAAAAAAATTTAACACCAACCTCTTCACCAAAAGGAAAGATGCAATCCAGCATTTATTGAAAGGTAGAGAGCTATTGAATTCATATTTCATAAACGCAGCAGAACCATTATGGCTTTTAATGATGATCGGTCCTTAAACAATACAAGGTTCCATTTTAGTTAATAATCATACGTAGTAGTATTACCATGAAGTGTGTATGTCGTATTTGTAGTTTGTTGCTGACTCAGTGCGAGGGCATTCCACATGGCAAATTCTCAACCGATAAGCAACAGCTTCCACGTCAAGGAGAAGGAAGAGTTTCAACGTAGGCTTGATGACCACGAAGGTGTGAAAAGCGAATAAAGCTCAAGTGCTTATGTTTCACCAACATTAATCCGCGCACTGCGGACATTCACAACCCGACCGTTTTAACAGTTTATGACTCATTTTGGAACATGCATTACAGCAACTTAAATGTCAATTGAATTCACTGAGTCAGCTAAATGCTGCTATGTAAATGTGATACCGATTCTAATTGGACTCATGGACAGAACTCGGACTTCACGTGGATTTTTGACAAACACAATAATGATAAATGTAATTATTCGAATATGTATTCTGATGCAAACGCTGTACTTGACGCAAAAGCGGAATTAAACTGCTTCTGAAGTATATTTGGTGAATGCTCTTAAGGCTTAATACTACTGGCGTGAATCAGTGCTGCGGTTAAATAAATATTGCAGTGTTAAAAGCCTGTAAGCATGAATTTACACATCTCGCAACATTCGCGCTGTTCCGGCAGAAATACAATTGAGGAAATTAGGGAATCACAAATAGCACAACAACACTAGTGTCGTCAAAAGAAAGCTACACGGCAAGTCATTAAACTAGATGTTCCGGGATTTGACAACTATTTACCGCAAACATTGTGTCAGTACCGCGCAGCAGCTTATTACGCGGAAGGAAAATATACACTTAAAACCGTCCTGTCATGGTTAGGCACAACAAACGTTTCAAGATGAAAATAAGGTTAGCATTCGACACACAGGCACTGCAAGCACTCGGTAATCGACCGCAATGCAAACAATAAACAAACTACTTTCTAACTGCAGATCAAAACGCTTCTATTACCTAAGTAGATCAATAACGGTATGTGGCATTCGTCATGCCATAAGAACGTAGAAACATGAATGTAGTGTCGCACCTGCTTCATCTAGTCTTATTCTAAGTGTTCCTTGCTCATACTTAACCAGTTGGAGAAGCGCAACAGCACAGCATTTTCTCTGCGGTTATGTGCAATATGTGCGACAGCCTACTGGTGAACATTGCAGCTGAAATATGAAGGATAAGCGACAATGCTTAGGCACATGATTGACAACAAAATATGATTATAAATAGAGCGTGGCAAAGGGCAAACCACATGCATTTACATTAGGCTTCGCCTAACAATTGAGAAGGAATGCTTACAGCGCGTTAAGAATTTGTCACATTTGACTGCCAACTTCGGAAACACGTGTTGCCTAAATACACCAAAAACAAACGCGGCCAGCCCGACTGAAAAGACTGAGGCCAGAGCCTGGTTCACTATGCAAACTATCCCGAAATCTCAGTAAGACGTTGGCATTAGTGGTGGTTGGATCATGATTGCTACCAAAGACAACCGAATGCTTAGGACTTCAGTTAATCCAACTGGGCCCAAAGCAAAAGAAGGTTGAGCTGCACTTGCCCAGCGTCCAGTGATTGTATATAGATCAGCTGGGCGATTGAGCTCACCCTGCGCTTCATATGTTATAAGAGTGGTCATCTTCATCAATTTTTCCGGAATCGTAGTCAAATTCCCCAAAATAAAGGCAGCTAGATGACGTGAACCGGTTGAACTTTATATGCGACCTCATAGGTCTTGCAGTTAAGCTCGAGAACACGACATGCTTAACTCATCACCCAAACCCACAGCACTACGGTTAAACAAGAATTCCTTGAGTCACACTGACTTCCGCCGATGAAACAGAATGTGTCCTGCTATCGACAGCTTGCCTCCTTAACGGCTCTTGTTCCATCCGCATCACAGCTATTAAGTATTGCGAGCGAAAACAGGCAAAGCACAACTTTTGAAAATACCGGAAGGAATCCACTACCATACAATTCTATACACTGCGTTTCCTATTTAGGAGGTCATGATGAATATAAAGCGACCATTCAAGAAAAGGAAACGTGAAGCTTAATTTGATGGATAGTTTCCCCGGAAAAATTCCTGAGGGAATCAATCTCGAAGCTTCGCAGATCGCTAAATTATAAATGATGTACCTTGAGGATAATAACAGAAGTGCTGCAGTCAAGAAAAATGTCAAAATGGGTTTCGGAGTGTTCATATGCGGATAGCACTAATCCTCCTTACAAACTCCACAACAAACTAGCGTCCATTAACCAAACATATCAGACCTGCCATTTATTCAGACTCGTACTAAACAACAGTTCTCACAAATTACGCAGATAACTGACCAATCTCGCGGACACATCCAGATAGCATAGACAAAGGGAGTAGCAGCGTTAGCATTGTGGGATCCCTGGCTCTGACACAAATGAGTTTGTCATCACCCCAACCAAAATACAATTAATGGCCGAGCCTGCAGCAATCGGCACCTCGTTGTACGCAAAGTACTCATTTCCTTAATCGTTGTTAATGGCAGAAAACTTACTGCATGTACAAAAATACACACGTTTTCCTGGACAAGTTTGCAGAAATGTGGTTACCTCAATCATCACATGTCTGGAAATTCATATTCGTAACGGAACATTGGTTGCACTCAGAGAATGCAGACACATAACTCATAATACAAAGTAACTTCCTTCTTTAAAATGAGCGCACCAGCAGCGTCTAAGGTACTTGTAAACCACCGTAATGACCTGCAGTGCGAATCAGTGGACAAGCCAGGGACGCTGATCATAGCCTGGATCTGGTGTAGTTTGCAGCAGAGAAGGAACACTAGTTCCTTTGTGGCAGTTGCTTCACCACATTTCCACTTCAATAATTGACGTTATTCTTAGGAAGTGTCTTACGACAACCAAAGAGCCACGTGCTCTTTTTAGGAGACTTCCGTATTGACGATATGGATATTCCAGCACCCCAAACAATCAAGTAAATGCCGACCTACAAGAGTTCTCTGCAAGTATTTCTCCCTATAGCTATTACATTTTGCTCACCAGATTCAGAGTGGAATCGACGACCTCAGCTACATTACATGTCTCAAAATGATGAGCTCATGACCGATAATGCAAAGATGGAGGGACAGGATAACAATAATTCCCGGCTATGTGTGGTATGCGGAATATCCACTAGAACATAGTAATTTTGTTTCGAACAAGCATACGCTACTACACACTGACAGAATTTGTTGGAGATGTCAGCTTGTAGTTTTTAGATGACTGTTCCTTTAACCTTGTTTGGACAGCATTTGCTGACTAGTTTTATGATTCTGTTAAAAAAGCACCGTTATACATGCAACTTGGTTTTACAAGAGCACGAACAATAACTGAAAACAGAGCCCGAAGTCGCATGACGTTTGCAGACGTAGAGTTGCGTGTGTACAATGCAAACCCAAGCCCTGAGAACTGAAGCACTTATGTAACGGATCTCAAAAACTGTACCATACTTGTACGAGAGGATAAATTAGTATACCATCAGTGCCTCGCGGAATAGTTTTTCGCTGACAACCAACTTCCGTTCTAAATGCGGTATAGCATCCGGTAGGTGAAGCATGGTTTCCCCCAATTAGCTCAGCAGATAGTTAGGTGTAAATCGTCTAGCAGGCAGTCAAAACTTAGGCTTCAATATTCTCGAATGTACCGATGTGCCAGAAGCAATTGTCACATATCTATCTCATTCCCGCAGACTCCTTTGTTTGTGCACCTCCCTTTTAGTTCAGCGATCGTTTTGAGGAAGCTGTTATCATTGGGCACTCATAGTTACTCCGGAGTTGGCATCTTTCAACAGAAAACATTGTAGGTGGCAGCTACAAATAGAGATACGTCATTAACTAGGTGTTGTCCAAGGTGACGGGATGAACAGAACGTCTTCAATATGTGGAAGCAGGGTCACAAAGTTTGTAGCCGTTTAGAGCCTGCCGAGTATCGCACTGTGCTTATACACCCTCGTCACTTAAAGGTACTGGAGTCGTTCGTATCTGAGAAATATTAAGCTACCTCGAGAGGTCTAATATCATAGTCCCGGAGCAACATGGATTCCGTCAGAATCAGTCATGAACCACCAATGTACTGTTTGTACCTAGCAACTGTACCGAAAGGCCTGTCAGTGGGACTGACAATATTGCAATCTGTATTGTTCTCTAAAGCTTTCGACCGGTTAGATTATGGCATACTACTACAAAAGCTGCACAGAGATGAGATTGTTACTCCTCTCCTTAGAAGGTTCGGAAATTTCCTCCTTCAGCGACAACTTCAGGTTCAGGTTCAAGGCTCACTTGCTGATCCATCTGATGAGCATTGCAATGTACAGCACTAGTCTGTGTTGGGACCGCGCTTTTTCTTATTCTACAAGGACGACCTCGCCCGTGTCATCAAGTCTAATTTCCTAATCTTCGCTGATGAAATTAGTATATGGAAAGCCATCAGTATTAATAAAAATCAGTAAATGCTTCATAGAGTCTTAACACATGCAAATGGATGATAAAAGAAAAATCTAATTTGTTTGGTGCGGATAAATGCGAAAATGTACAGGTACTCCGAAGTTCCACTTAGGCACATAAGTTTGGAGACCACATATTGAATACCGTCTCATAGTAGCGGGAACTAGTGGTGGAGAGGCAAGAGGACATAGACTGTTCGGCGGAGCCATTGTAGGCGAACCAATATTTTGGTCTCTTAAGAAGGGCATCGGGACAGTTCGACCACTCCAGCTTTCTGTAAGTGCTTGGTGCATATGTGAGACCCAATTCAGATTACGGGATTCAGGCCTGGCAACCATGGTTCGTACGCGACCGGGTTCAATATAAATCGCAAAGCGAAGAGCAGCCAAAATGTGAACGGTGCATTGCGCCTGACTTACCATCTGCGACTGAAAGACCTGGGAGTGCGCCTAGGAAGATATCACCGTTTACAAGGCGACATCATTCTGGTGTACCAGAACTTGAATTACTCCAGTCACGCTTGCCGCCACCTCCTGAATCTTAACAGCAAAGCAAAGTAGAGAGCTCACCAACTAAAACGCAAACGTATATAGTTGGCTGGTATGTCGCGGGAAGCACATTTTCCCTTCGAATTCGGGGTAGACGAATGTACATTTGTTATAGTGGATAATATGATGAATGTACAGATGCGCGTTTCGCTAGTTGTACGTTATGTGAACTTAAATAATTCACGTTAACCATTCCACGGGAATTGAACAGCCTTGAAATGTTCATCCGTATTATACCGCTGTTTCAATTTACATATTTCCATTGTAATTGTTTAGCAAGACATATTCGACTACCAATAAAATCTGCTGTGTTGACCAACTGCTATCCGACAGACGCCTGCTAATGCCCGGACATATTCACGACATTCGACTGATCAGATACCATGCGGGACAAAGCCCGGATGGTTTTCTTGCCTTCAGAATCGACCAGTGCAATATCCACCTATAGTCAAAACCTTACACACTTACTTTATTATCTGGCTGATACAAAAGCAAGCACATTTATTTCTTCATTTTTTGGCATTTTTACGCAAATTATCGGTAAGATTACTAGATTATCATACAGTATTACGCCCGACAAGATGTAGATTTGTGTGTTACGTTTGCAAATTATAAGCGGCCCGAGTGTTTCCAGAATCACTGTTGTTAAAGATACCTTACAATTTGCATTCCTAGCCGGATATTTCAGCAGAGAAAACATTGCTGCAACCGTCGTGCTGGATGCGCAGGGTGGCATTTGAACTATAACATAAGTTAGGTTATAATATTTTGGCCATTTTGGATTGAGCACAGCTTCCTCATGGTTATGTGTTACAATGTACACGTCAACCATGGCGATGAAGCCTCGGGAATTCAAATTAATATTGCTAATGTTATAAGCCAGCAGAATGCATGACAAGCTGGTCGGGACGAAAGTAATTTCAGCCTAATTTGTTGCAACGCATCTAGCTCAGTGAGTGTGCGCAAATAGACTATGGAAACAAAGGTTACACATTAATAACGCCAACAAAACTCTAGTAGTAGCATCCTACAATACAAGTAATTGTTGGCGGCATTCAAAGTCGGGTTTCGCTGTCACTGTGGCCAGCCACAGAACGCCTGCGCCTACGGAGGGACCATACATGGGCTGTGCTGCACCACCCACAGTTCCACTCGCACACCTCAGATCCAGGATAAATCCCAAGGAATAAGAGCGGGCGGCACCAACGCAGTTGCCTCAAACTCCGTCACAGGTAAACACGCGCACGCTGTACTTAGGGAATCAAGCGCACACAAGGAGATGCTTGGACATTAGTCCGCTACACTCTGGATGGAACCATTCTTCGAGCATAGCTCGTCAACCATGCCCGTGCTCCTGGTCCCCCATCAACAATTCAGAGTCACGATTCACAATACTCGAGGTGGAGAGTGCCAGACAGGTAGACACCTAGTCAACAGCTACATCAAGTGCAGCCACAACGGGGATGCTAAAAACAGTCAAGCAGTTGAATGGAAATGTGCAAAAAAGTTATCGAAAAAGATAAGCATGTACAGATATACTCTTCGCTATATGAGCATATGAAATAAATTTATTATCAAAAAGCTGCGAGAAGTTCAAGATACAGAAAAAGTTATGTTTAATATGCAAAAACCACTAAAATTTAATCATTTTAACTACAATCTGCCTAAACGTCGTGTGCAATTAAAAAGTACATGATATAGTCAGAAATGTAACTGGGTTAACAAAGTAAAAATTACGGTAGATAGCAAACCAGTCGTCGGAAATAAAGAAACTAAACACGCAAACACGCGGTACATGCATCGATTGCAACGTAAATACAAACGCTGAGTCGGTACAACTTACCTCCTCAGCAGAACCCTACGTCTTACCGAGGTTTATCCTGAGTGGCCTCAATCGTCGCTAACTACTGCCTGGATCATGCATTCGCGACTACGTGTGGCATAGCACCATGCGTACGACGTCGATGGAGTACCACCCATCGGCGCCGGACGCTTTCAAAGCTGCCGTAGCTTACACGTATGTATGAGGGATTGCTCGTGCAACTCAAACACTGCCTTCGGTTACAGATCGCGCGATCCACGCCGATCAGTTGTCTTTATTCGCAACAACTCCACTAAAAATTACAACATGATAAGATAAATTTGATAGTATACTAAAAAGGAGACTGCAGACTTTTACTTGGCGCTTCCCCACACCCATTTGCCTACAGAGCAGCCATTATGATCTCTGCGTCAAATCAATTAGCCACACAAGAGGGATCACCTAAGGCGCCTCAGCAAAATTATTCAGTTAACTGCATATATTTTCTTCGGCGGAACACTTCCGTGGCCGCAACTCTTTCACATCAACCGATGCGCAGAATCTAACGCAAAACTGTTGATGGAACCGCTCGAGATATCTCACCTCGCGCCGGTCGGTTGGACACGTTTCGCTGCAATTTTGAAGAACTGACAGCATCATGGATGTGAGCGCCATCAGCCTTGTACCGACGGGAAGCTGGTGGTTGTTCCACACTCGGTAATCTTTCTTTCCGAATGCTGGCGCTGCTTTCCAAACGTGGCTACGCAGCTCAATGTGTAGATGCTGGACAGTCGAAAACACGCTCCCAAGGAAGCAGAATTGGGAAGTGTTTTCCAATACGTCATCACCAATGTTGATTCGTTGAACAATCGTAGACTGCAAGTAACAGACTATTTTGCTTGTGTTGCTAGTGAGCCGGAATTTGGCCGCTGCCTATGCCAAAGGATTAACCACGTGCTGAAACTCTTCCGCGCTGTGTGCAAACAATACACGTTCGTCAGTGAACCGCAGCCTACGGATAGTTGTCTCAAAGAGTACGGTTCTCGCACCTAAACGACCGATGTTCAGCAACACACCATCACTGCCGTGTTCCACACAAACACCGTAAGCACAAGCCGCATCAAAAGCGCAAGATCTCGTAGCACGAAAAGTAAGGTTAAACAAACCAATAGCTAAGCCACAGCCTAGCTTCAGACCAGAGACAACTGCAAATTCATCGAGCTCTGTCCGCTCAGCTGCACCCTGGCACGCATACCATTACGCAGACATGCAATAAAACTTACAAATTTACCCGGACAACTAAATCTACCCAACACCAGTCACGCTAACTATCGGATCACGGTATCAAATGTATTAGTAAAATCAACGAACGACTAGTGCAACAGCTGGTGTCGTTCTCTGCAGTACTCCGGCAACCGTCGAATCTCAAATACTATATATAGTGCCGCGACCAGAACGGAATCTACATAGATATTCTGAAACGTTTAGTTTTACAACCTGACTGACGAGGCAGTTGAGCAAGTTTCGAATAAATACCTTGTCCACAATATAATTTGTGGCACATTGCTTGCTCCCATTGACCTTGTACAGTAGCAGAAAAACATCCTTCAGCTCAGGCGGCACTTTCTCCTCAATCCACACAAGTGGTTTAGCGCATTTACCAGAACGGCTCCGCCGTGCTTCAGTACTTCAGCTACGATCCTTTGGCACCGCACATTTGCGCTTTCGCAACTGAGCAAGTGCTCTCTGATTCTCATCCAGCGTCGGTATGTCCTTTAGTCTCACCTTTACATATTGCTGCGTCACGTGGTTTAATGTAGGCCAGCGGATCTCTGAAGGGTTGTGCAAAAGACGGACAAATTGATTTCACCACATCTGCATTATGTCTGCAGTTTGTGTGCAGGTCTTAGTGGCTACCAATGTTGGTTCATACACGGCATTAATAATTCCAAGTATTCCTTTGTTGATGGCTTTTGGCAATGTATTCCACCTGGTGCGCCTTCTTCGTCTAGCATGCATTTTTACGTAGACGGTGATCTCGGGTCATTCGCCGTCGACGTTAGTAAAACTGACTCTTCTTCCCCAAGTCACTAGGGTCTGCCACACGTGCAACAAATACCGCATTCTGTTCCAAAATCAATACGCTAATCGTCGCATCGTTTGCATCAAATTAATCGTGCCGCTTACATTTTGCGCGATAGTCATCTGGTCTCGAGTCTGTGTCCCTGGTCGCCCATTGTGGATAGCTATCCTTCTCACGCAGGCATGCAGTCAGTGCATTCTCCAGCTTAATGAGTTTCGCCACAGTAACTAAGGGGGAAATTTTTAATTTTCTATGGTTCACGGCAGGTACAAAAATCAATTTACGAAAATGTATTTGCATTTTGGTAAGCGTTAATTTGTGTTCAGAGTCACTCTCAGCTCCATGCAATACATGTGTCATGCGCACTTCACGCGTAACACAATGACGCACCAGGATATATTCGAGCAGGTGAGCGTGACCACTTCGTGGGTGCGTGTAAGTTACCCTATCACTTGCAAGCAGTGCAAACCGAGTGTTCTTTATCATCAGACCGTGAGTGGCACACGGTGACAGCAGCCTTTTGCCGTTCACATTTACCAAATAAATAACATGCGGACCGATGACATCTTTCCACACTGATGCATCACGTTCAACGCGTGCGTTGAAATTGCCCAGCAAAATTAGTCGGTCGTTCCTCGACACAGACCACATCAGGGAGGATAGCTAAGTGTAAAAGTGATCACGTATACCATCAGGATAACACATGATCGGAACATACCTCTTTATAAAAGTGGCGAACCTACCGCTCCCGCGCAATAGGCCAACAGCCGTCAGGAACGCTTTCAGGCCAGTTGGTGGCCATTTAGGCGATCGGATTTTGCAAATCCGACCCTACCTTCACATGGTGCCGTGATGGCATTGCCACCCACTGGAATGTGTAACCAGCACATGATTCACGCAACCTTCCATGGTCAGCAAGCCGCCCCTCACTGAACGCCGCAATATCGATGTGGTAACACGCCAGTTCCGTCACGACTCGTGCAGTGCGTCACTCGGGGCGCTCACGAGTTCTAGTCTATTACAGTGCGCAAGTTCCAGCACCCGATGTTACGTGCTTGGCGCGCAGGCATACCATGGCATAGGTGGGTAATCACGAGCGTGGTGATGGTTGTGGTTATGTGGTTTGCTTGAGGTGCTCCGCCCGGAATTGTTGGCTTAATAGAATGACCCGCAAAGCAGTGGGTGATCTGGAGGTTTGCTTGTGGGACATTACCCGGATCCTTTAGCTTAATAGCATAACCCACATGGCAGTGGGTGGTTTGGCTGTTTGCTAGTGGAATGCCGCCCAGAGCTAGTGACTCAATATCCTGACCCACAACACAGTGGTTAGCAAATGCAGCTCGGGAATAAGATTGCAGGAGCAGATGGCGACCTGCATATGGTTGTCATGGACAGCTTTTGAATTTTCGGAACACTTCTATTGCGTTCTGCAGTCGTAGTATTATACGAACCTGGGATCACGGCCAGACACAAGTGCGATTCTGGTTGGCGCCAATTTGATCAAAGGCTGCCTGGCTCGAGGCGGGCAGTTGCAAACCATTAAGCAACCGGAGGTGCCCTCCCACCGTCAGAGATTACGTGGTGCACTTGCTCTACGCCAATCGCGCAGTGAGCTTATAACTAATAGACCTGTTGTCTCTCATGGTTAGGTGTTATGAGAAAAGGGTGATCGACCACTTCCAAACCTATGAAGAGGATGGACTAGCATATTGGAGGGTAGCCCACAACTGACAGGAGAACAGGTCGGGTTATCAAGCAAACACTTCGATTAAATGTACACTCGAAAGAAAGCGGGTCTAGCACATGTTCAGTTCACTGACTCATGCGGAATTGTGTCCTGGATCATATTAGTTTGAACAGCGTAACCCAAGTTCCACCCAGCGCTCGTCACGAGGAGGTGACCAGGATATGAGCCTATGGTCCAACTGTAGCAGCAGTGGTTAGGATATACACCAGGATCTTGCCACTACCAGCCTCTGCTCACTTGTGTTCTCGCGTTTATATATATATATATATATATATATATATATATATATATATATATATATATGACACACCGTCAGTAGTGTAGTTGGCATAGTGCCACAACGTATGGAAAACAAAATATACGTATGTTGAAAAACCTATATTCATGGTGAAATGGAGTCCAAAGTAGTTTGCCGTTTTGCCCGAAGTTTGCCACATCAGTTATTGTTTCCATATGTGTGTGTGTTCTGGATTCCCCAAAACTCCAGCTGGGGAGCTGACAGCGCCAGACCACGGCTAAGTTTCACTTTAGCTCCTTCATGCTCCTGTTCCATGTCATATGTTGGCTACCTTGTATCCGCTTCCAGTTGTCTTCTGTTTGCGAGGATGGGGCACGGCGAGGTTGGCGATGGGCAGGCGAGGAAAGAACATGGCTAAGTCACTGAAGTGCGCGCACAGAAAGTGGGATGCTCAGTGGCCGGTAAAGTCTGTCTGATCTGTTGTCGAACATCTTTATTCAGAATTTGATCTTGCCATCCTACACTATTAATGCTCCGAATGCAGTGGTGATCAAAAGCAGAGAGCCCCTCCAAATCTTTCTGCGACCAGTCTAAGTCTTGCAGCCATAGATCTGAACCTCTCTCATAGTAACAATCTAAACTCTGCCTTTCGAACAAAAACTCAGATCACCTAGACGCCAGACATAGCAGAAATTGGCAAAGGCATACCGAGCCACGTAGGCGCGCAAAGAGACTACATCCGCTAAACAATTAGCGCTGTGGTAGCTTCCTTGGTAAAATACTTCTCCACCACTTTCGAACAATAATCTATTATGGTAAAGGTAGGAGAAACACCAAGCTGGTCTTGCAGGAAAATCTTGCATCTCGGTGGTGAGGCTTTCATTCCAAACCGTGAGACAGTCCTCTACAAAATACATGGGATATTTTGGGCCGCTTGTGAGAAATCTTAGATTACGGCGATGTAGTCTGCGTAATTCAAATCCTTTAGTCGATCACCGGAAGAAGCTGGACGCCAACGGGTTCGCAGTTCTCCAAAGCATACTCCAGGATTTCGACTAAAGGGAAATTGCACAATAAAGTTGATGCAGGTAAAACGTGTCTTACGCCACTGGTGATACCAATGTGGTGCAGAAGTCCATGGTATACCAGAACTCGGTACGAGGTTAGAGTGTGGATGGCTGTTAGTAAGGTCAGATTATTCTCGGGCACTTCCATTGTCAGTAGACAAATCCAGAGAGCAGGTCTGTCGACTGAGTCAAACGCGGATACTATATCTATGATGCTATCGATGGCTGGTCGGCTGAATATTTTTACGACGCTCAAGTACTTGGGGGATTTTAAAGACGTGCTTGCTGCAACACCGAGATGACCGTAACACAGCTCGCTTTTCATACATTCGTGCATTTCCTAAACGAAATTGCATACGGATCGATTCTCCAGATTGCTCACGGTCGCACGATTACCCTACGCATACTGTAACATATGTGGCCAGATAAGCAAGCGAGTAATGAAGGCGACCATGCAGTCCACCCGTAAGCCTTCAAAGTTTCTCTTCCAACAGCCTGCAAAAGTTGCAGTCTCAACAAAAACTACCAATCCTCTTGTTATTACCACCCATTTAGATGTCATCTCTCTTGCGTGATAGTGAAACCTCGTTACACCAGATTGACAGCATGACCAAATCAATTGACCTGGAGACCTTTTATTTGGAGCTTCTTTTAAGTTGAAAGTAAAACTTTTACATCACAAGCAAGTAACCTGTGTGTGTACCACGGATCTTTTGTTACTAGCTCCCAGTATTGTGTAAAGCCTCTCGGTTTATAAATATAAGTGCATAATTGACAAGACCTTTATCTGCATGAAAATGGTGTTAAACGAAATTAAACTTCCAAAAAGTCTTGCTGTTTTCCATTTAATTTCCATTTATTCGAGTTGTCTAGAAAACTGTTTAGATTTCCTAATTTTATTCTCCTTTGTATTAGTATCTTCGTAGTTTGACAAGTCGTGGTCCGTTCTCCCTTATCAGGTGTTAGTAAACGTTACTAGTTTTATCTATCATTTTCCGTTAAATGTAGACGTTTGAGAAATATTCTATGATTTAAATTCACCACACGTTGAAATAACTATTATTTTATATTTTGTGTTTGGCAAAATCTCATGATTATCTAACTAGGCATTAAGCAAAGGCACTGCTATTTATCAAATAGAAACGTTACTTAAATACATACGTCTTTTTGAGCGTAGATGCAGGGTGAGAAATGGGAAGCTATATTTTGTTCAAATATTGGTCTGTTCGTAGTAAAATCAAGAAGTCGAAATGTGACTGCCGAGTACTTTTTCGGCAAACTCTCTTCAGACCATTGGTTTCTATAGATAACATGCAGTTCAAACGATGGATTGGATAATCTCTATAACAGCTACAGATAATATACCTAGTAAATCAATGGAATATTAGGCACAATCACTAGAAAAAATAAGAGACAAGTCGAAGTAGGATCTAACGGTTAAGTAAAATTGTTCTTTGGTCAGGGTGACAAAATAGGCTGCTCGAATTTTTTTCAATCCATTACACGGATTTCAATTAGCAAAGTTATATATCCCCAGCAATAAATAACAGCAGTTTCGGAATTATCGCGTGTAACATTCAGTCAATGCGTAAAGCACTTTGAGGTCGTTCTCCGATTTTGCATGACCATATTTAAGGTGTGACCAAAGTAAGCGGCTTGAATCGTTAATTTCGGCTCTTCAGAATCATATTGGGATACGCTCGCTGCTGGTTTATAGTAAACACCTCATAGTGCAACCACATCTGCACCACAACAGCACGAGTATTGATAATCATGCATCGGTCGAGTTAACGTTGTAGTATTTTCAAGGGCCTGATAAACAGTGGTTTATTGCAATAAACTAAGCTACAATTAGCTGTGGAATAAATCTTTACAAAAGCGCTTTTTTGGCGTCGGGCTTACACATAGACGGCAGCATCACACTTGAATTATAATATGATCAATGCTCCATGGTGGCTTTTGTTCACTTACTCTCAGGTGCTTCTGGATAATTTAGTCCGGGTATTCATGTTTTTTACGGCGTCGCTGGTTTTCTGCAGTTCCTCATTGACGCTATTTGGTGTGCGTATATTGTGAGCCCAAAAGGCGAGAGATTGCACCAAGTTCCGTTTTTACTGCAAAGCTTTCGCGCATTTGTGATTCGTATACTGCCCAGTCTATATGCTTTTCCTGCATAATCTAATACAATATGCACCGAAATTTTCAGTTCCAGAAAACCAAGCTGATGGCTAGACGCTGGTTGGCAAAATAGTGAAGATATGCTAATGCATGGTGAAAGACCTCCAGCAACTGTACAGTTTGCCTTTCCGATTTATTTACAAAAACCTAGATCAACCACTTTGTAGGGTATGTACGATATGTCGATGACACATTCATTGTTTGCAAATCGCAACCTGAAGTTAAAGTTTGCCAGTTCTATTACTGAGATTATAACTGAGGAGTTAGGTAAGCGACGACCCAGGAGTTCCGTCACACTATAAGCTTTCGCTCATCTCTGTCCTTGTATCAGAGCGTATTCAGCTGCTAGACTATTGGAACGTCGTAGGATCTAATGACTCTACCGAAAACAGTCTAGCTTTAATGCTTTACCACTGCACTTTGTTAGCAATGAACAGGGGAGTAAGGCGAATAGAAGATATACAGGCCACGCGAATGCAACAAAACGGTGCAATCAGTGCGTAATTGTCGCTAGTCGTTCATTTTTGCCGTTTCGTACAACACAAGGCTAATAAAGTGATGATGGGCATTGCGCATTGATGTTGGTCTGCACTGTTCCAATATTTACGCCGCTGACGAAGTTCGCCCACACATCTACACAAAATATGCGATGTCCCATGAATTGACAGATGACTACTGGGTCGTCGTCTGTCTGCTGCATCAGTTATCGTCCCAGTAATTGAATTGACCAAGGTACATTTCAGTGGAAACCGTTGTCCACATTGAAGTTGCGCATCGCAATCCATTCAAAATCGAGATCTTCACAATAGCCATCAAACGCGATGTAAGTTTCGTTTAAGTCATTTATAGAACACGAGGTTCGTGTGCCTGATTTTTCAACCGTTACACGGCTACATTGATCCTTATATAAAGCCACAGGCAGCTAATCTATGCAAAGGTTGATTTGGATAGTGGTGGGAACTCAGTCACCAGCGCTGATCAAGGTAATCTGGGTGCATGTGCAAGCGAAGGATTTGCAGTCGCCCTTATTTCTTTCGCAATCTGGTTGCATTGTGTTTACTATAAGTTATGATTAACAACGGCTAGTCAGCTTAATCCTCATTTCGTACTAGAAATTTTCTGAACCTGCTTAGAATGCAATGCGTACAATCGCTTGCGAAAAATTCCAAGTTTTAGCAAAGTGCCGAAAAGTAGTTTGCCACACGTCCAGTGAGTAGGAACTGGTCTCATGAGATTTGCAGACGTCTAGTTTCCTTTCCAAAACGCACAATGTGTTTTGCATAAGTCCAGCTTAGTTTGCAAAGCGTAGGATTTGTTTTGCAAAACGCTCAATTTCTTATCAACTTAGTATTTATGAAATACTTAGAGCAAACCTAGTGCACCATTCCACTTATTGTAGGGCATCACTGATTGTCTGGTCAAGTGGGGTTGGTATTTTTTCAGTTGTGCGTGCATTTAAAGAGATAATAGGAATTAACTCGGAAACGTGCTTGGCGGATCGATTTAATTTACTCCACCTTATCTGCCTGCTTTTTGTTGCAGTTAAAAACAGATTTGTTGCAAGGGAGTGCGGTCCGACCAGGACGGCCGTTTCAGAACTGCTGACCACATTTACCACCACATTTACTTCATTCACCCATTTCATTAGAAGCTAATGTGCACTTTGCCCTGAGCAGTTTGTGTGGTTTTCACGAGACTGTTATGCACTTAGTCAGGGCGAAGTCCTTAGCACCGCCTCTGGGCGGCAAAATTAATTGCTGCTCCTATGGTTGGAATTCAGAGATTCTTCATCGAAATCAGCCAATGGCATGCTCTCTGGTATGTATTAATTTCCAAATATGCCTTTGGCTTATCAAACACGCTCGTGACGTTTCAAAGAAACTATACGACATTATTGGTAAAATGCGATTCCCCTAAAGCGTCTTCTTTGTTTGGATGGTGATACTGTCCATTGGTAAACATTAGATGGGTATCTAGATAAGCTGGGAGGAGAATCTGTATGACCAATCACTGCGGGCCTCAATTTACAACCAGTAACTCACTACTAATTAAAAGATGAAGTGATCTACTTCGGGATCATCAACTCATGGACTGACATTCAGACAGAACCAAGTAAGACCGAGCAGGTGAATATATGACCAGTCGCTGTAAACGCAGATCAGATGCATAACTGCCTTGGGCTTGTCTCCCACTACGGTCTATTTAATAAAGGATTCTGTGACATCACCGAAGCAGTTAATGCGCCACGTCAAAATAACTGACCGTTTAGTTAGCTTCCAGTATGTCAGAAGGCGTTCGACTTATAAGCAGTTTCGCTTTGCACCGCGCTTATGTTGTTATTCCTAGATGTATAACCATCCACTGCAAAGCTCGTACTGGGCGTGGATGCAAGTGACTATGTGATTAGAGCTATGGCACAACAGAAATGGTCCGACGAAATGCAACGAGCGGTGTCCTATACAAGTAACTACTTCACCCTGAAAATTAGAACCAATGCACTACTAGAGAGAGATTGCGAACGTCTGTGTAATGAACGGAAATATAGTCTATTAGGTGACTGCAAAATTTTGCTGATTGTAATGAACGAATTCTCGGGAGCTAGATCAGTTACAGGAGTATATTTATACTGCCATCTACGGCAAAGAAACGGCACGCAAATAAGAAGTTTTACTTAATTATGTTATCTGTATTACGGTTACATTCCTTCCTGATTTACCTTACGCATAGCGCTAGTTAACCCTCGAAAGTGCTGAGTATGTTTTCGGTAAGAAATTATGCGTCAGACATAAAATATTTCGCTAATATATGTGGGTGTCGCTCAGAAAGTGACGAGTTAACACCCAAATATTTGCAGAAAATGGTTCCGTTGCTCCATGTTTGCCGATGACGCAACACCAGCTAATCATAACAGAGGACGTGGTAGTGATTGAATTTGGCCAAACGAAAGGAAGGGGATCGTGATCATAGATGCATTATTTACCGAATTGATATCAAAACTTCGTCAACAGCTTGTCCAATAATTGAGTAAACTGGAGGCGGCAACATCGACGACGCTGGTGACTAAATCAGAGTAATTAGCAAACGAAACTTCAATGATAAGTGTGTATGTGTGGTCTCATTGAAAACAGACAAATGCGCACATTTGCGTCAGATACTGAATGCGGAGACGTCCGCGAAATTGCTTACTGAGTTATCCAGTTCCTTACATTGCGTTAGGGGCATATCTAACCTAATATTTGTAAATTTTGATCTAACCAACTCTTCAAACCAATGTCAATCGCTTCTACCGTTAAAAGCATATCGGTAATAATGAGAAATAAACCTGGAAGCCAAAGAATTTTCAGATAAAAGCAACGGCTAAAATAAGCTACGACTTAGCAATACTAAATTCTCCTACAAAATAAAAGAACGTCTGAGATACTCTTGGGCAGCGATTGAATTTAAATCATGGCGGTGACCCAAACATTCTCTTCTGCGTTTCCAGACGACATACATCTACAAGTACAGCTTAATATAACAGAACCAAGACGTGAACGGTTAAGGTAACTTTTCTTTCAATCGTAATATTAGCACGATTATTATTATCATTACAATTATTATGCTAATGATTGATCTTCATATCACATGCTTGCTGAGTGCAAGTGGTTCCGTTTCGGCATCTACACTTATTCCTGTTTGTTACGCTATAGCAGGAATACAGGCTGCATAGAGGCGCAAAAAGATTTTGATGAGCGAACGTCAAAAAAGAATTCACCCGTTAATTTCAGCGTAATTCGAAAATCAAGCTAGGAGCAGCACAGCAAGAACGGTAAGCGCATAATACTCATTAGTCAAAGAAGACTACCTCAACTTCGCATGAAAATAGTAATAAATAACTTATGAATCCAATGCATCTCACCACTGAAGCAGCTCCGCTAACATGCATAGGCAAACTCATTAAATGGGTACAGCTGTATCTAGAAATACAGGCGTCAAAGTAAATGGTTTACCGAATATTGTAAATAAATCATGGATCTGCATTTAGGTTATTTGCTTGCGATTTATATTATAAGTAAATAAGCCAAACACAATACTTCCATTATTGCAGTAGACAATAATCACACAAACACACACAAGGCTCAAGAGTAAATTCAACGTCAGCATAGTGACCGTAGATTGAATAATGAAGAAGGTCAATAAACTAAACACGTCGCTCCGTGAGAGATGGGCATCATCACCTAAACCATTCGGTTTGTCCAAATCACACGAGATTTTCCATAAAGGTTACCATGGCTATTTTAAGGACAGTCTTTAATCAACTGTTACTAATAGCATAAGGTTGTTGTTCGTCCTTTAACAAAGAATGGGGGGGGTTCGTTTCCTCGGCCATGTGAATAAAACTTATTCCATTTATCGGATGCTGATTTGTAGCGAATGTTAAAATATGATTGGAAAGTTTATTTGTAGTGCACCATACACAATTATTTTTTTGTTTCGCAAAAGATTTGCACGGAGGAACGCGAATCTAAAAGCAGTCATTAACTGGAAGTCAAATATATCATCATTATACGTGACTGTATTGGCTTTAACCTTTATCGATGACAACGCAGCTGTTAGTTCAAATGTTACCAATACATTTGCGTATGAGATTTGCTATCACTAATCAATGGTCTTTTTTATGAAGATACTAATTTGGATCTTGTTTGGATAGAGCCAGCCGTTAAATTTGCCAACCGTCATCGGCAGAGACAAATCGTTCAGCTTATCTTATTGGAGCGAAACAGTTTGTGTAAATCCAAAGCAACATTTGGCCGGGATAAAAGGTTCTTCACTTATTCTATCAGTTGATGATTTGTTTATGGTAAATAGTTGCTTCTTGTGTTGAACTTTTAGCCCATCTCGAATACAGAAGACATTCATTTTTATGAGGTTTTGTATACTAAGTTTCCAACATTTGCATGATATTGCTATGTGGGAAGTGGACACTTTTAACATTATCTAACCGAACCTCATCAAAACACCGAATTCGATAGAACATAGTAACACCGGTTCTCACAAACGTGTTATTGAAAATAAATCTTATTATGCATCTTGGTGTTGTAATGCAGAGTACCTAGTGACAAATAATACATGCTTTTCTTTACATCTAGCTCTGCTTATGGTTGCCTAGCTTGTATACACAACATAAGAAATATGATCATGCCCACCACTTGATTAATATAATTGCACCACGTTTTTCAGCAAAGCAATTAACTGTATGACATCTCGTGCGGCCAGTGTGATAGCTCTATTGCTATTTTGACACTTGGTAACAAGTTTCTAGCTAAGAATAAGCAGATAAATTACACTCGTTAAAGCAACGCTCCACCACTATTATCATTGGTATTTATATATCAGAAATCTATGAGTGTACAGTTGAATATTTCGCTATCTACTGGGCCATTTCATTACGGTTAACCAGATTATGAAAGACACGGCCACAATTACCACCACATTCTGGAAGTTATCTGCGACACAAATTTGCGAGTTCATCGGCTGAAACCCCTCGCCCAATATTCTTGTTTGGAATGCCGCCGGAATTATTTACCCCGTCTAATTTGTCATTTCTGAGCTCACGCCACTCTGTTTTATAATACGACGTAACCATGCATTACACCAACAGCATTAACTGAGTTGATTTCTATTCATTGAGTGCCGAAGGAACGCATATAAACTTAGGCAAACCAAGCACCAAGAAGTCGGCATAAACCGATATACATGTGTGTTTACATGATTAATATGGTGAGCCCACAGAGGCGCGATTCACTTAGGTGTACCTTTTTGAATTTAATTATTCCACACTATCCATTCAGTTGGATGGGTGACGCTTCTCTCTCATACCATTGTTTTACTATTCACATATTTTTTCAAAACACCAACGAACTGAGCGCGCAACAAAGAAAGGAGTTTGGGAAATTGTATACTGCGACACGCTGACTCTCATTAGTAAATTAAACAAACGCTTATAATGACCTAGTTGGCTTAACTCTTTTCTTCACTACATTGAATTGTTAGATTGCTGCGAGTATCAGATTCACATTGCTTTCCCCCAATGTACAATGCAATGACATTCATGATGGGCATCAAAGCCACTGTGGTGCTGCATCCCAGTCCTTCCCCCAAGAAAGCATTTTACTTTTGCATCACTTGTTGGTTTTATCTGAACTCCATGTATACCGCCGGCATCTATAATATGAATTTTCTCTGTCTCAATCAAGTTTCCTTACTCTATATGCAGTTTCCAATTATACGTTAACTTTCCCTAATCATTATTTGCCTGGACGCAGTGGTTCACCGAGATAACTTTATTTTGAAGACGGTCAACTCTACAAATCTATTGTTTTTACTTTTAGCCCTTAGGCATTTCGTGTACACTCACTAAAGCAATTTTATGGCTTTCAATGTCAATAGCTCTCCTGCTGTGTTGCTATTCCTTAACAATTCATTAAATGTCTTCTGATATTCAGTACTTGAATTACGAACGCTTTTTGGCATTTGCATATTATGATACATATATATGTTGTACACGTTTTAACAATCTACGTACCTTGTCCCATTCTACAAAGCTTCCTTGAGATTCAGCTTTCCATCCAAAGTTTATTAAATCTGGTGTTTAGGAAAGGAAATTGGTTTGTATCGAAGCAACGAAAAGCGGTTTTACTATAGTGAATTAATATTTTATTAAATTATGTGTTGCACATTATCAACCAAAACCTTGCCCTCTTTCTGATAGTAGCATGATTTCATGCTCATACAAAAGTTTTTATTTGCTATTAAAAAAACGATGAGGGGGATTTTTTGACCATGTTATTTGAAGTATAGTTGTTTCCGTGGGAAACTTTTCTAGAAAAATGAACAACTAATAATCAGAAGACAACAGATCTGAAAAATGTGGTGGGTGTGTTGGTTCATGCAATCCAAGCATAAAATTCATTTGGCTACTTATGAAACTTATGTGAAGTATCGCATCATATAGGTGTATAACTACACATTTGCTATTGATAAAGCCTGACCATTTCTGTTTAAGTAAATCATTCGCTTTGTCCAGCAGATTATCGTAAACTGTAGAATTGATTTTTCTGTAGCCTGGTAGAAGCACAAAACTACGATTACTTTGAAATCCTATCAAACTGATAGCATAAAACTTTCTGATGAATGTCGGCTTTTGAAGTTGTTTGAGCCGGTGCGTCTTATTTACATCACAATCATTTGCCTTGAACATTGTTGCAGACTACAAAATTTTTGTCCTCATTGAGGATGCGCTTCAAAATTGGATAATTATTTAAAATTCGAGAAATAAATCGCAGACGTTTAGAAGGTTAGAAGGTATTTCCATAAGAACGTGAGAAACTCATTTTTCGTGCTATTTATAATAAACCTAAGCATTTCAAATGATCATGTAGTTCGAATTAGACAAATTTATCTGTCAGAAACCTCACTAGTTGTTGTTCGCCGTTTTGCATCAACTACTGCAACTTAATTAAATAATAGATTCGAGTAACCTTATTATTTACTTAATGTAATTATTTATTTATTTAATGCTAGATCGAAATTTTTAAAATGGTTTTGGCAACGGCGTGCTGTCAAGGCAACTTCGCTATACACAACCAATAATTCTTTTACTTGAACAACATTTTTACCTTCTTGATAGTAAAAATTTAAATACGTCAAAATTGATGCGCTTCCCACTTCATGTTTTGAAATGACACCAAACAATATACGGCATGGCATCAAGTTGACATATTTTACGAGCATGCCTTGCATTATCCGCCGCCGAAATATAAGAATTGCAAGTTAAGTGTGAAGTTGGCTGTGAAAAATACCACCAAGCTTGTATTGGGAAAAAAGGGATTACTTGGCGAGCAACCAGCTATAACTCTGGAATTGCGTTAATGATAAAAGTATTTGCCGACTACCAATCCCTGCGAACTGCAACTTAATTAATTTACAACAGCTTGTTAGAAAAGTTTCTTAGTTCAAAGAACTCCATTGTCCCGGATTAGAATTATTTTTACCGTACTTCGCTATTTATTTATATACGGAATTGTCAAGGTTACTGTCACTTCAGATGTACTCATATATATCACTCACTGAATACTAGACTATGTTCACATATTACTACTAAGGTTTAGGATAAGCAACACCGAAGCATTTTTTACCGTTTGCATAAACCCTGAATTGTCGGCCTTTAATGCACCAATAAAATTACATTACAAAAGTTACCATATTTATACGTTAATTACATTAGATTAATAATATTACCGAATTATAAGGAACTTGTTTGTAAATACCACAAGTTTCTGGATTTGTATTTTCTTAAAATTGTTGTTAACAAATGCTATTTTCAAACTGATTTGCTTCAGTGTACCAATCAACCGTACCGTTTGTCTTGTACCTTAATTTTCGCCTACTGGACGAAATAACCTAGCTAAAAGACACTGAACATAGTTTTCACTAAGTTCGCAAAAAAGACAAGTAAGTATTCTAATATTGTGAAAAACTTTCGGTATCGTTATAAGCGCCCGAGTGGTTTACATTCACAAAGGCGCATATAACAGAAAAATCGGCTGAAATGGCAGTGTTTAGAAAAATTTTGCACATGTAATATTGGACAATTGTTTGAAAAAGGATATATAATTTGCACGTTCAAGGTATTTTTATGGTAAATATGGTAAATATGGTAAATATGGTAAATGGTAAATATGGTTATGGTAAATATGCCAAAATATACGAGGAGAGCTTACGCCTTATTTGATTCAGCAGTATGTCAAATGAAGTTCGGATCATATAGGATTTCACAAAAACGGTAATATCTTGGCGACCAAATGTGAGTGAGCGGCAATTTCGTAGTGAATATAAGAAAATATAACATGCAGTACTAACATATAGAATTAAATAGAACAAATCATATTATCCTGTACTTCAAAATTTCGGACGTGGGGGCAAATCGTT
>OX104071.1:58283716-58335871 GCA_944474145.2 Dicrocoelium dendriticum | reverse complement strand
CATTAACAGTTCACACTACGTATACTTCGGAATGTCTACCGGGGTGAACCTAGTTTTGCTTAACATACATATTTTGTACTT
Organism: Dicrocoelium dendriticum; assembly: GCA_944474145.2. Lineage (NCBI taxonomy): Eukaryota > Metazoa > Platyhelminthes > Trematoda > Plagiorchiida > Dicrocoeliidae > Dicrocoelium > Dicrocoelium dendriticum. Next base: position 58,335,790 of record OX104071.1, on the reverse strand, counting down.
TCCCCATGCGCATCCTAAAGGACCATTTACGCTTTAACTTTTTATTTGTGTGTGACATCATACTTACCTTGTTTCATCGGTTGGCATTCACCCAAACTTAACTTCTAGAATAAGAAACCAATGTACTCTTATACCAATGTTCAAAACCTTTTCAATAAACCGATCGAACTGAAAGATCGTCAAGTGTCTATGCCATGCGACATCATTGGTGTCACTGAGATGTGTTAAACTCTGGAATGACGGCTGCTGAAGTTTCGTTACTAGGCATGTCGCTCATCAAAATAATAGGCTGACAAATTGAGGGGAAATTACATAGTACCAAAGCGATTAACATTGCGAGGCCATGGAAGAATCAGACTCGCTGCTTCCCGATTATCGTTAGTGTCACCTGCTGTTAAATGTTAGAAACACCTGCCTTATAGCCATGGTGTACCGGCTCCCAAACTCCACATCCGAAATGGATTGCCGATTAGTGACTGCTTTAAAATGCATCCCTTAAGGAAAAGAACTATTTGCCGTGGTCATTTGTGATTTAATCTTTCATTGCTTAAAAGCACCTGCGACGATGGGAGAGCAATACAATTCCAATCTGCCAGATATAAACCAATGTTCAGCTTAACAATCATGTTATTACGCTCACTCGGTTAAGAACGGTAAACGTGCCATCTGTGCTGGATATTGCGCTTAGCAGGAAAGAAAATGTTTTGTGATTTGTTCTTAGCATGGGTCGCAGTGAGCACGCGGTCATTAGTTTCAACCGCATCTGCTATCCGGAATATAAGTGTTATGGCCCTGATTTGGAGCGCATCAATACGCATTACGAATGCTTAGTCCCGTTTGTCGTTCCTCGCCGAATACCCTCGGAAGTCTACCGGATGTAATTCGTCAGCAAATTCAAACAACTGGTTATGAACCGTTAAGCGCAAAGGCAGGCAAAGCGCCTAGAAAGGTTACTTTCGAGGGGAGCAGAACTCGAAATTGGTTGTCTGTACACAACTCAACATGACCAGCGTATAGAATCACGCCAACGCCGGATAGTGTAGGCATATACGTAGGACAGCCTGGCCACTGCAATCAACTGATGTAAGAAGACAAAACAGCTTATAAGCAGTAGCTCAAAAAACCAACTTTAACCACAAACTGCTTTACAAGCGTGTCGATGACTTTCGTAAAGCGAGGCATAGTATCCATTCTATTCGGGCTTCTTGTGATCAAAGAAATACGGGTACCTTTGCAGACGTGATACGACCCAACATCTCAGTCGATTTAACCATTAGGCAACTGCCAGATTCGTTGCCCAGCCGCCAGAAATCAACTACCTCACATTCACTATAAAGCCTCAGTTCAAAAGCTGACGTAGCTGACGTAGCACCGCAGCAGACCTGTTACCAATACCATTGGCACAGAAGCACTGGAAGCAACAGCAAGGCAACTGGAATATACCTCGGCATCGTTTTTCAATAGTTGTTGGACAAATATCAGTTTCCTGCCAGGTGGAAGCATGGGATTCTAGCACCCATTAACAAATTTCGTAGAAATGCTGAGATATCAACCATCGGCTAGAATCTCTTTTTCCACTGTTGTCCCAAACAATGGAATCCATTATTGACGATTTGTTTTTGCCTCAGCTGGAAAGTGATAACATTTTTATTTCGAGCAACACATTTTCTGTCCACAGCTATGGTGCACAAGGAAAAGTATTCATCGCGCGGAGTAGTTGGACATGTCAACTGACGCTGGGGAGGACACTACCGTGATCTACTTGAACTTTGCGAACGTGCTCCGTTAATTTTATCCTTGGATGCTCACTATAAAATCAAGTACTACAATACACGAGATCCTCTCTTGAGTTGAATCTCCGACTTGCTCATTTAAGGACAATTGGTGTCCAGGGTTGGGAGCTCTTAATTCGACGCCATGCAAGTCCAGTCTGGAATACTCCATTGCTCAGTTCTAGGGTCAGGCTTGTTTTTGGTAATTATTAGTGATCGTCTAGAGAAAAATGATTAAAGTTTCTCATTGAACATGACATTAAGATAAGGAGCAGAAATCAGTAGGATGACAATCACCATTTGCTTCAGTGTGACATAGATAACATGCACCAGGGGTCAACGCAAAATATGCTGTATCTCAATGTGAAGTGAATCTAGATTAGTATGCTAACTCATGCAGGAACGTTGGGTACATACACTAAAGTAACTAAATATAGTTGTATTTATATAATACGTTAAGGTATGGTATTAATGACATGAGCAGACATTGTATCTTGCATGAACCCAAGCGTAACATTTCCCCAAGGACTGTTAAAATAACTCTGCTGGATGTAACTAATTATATTTTGCAGATTTGTTTATCCGTTTTAGAGCCTTCACTCGTCATGGAAAGCTTATAGCAGAGAATTCAATCATATCTGTAGACAATATCTGAAACAAAAAATACGATTTAAGCTTTAGAATTTAGCATGTTTATTTATGGGTTTGCCACCATATAACGTAAGCGAAACTCACTTTGTCCCAATCACTTTGTTTCGGAGAAAGTGAAACGATATTGTGCAATGATTTTTATCCCAGATAACCAAATTTTCGCCCTCCTCACTGGTATAACTCTTTCCTGCGTACGTTATACGCATATGACCTGAAAAATAACCGTTTTCGGTGGTAGATTTTAAATAATATAAGTCGTCTTAGCGATTGTGCATCGAATACAGAGAAATAAATTTCGTATGCTTAGGAAGTGTTTAAACACTATGCTTTTCACTAGCTAGTCGATTACAACCATAGATGTGTATGTAGAATATACCATGATCTAGCAGATGAAAATGTAAATGATTATGCAAGAGTACATGTTAAACTCAGTATTACTACACGTACTTAATACTTCGCATGTATATGTACACTCACCTTTTTTATCTTTACTCGCGGGTAACTCAAATGTTGTCTCCTCTATGCACAGTGCAGAAGAAAACAACAGCGTGAACATCACAGCCAATGCGAAAATGTTCATTTGCGTTTTATGCTAAAACAGAGCAGTTCTTAATGGCAGCGCAATATACAACATCAGAAATCACAAGAAGATGTCAAACAACTCCAGTGTTTGATAAAATTCTGACCTACCTGTGGGTTTGTGTCTTATTTTTTCGTTGAACAGCGCTGTCTACAGGTGAGCATAATTATATACTTTGTTCGTGACCTATGATTGGATGATTGGCAAAGCCAAGGTCGAATTCGACTGGTTGGAAACAAACTAGATATCAGCGAAATTCGATAATTTTCATTAAAAATGCTGAGTGAGGGTACGAATTGAAGCAAAGCGTCATGAGCATTGCAATGTGCTGTGTGCTTGCAATGTTGTTAGCAATGTCGTCACTATACGATCCGGATTATTTGAGTATCATTTAATTTCTCAAACATCTTCCATTTTTACTGAAAGTTTGACATGATAATTTGGTGGAAACAACAAAATTGTTCAATCAATACACTACGACCATTTGTAAACGGTCTAACTATAATGTCATTAGATATACCATATTCCGATGATATATGCAATACGTGTTCCTTAGACAACTTTGCAAAGCTGGCCGCTATTTGATGGATCGATTGCCTATAATGGCCGTCTGACCTGCTCGTAGTTTTAAGCGCCTGAGTTCAGGTAACTCCGTGGTTTTCATTAGTGCATCACAAGGTTTTTTGCACTATACAGGATGAAACAAATCGTGGTATGTCAGTTTTGGGAGAAGTGACACAAACTCCACTGCATTTCAGATACGCACCTGGTGTTCAGAAAGATCATAGTAAATCTCAAGTTAAAAATAACGTGTCAGTAGAGATTTCAGGTCACTATTCATCTACGTATCAGGTACGCCAAACTGCACCTTGATCACTATGCAGTTTCGATGACTTACACGTCCACGTTCACAACATTTACACCTTCTCCTGTTTTGCGGAGAAAAAGGAGAAGACAGTGGTGCTGCACTACATAGGTTCTACGCTTTGTCAGCAGTAGCAGACTAAGAATTCTAGGGTCAGAATTAAACTCAAGTTGCACAAATGTTGGCTTCAATTACAGCGAGAAGCAATATATAAAGAACATCGGTGTTATGCAAACAATGTAATTACATGAATTACCAACGGGTCAGTACAAGGACAATAAGCCTAAATGGTTGATGAACAGAAGCACCGGAGTTCTCACAAGTGTTATTGTGTTCCACTAGTTTCAATTAGATCACCGGATTAACTTCCGTATGTCTTCGCTATGATTTATCAAGTTCCGGTGAGGAAAACGAAATGTTCGAATTTAAGAATCCTAGCTAATGCAGAAGCTATTGCGAACTTTATGATTCCAACTCACACTTCGCTCATCAAAACTTTTGTACAACCTCTTTACCAACAAGGGCCGAATTGTCTTCCTCCTGGCTCTTATTCTCATTTTGACTCAGGTACTGTGATTATGCAACCCCAAGCAATCTATCTAAATGAGAGCGCGGCGAACTATTCCATGTCTAAGCATTAACCTACTTAGTTCGGAACAAACCTGTGAAATGAGTACTATCCCTTTCTTTGTACTTCAACTTTATGAGGTTTGTATCTGCCCGTAGATGTGTCACTGAAAATTTGTTTGTTTGCCTTAAGTCGGTGTCTTTGATGAATCGCTAAGGATTTTATATACGTCGAACCATAATGTCACTTGTAACACTTTAATAGGAGAACGCAGTCATGTCTGCAGTGTGAAGCCGGCCAACATACAAATGTCGAAATAAGTTTCAAAACTACTTAAAAAAACTCGTCATATTACATTTGTGTTTCCTGCAACCCTTAGACAGCAATGTTAGCCAATAGGTACAATTATAATATGACATCGGTCAGTCGTCGGGAAATATTCAGCTTCACTCTGCAGCTGCTACTAACTTGCATGTATAGTAAAAGTTATATTATTGAATATTTTATGGGTTTGGTGTAGTTAGTTGGCTACCTTGTCATCATGGACAAGTAAACTAAGATGATTGTGCTGAACCACAAAACCTTTTCAGGTTTCACGGACAAGACATGTTCTGTAATTTTGCCAAGTCGCATTTCGCCTTGGTAGGTGTTCGCAATTTTTGCTTCGGATAATTGAAGGCTCCTGGTTAAAGAGAACCTCTTCGGTTGCCAAAACAACTGCTGTCAAGTTGTTGAAATTTCTGGCTAACTAGATTCAGGTAACGTCAATATATCTGGTTATCCGAAGTTGCAGTGGCCCATGACAATCACCTCGCTTGAGGTGTTACAATCTACGATGAGCGCGTTGGTTGCATTTATTCTTCCTGGCACTAGGCGAGGAACATGTTATTAGGAAGTATGGTCATATAATTCTTGATAACTAGAGAAATCTAACGTATTTTACCTATCATATCTTCCACGTCCAATAATTTAATGCCTGGAGTCAATAGGTTGTCAAGTTATACTGTCATCAATAACCGCATTTCATATTTGCAGACAAATTGTGAGAAGCAGGAGGAGAGATATTCGACCCAAATTATGCTCCTTCATACAGCCTAGCCTGTGAAAGATCCTTTCAAACACTATAAGGTCTTGTTTAAGTGCGCGAAGATTCTGCACAAATTCTGGCAATTTCCTGGCTTAAAGTCCGATAGTTGCTATATATGCATCAGGAATTTCACAAAATGTGTTTCCCAAATCAGACCAAGGCATATACACCTAATGGAAAATCTCTGATACTAAAATTAACACCACCAGCAAACATGTATTTCAGAATGTGTCGACAACGAGAGGGTTGTTTAATACACTTCACAACTACAATAGCATGATCTTAATTAAGATATTGATGCGCCCTCAAAAAGGAATTGCTTGCTGCAAAGATAAGAAATGCGCGTAGTAACATTAGTATCATGTATTGTCAACCTGTTATTTGCAGTTTGCACTGGCTTAATAGGAGAGCCATTCTCATTCAAAAGCTCAAGGATTAAACAACAGGTTCCACGTCACGGGAAAAGAAGAGTATCCGCTATATTCATCGTGACCACCAAGATGTGAACAATGAATAAAACTCCTATGCTCATTTATTGTTAAATCTATACAGCGCGTTGCGGACGCATCTCAAACAACCTGGCCGTTTTGACAGTTTATGACTCATTGTAGCACATTCATCACAGCAAGCTAAAAGACAAGTTCGTTCAATGAGTCAGTTAAATGTTCTCGTATATGTGTGCTACCAATTGGATTTGGAACCGTTGGTGGGAACCGAATTCTGGGTGGCGTGTTGACAGGTGTACTAATGGTGAGTATCACGATTCCATTTGTTGGGTCTGAAGCAAACCCCGTAAGTGTGACAACTAAAATAATTGAACTACTTAAAACAGATTGTTAGTAAATGTCGTTAAAGCTTACTACTCAAAATGTGAATCAATGCAGCGACCAGTATAATCGGACAGTAAGAAAAGACTGTATGAATTTCCATACAGTCAGAACATGTGCTAGTACGAAGCGATTCTTTCCGGCAATTCTTGCTTTGTTTTCATTGTCTGCGCAGTTAGCCCAACATTTTTTCTACTAATAATATCTGCAGTACTGTGCGACGGCTGTCTGACAGTTGTCCGACAACCATCGTGCAATCCTCTAACCTCCTTTATTGTCTTCATAAGTCAAAAGTCTCCTCAAACCGTAAACATTCAATTAAGGTAAATATGCTGACGATGTAATTAAAACGTCTACAGTTCAATGTGGTTTAAAGGAACTTGTGAGTTTGTCCTCAACTAGGTACGTTAACCTTAATGCTTTGAAATGTATTGGTGTGACATTTTCTTTTCTCCTCCCTGTTATATCCCGAGTAAATTTAGACGCTTCTCCTCCACTGACTTCGTAGGACGACACCTTGTTTATTTTCTCCGTTTCCCAAAACCTCTCTTGAGACTACGCATGCTTTAGAGACAGTTCAAATGGTCAGCAGGTAGTATTTTATGCTTTCCAATTTAAGCAGTTCTCTAAAACGCAAAGTTTAATTTTACCATTGATAACTACATGTATATTAACACACTGGTTGTACTGTTTCCTAGTTTTATTCTCCGGACTATTGCATAAGGACTAGGTCTTAATTGTGCAAACGGTTAAACATCTTTCCAGCTATGGTGGCTTGACTAGAGATTTCATAATTGGTTTCATTGCTGGTAAGCACTTCGATGCTTGCACAAGCAGTTCTCCTAAGGTCATAATTGACCATTTTCATCCGATACATAATAGTCTCTCACAAAACATTCCGTCGCTCACAAAAGCAAAAATTTTGGGCTTTTATTCTTCCTCGTATCGAAGCAAACTCTTGCCTATGTTTCACAATTTCTTGTCGACGCTAAGAAAGTAAAGAATGCTTTGTGCGTGCACTTGCTTGAAGGCCATCAACATACATTTGACTATTTAACTCTTCAATATGTGTTTATTTATTTTTAACTGGCCCCATTTGTTCATTTTATCCGCGGAGATGATGTAAATACTGATACCGCACGTATTTAGGTACAGTAAGCTTATTTCGACCTGACTGCTCGATTTTCGACTGATAGGATTCCACTCGGGGGAACACTCAACTGGTTATGGAGGTGTTCGAATCGACCCAGGCCGCATCTATCTATACTCAAAAATGTACAAAATTTTAAACTGGCAGCGCCGCAGCAAAATTGCTCGTTTCTTTACATTGCCATCATCAGCACGCAGCACAGAAGACGGATTTAAAAGCTTTAGAAGTAATACTGTGTGATAAGTATCCAATATTACGCCGTACTGGAAGTAGCCTTTTCGTGTTACAATTGCAGTGTTTGTGAGGCCACGTATTTTTCTGGAATCATAGTTGTCATTGTGTTTTTTCTTCCTATTCCTAGCGGGGTATTTGTAGATGCTAAGACATTGCTACAGCCGTCGTATTGGTTGAACAGCAAGGAAGTAGAATGAGCGACTAGCTGGTCGCGATGAAAGCAAATTCATCCCCCTTTGTTGGAACGCATCTGGATTAGATAGTGGGCGCAAGCAAAATAGGAATATAAAGGAGATATACAAATGGCCCTGTCCAAAGACGATATATTAATGATGTCCTTTAATACAAGGAATAAATCCCTGATAAATTATTTGGGCAATTACGAAGATACTGGAAATACCATTCTATTGTACCTGTGGAAAAATCAAAAAAATTGAGCTGTTTTCCATCTACCCAAAAGTCAGACGCCAAGGTGTTTGATGCTGCTGTTAAGCACAGTTATATTTGTTCAAACGAGACTGTGTATTACTCATATTGTTTGCAATTCACTTATCAGAGATCTGATAGTTTCCAGCAAGCTAGCAGATCTGGAGACTTTAATACTGATGCAAATTCTAACATCTAATTTTTGCATCTACATTGTTCAGTCCAATAATACTGATTCAACTCTACCACAGAGGGATAGTGAGAACAAAAGATATATAAATATCAATGCTTACGCCTCCATGCAACCAGGGAAATGTTGCTTCATAAATAACAGAAACCCACGCGGTGATGCAACACGTGACGAGGTGCACCCAGGAAAAGAAAAAAAATTCCGGTGAATTTGTCTTCATTTAAAGTTTATGTATCTCCTTTTACATGCGATACCTTACGGTAAATACGATAAAAGGATACGGAGTAAGTCTAATACCAACGACGGCTGTGTCTTACAGCTAAATAAATTAGAATCTAGCACGTACACCCTTAATACGTTGTGATCAATTATCCCCGAAATAGCGGCCATCACATTGCGAAGCGCGTGGTCTGACCACGAAGACCACTGTAACTCATTATGTTTTATAATAAACGCATAAGCCAACACCACAATCCTAGTAAGTGTTACTAGTTCCCCGTAGTCTGCATACTAGGGCAAATCCAGAATGGTTAAGTGACATTAGGATCAGTTACTCACGTAGATACCGTTTAGTTTCTGCAAGTAAAAAGCAACACGGATACTCTTGGATGCGCATCTATCCTGACTTTCATTGGAGCACGCAACAATCGAAAGGAAAATCTCCGAAGGACATAACAGGTACGACCGTTTTGAAGCAATCTTCATCCTTCGCAAGGTAGCCAATGGAAGGAAAATCAACATCGGAAGTACTGACGGTGTATGTGAGTAATAATTTACTGTGGTAAATGCCGTTGTTGGATTGTTAAAAGGTTGTCACAACTACTTATAGATGATGCAGCCCAGGAATCCTAAAATTCGTGGTTTTGTCAGAGCGGGCAGCAACGGGTGGTTGTATGTTAGCAAGGAAATCTAAAAGAGTAAAAGCTGCACCCTTTAAATGCTGCTGAAGCCCAGCATCTACCAGGCATATGCTCATACGGAAAAGTCAACATAACGTAGAATACACAGTCCCTTCAAGGTACAGATCGTTTAAGCATTTCTCTAACACATCCAAAACAAGCTACCGAGTAGTAATCATATTCTTATAAAAATCACATTACGGTCGACCTCAATTTAGTAGGCATTCCCTCATATTTGACACATTGGGACACCCGTGGGTACCTAGATTGCAAGAAAATAACCGTATCTATCAAAGCTAGGGGGTTTTCAATTGACTGATCGAATTGAATGATAACCTAGTGTCGATGCATGCGATAGCAACGGATTCATTAAACGGATTCGTTAAACGGTGAGTGAGAGAACCTGAAATTGTGTTGTCAGGTATGCCACACAACGGCAGCGTCAGGGTTCAATTGGGGGAACAGTAATTCTGTACTACTCGTACTGAGCTACATTGTGAGGCCGTGGGCGAATCAAACTTGCAGTTCCTCGATTCTCTTTGGTACTGCCTGCTATTAACAAGTAGCGACGCCGCCCTTAGATCCTTGATGTATCGCCCGAAACTTTACACCCAAAATGGACTTGGCTTTACAACAGCATTGAACTATAATCGATTCCAATTTGCACATTCTCATTATGAGGGCGTTCAAAGCATTTGGCTTAAAAACTCCTGCTACAATCGGGGAACATTGCAAAGCAATATGCATGAGCTCGCAACCAGTGTTCCCATTTACAATAAACTCATTTCGTTTCTGGTTTCAGAAAGCAACAGGCCATTGTACCGGCTTTTGTGGTCAGCATCGGGAAGCATATGATTGATATGTGGGTTGTAGACTGATTTTTGCGGTTGTCACGCAGTCATTGATTTCAACTTCATATGTTTTGAGATCCAACGTCAATGAACCCTGATTTGGTTTACATCATTACGCACTACGTCTGCTTCCCTCAGGTTTTTAACGCAATATGCTGCTCGTTCCTCTCCCGGGGACCCCTGGAATCCCGTGGCTTGAATTGGTCAGCAGATTAAAACTGGTTGCGAATGCCTCAGCAATTGGTTTATCATGGGCGAAAAATGCTTTTCACGCAAGGTGCAGAGCCCGGATATGGTGGGCTGTACGCAAGGCACTACAGCGTGAATATAGGTAAACTACAATGCAAAATACCTAGCCCAGCGTAACCACTGCACCTAAATGCTTAGAGAAGACTAAGCCAAATATCAGCAGAACATGACAAAATATTTCAGCTCTAAGCAAAGCCGCCGTACAAGCACGTCAATGGCTTTCGTAATTAATGCTAATGGTTTAAAAATAACGGCTATAAAAGCCTTGAGTACACATTTGCTCTTACCTATTAGAGCGGTCTGCTATAATATCAATAAGTCCATTCGTTCGACTGCGAAAGGAATAACTGAATTGCTTATTACCCTTTTTCGATAACTTACTAGATCAATTAAAGTGATTAGTAAAGCTGTCTTTCATACTCCTTATCAATTGATTGCTTTATTCATCACTGCGGCAGCTTACATAAGCTTGAAACAATGCATTTTGCAAATGTGTTACCGGTTTCCATAAATTATTTGCTGACTACAGCTTGGTTGATAAAGTTAGTATACTTCACATCATCTTTAAAGCCAGATTTCCCAGTTCTGCGCATCATTTGGGCCACGGGTCTCAGTCTTGATTCCCTGCTTACATTGCTCTTCTTACATGGTTGTGTACTGCAAGTTGGTAAAGCGGACGACTAACAAGTCTCAGAATTGAAGCCTATCACAAAATACACTACGTTCCATTTAGTAGCACAAAAGCTACAGGTGCTTACACTTGGAACGACGAGCTGCTGTAATTAAAACAACACAAGCTGCCATGTGAAAGACTGGTGGGCTTTACACCTAGTGTTTACTTTGTTGTTTGCATCGGTTCAGGAGTGGCTAATAACGTAAGGCTGTTGAAGACTATGCCCCATCCATCAGATTAGATCTCCATGGTGGATTGTGCCCGTAGATTACTTGTTGAGAACATAAGAGATTTTGGCGATTTCCGATTTGACTATAGCCGGAAATACCTCTACATATGCTCTTTTACAACTATTATACAGCGGTTTCACATAACATTGGGAAGGTAATATCATAGTAAACGCCACAAAAATAGCATTGTATAACTATGCTAATAAAGTTTGAATAAATACCTCCGAGTGCTTTCCATTGAAGTTTAATTAAGTGGAATGCAATCCGTCGGAAGAAATCTAATTTTTGAATGTGGTCCTATCAAGAGGTTTATTATATGTTCAGATGCTTCCCGCTGGCTTATCGAAGAAACAGCTATGGCGTAAGTATCAAAATATATCAAATGAAAGACACATAATGTTGACAGTCTTCTGTATACTGACTGGTGCGTATAAGGCGAGAATAAACGACACTCATTTGTCGGCAATAATTAGTCTGTATTGAGTTATGATTAAGCCGATGAATACAGCACAAATATCTTCTTACATTACAATCCAGACTGATAAAAATCTTACCCATTATACATAATAAGGCAATGAGAGCAACGGCCTCAACAAACTTCAAGCAACCTGCACGTGCAAGCAGATAAAAAGAAAATAAATGTTATAACACCCGTTGACGTGAAGCGCCGCACGCCGTGGATGCTAAGTAATGTTGCGCTCATAAAATACAGATGATTTTACACGAGAGTAAGTTTGAACTTTTTTCGTTATAATCAGTGAGGCAATTTTATTAATTTTGTAGTAGGAGTACTTACTAGGAATATATTGACATGAAGTACATCCCATCTCAACGTAAACAACATCATGCGAATCTTTTAATAACTGCCCCGATAATGTGAACTCATTTTGAAAACCAATGGCGAACTGAGCTCACTCACACATTTTAGATATAAGAGCATTTTACAATGCGACGCAGTGACGAATTTTACTAATTTACACAAGCATGTGCCTTCATTCTATCCGTTGAGGTTGCTGTTTTGTGGTCCACCGATGCTACATTTTCCTCGATTTGCTGCAAGACAGTATCCATCAGGAACCACCTTCGAGTTACTACGACGTCGCAGAACATATTGTTCCTTCGCTTTCCCAGTTTAGTTTAGGATCACCAATGTACATTTCAAGAAACCAAATGTAGGCTGACAGCAGCCGTCGTGCAGACGTCTGAGGTTTTACTTAATTCCGTTTCTGTGCTAGTCCCTATCAATCACTCAAGGAATCTACGTTCCACTCCTTCGAATACGCTTATTGTTTTGTAGTGAAATTACTCTCTACTGCCTCCATTCTTTGCCTTAATTTGAAAAGCGCTGCAGTTAGACTATTTTCGTTGCTTTTTTAATAGTTGTCAAAATTTCCTGCATGGATATTACTAGTCCTCCAACAGTTTGGTAAAATTTTATACACTTTTTAGTACTTTGAATTCATATAGATCAGCGACAAGATTCAGCATTCTTCCTATCTTTAGTATCTCTGCATTGGGTTGTCTTAACTGTATGAAAATATAATACCACATCCAACAAATCTTATGTTCAATTACATGATTTTAGTCTATTCTTAATTTAGTTAATAATACCACAGTCTAGCAATGGACGTTTCTATACACATTTCTTCGTTTCTTCCTTTTTGGTCATGTTACAAATAATGCCAAGATAAAGTTTGTTGAAAAGCATCTCGCAAGAAAATCTGGATCAAATTCATGGAGATTTGTTATCTTACTAATATTTTTGATATACAAACACTCAAAACCTATATCTTGGTATTAAAATCCATGAATTATCTGCATAACATTCACAACTAGCGTTTCTTTTACCTCCCTTATTCTGGAAAATATTAGGGAAAACACGTAGAAATTGCTCCTGCCGTCTCTGACAATTTTGTAATCCTTGAACTTTTTTAATTTCGGTCTTTGTTATTTGTGTGCTTGTGGATAGATGACCATACCGGTTTTGCATAGGAATAATAACATTACTGTTTATAGCACCTTACCTTCGACAATGCCTATGACTCGGCAACAGGTGGAACACATTTTAAGAAGCCAAATTTTACGAGTTTTTCTATGCAAATTGTTTACTCTCACTCAGATTGCATTTTAAAGTATTTTTTTAGCAGCAACAATGATCGCAGGTAGCGTTTTAAATTTACTTCTTATTACACACAAGTTGCTTCAGAGGAAAGTGCAGATCTTTTGAAATGAATTTCATTCGCGTATTAGGTGTTAGTCTCGTTTAAATCCTGAAACGTTATTTGTTAGAGGTAAATTAGTACAGACTAAAGAATCAGTGCAAACGATAGTAAATTTCAAGTTAATGTTCAGCACCTACGACAAAAGGTTTAGAAAGTTGGCATGCATTCTTTTATACTCTTCACTGTTCATCTTCTGTGCCACAATTCTGCTTTAATTTTCACTTTAGATGTGTTAACGATGACATATTGAAGAAGGACAAGATAAAGAAAAATAGCATTATTATAAATACCTAAATGAAATGCATTTCGTTAGCACAAATGTGTATCTTGAGAACTGGTCCATTTTTGCACTATAGGTTGGCTGTCTGCGAAATGATTAGTTATGTATTATACCTCGGTTTTGTTTAAAGCTTGTCTTTATGAAATCGCACTCGTCAGTAACTATCCTATCCATGAAGAGTAAATCGGATTAGGTCACTATATAAATGGTAAAATGATGTTAGTGAATATTAGCAAGCAAATGATCTATGCATTTTTATTTATTATCCTTACTCTACACAGGCACTACTAGAAAGTTTCGTTATATAATTTAGTATTTACTTAGTGCCCGTGACATACATTACATGTTGGTGAACATCTGTAATGTTTACTTGATATTATGTTGATATTTTATTTAAAATTTTTATTCAGTCAATTTACACAATTACGTTTGTTGTAGACAAAATGTTTACATTTAATACGGCAAAATGCATTTATATCTTTTAATCGTGAAAAATGGAGCAAATGTATAAAAGTTATAAAGAAACCAAAGTTTGATATCCCTATGGTGATTTGTTTGCAGCACGGAAGTTTAAAAAAGAAGTGAAATGTACCACCTTGGATGCATTATGTTAGTTGTTAACACACTTGTAGCTATGTTATACCAGGCACAATGTTTGACTGCGTCTTGCTGTGATTTCATGATCAGGAAGCTTATCAAGTATCACTATAGGTATAACGTATCGTTAAGTCAATTTTTACGGACTGTGTGTGCACAAAGTTGAGAACGCTCAGAAGAGCGTGAAATGGCTGACAATTTCGAAAAGAAGGAAATGAACCGCAGCGGTATTTTGGCCGATCTTATTAGGTTTCCTGTTTCAACTGGTGACCCTACGTCTTAGGAAGGAGTAGCAAGCACACTTGACGTTTAAGATCTATAACAACTGAATGAAAACGTGCAGTAGGATAGCATAAATTCAAAAACACACTATCAAATATTTCCAACGCAGTTGGTATGACATGTAGAACAACCAAATTTCATTTTGGTTTACCTCTTGCTTTGTGGTCCCTAGTGTAACCAGATCGCATGATAACCACGACTGCCAGGCCTGAATCGCGACCTCTACATAAAGCCACTCTCAAGCACTGAGTATTTGAAGAAAGATGAAAGAGTTTAACCGCCGAATACGCTCCGTAATAGACCGGCATGTCAGTTTGCGGTTTATGATGCCTAACATAACTGTTCCGAACATTCGATCTAATCCTGAATCACCATCCCAAGATTGCTCTCATATAAAGGGGTTTTCAAAATTTGATTCCCAGGTGATGCTCGTTAGTGGGATTATGAAGTACAGACTTGCACTTGCCAGATTTAAACGGAAATAAATCCTCCATTGACCATTCATAAGCACGGTTTAAATATGGTTGCAATAAATCCTAATATAGCGAGCAACGGAGCTCCCATCATATCTCAACCTCATCGGCAATAAAACAGAAAATTAAATTATATGACAAGAGTGAGGTCGCTGCTAAAGACCAATCATATGCGCGGCAACAAAACTTATCCCTGTGTGACATTGTTTTGTACAGAAAAAAGTGCAGAAGATAATCCACGAAACCGAAACTGATGTCGCCGCTGAACGAGAAATTAATCCATCCACATAACGAAGGATTGTGTAACTCCCTATGTTTGTTGCTTTTGGAAACGTTTGCCGTAACCTAACCGGTAGAAAACCTTAGATAAGTCGCGATAGATTGCAGTAGTACCAGTCTCAATGTTCGCTTTTACGATCCAGCTGCCACACGCATTCTGTAGATTCGTAGTACATGAAGGATACTGAAGGAGTCCGACTTGCTCGAACATCTTTATGAAAGGTGTTCGCGAACAAAATGTATGTATTACCAGGGTGATTGAGGATTCAAAGCAAACTGTCATGACCTTCATCAGCTCCAGCGAATTGAAATACGTTTGCGCCGCCTTTTTTAGTCTTTAACACTGCCATTGATGAAGTCATGCAAACGGCGTTCACCAGGCAGGAATTAGAAGACGTAAAGCTGCTGCTTGACTTTGAGCATGCCGACGACATTGTCAAATAGCACTGGAGGATTTAGCTACGGCTGTCAGTCGTTTTGGGCTTGCTTTGCTTCTTCGAAATGCAAACTCATACACCAAGATTGGTAGGGACCCACCTCGGCACTGTTCCTTGGCTGTGATTAGCTAGAAGTAGTGCAGAAATTCTAGTATCTGGACAGCTAAACCAGCTCCCTTGGGATGGCAGAGGAAGTTGTAATCCGTACAGCGAAAGCTAGATGCGCTTATGGTAATCTCCACAAACTGTGGTGCCTACGGGACAATAACCTCGCTCTCTGGGGCGGAGTTTACAATTCCGACATCCGTTCAACCATCCTGTGCGGTTGATAAACCTGGCCAAGTAACTCGATATAAAGAGGCCAGTTACGTTCGAACATCGCCATTTCCGCGGCTTAGCTTACTTTGGGGTTGAACACTGCGTGAGCACTGTGCGTCCCAGATATCATGTATATGGTACTGGAAGAGTTTGAGAAATTCCCAGCACCTTTATGTCGAGCACCAGGATCCGATGGCCGGGTCGCGTTTTGCGTATGCTAGCACACCGACACCCGCAAACAGCCTTGTATACGCGCCCGGAGTGCGGATCGAAGAGGAAGAGTGGTGGCCAAGTGATGACTTAATAAACAGAAGTAAACTCCCTCACATCGAACTTGACCTTAGTTTGTTTGTCTTGACTGCATCGCTGGGGTCCGAAGTACGATAAACAAGTTTGGTTGGATACACAAACTGATATGGAGAGAAGGCGACGTCCATGGTCTTGTGTTGCAATTCTCGATGTCCCACCTATCCCCTTTAGCTTTACCCTCCGACATTAATCACAAATTCAATGCACATCTGACTTTATCATCGTGTAACCTTTATTAGCCTTCACAAACTGTAAGTGCCAATCACTTGCATTTTTGCAAGTTGAAGTATTAGTAGATGTGTGTTGCTCACGCTCGGTTAAAGTGAATTGATAATGAAGAAAATAGCAGAATACAAGGTCGTCTTATCTAAACTTGACGCAATCAACTTTGATATTTCCGGGACGAAATTCTCTAGCCTTGTGTTGGCGGGATCTAAACGATTACCACCCTTAAAGATCGGGGTTGTCATTCCCTGCTTCCGCATGTTGTGGACTTGACGTTCACTCAGGTATATTGGACAAATCGAATTAATAGTCTAACTATCTGTTTAGATGCCACCTGCAGTGTTTTCGGGTGCAAGTTGTCAGCCCCGGAGGAACTGTAAGTGCGCAACGATAGCAGCTTCCACAAGACGGTCACGGAACTAACCGTGACGTATGCAAGTACAGGCGTCTGCGGGAAGGAGACAGGTGCGTGACACTTGCGTTTAGCGCGTCGGAATACTGGAGCCTTAGTAATTTGGCTTCATCCATTTCGGTTTGAGCAATTCCATTTGTTGACTGACTCCGAAGACGCATGCGAAGTATGGCACAGGTTGATGTTTGTATTGCTAGTCTACAGTACTGCATCCGCTTCAAGTTTTGGGACCATGGCGGTCTTTGTATGTGCGTCAATGTGTATGGCATGCGTTTTAGGGTCCCCTTCCTGTTGAACAAAGATGAATTGCTGAAATGAATGTTTTTAGTTTCTGAAGCAGCTGCGATCAGATTGCGCAAGTCTCCAAGAAATTACATGAAGGCATTGTTTTGGGAGCCAAGTTTCAACAATTTCCAATCGGTCGTGGCAATTCTAGTGTTCAGAATGTTATGGGCCACGAAAGCACTCAACAGTTCAGTTTGTTTCTTTGGATATTCAGCGTAACACAGAGTTCTAAAGTAGGTTGGCATGATCATTTAGTCCTACTGCGGTGTCTATCAATGGGTAGTTGTCTATGAGTTCCTCATTTGTAAGTACGACGTTTAGTTCCGACGATTTCTTATCGGCTGTGTACCTGTTAGGCGAGGTGAAACCGTTGTACGATGGAATACTTGCGAAAAGGTATAATGAAGTGGTGACTTAATTCGTTCAGCAGTTTCGGTCGCCGTTTGAGGCGGAGCATGGCTGTCAATCTGTACCGAAGTGAATGCCATCGCGCCAGTAGTCTGACCTCTATCCGTCTAGTTTGAAGTGAAACCATCATTCTTAGGCGGTTTACTTTGTAGCTTGCTGATTTTAGACGGATGAACAGAGAAGCAGCAGCAATGGTATTCACGAGCAGGGTCTCACAAATATAACGCCCTTGCCCCTGGAGGTGAACCTCTGTTTGGCATTCCTCGTGCTGATGAGACTGTGGGCGCCATGAACAAAATAGGCTTTGCTAGCCGTGTCTAGGAGGAAGTCTGCAGAGTTTCGCTGCGTTTGATTCCGCTCACCCCACGGCAGGCCTGGAAAGTCGCGGACCAAAGAGGATCCGTTCTGGAGACCATCTGTCGAAGGCAAGATTGATTCCACGTCATCAACAGAGATCATCACAACCAGAAGAAACCCGTCTTCACCATTACGCTGGGAATTCAAGAGGCGAATGATTATAGTCAACTTGAAGGACTTAAAAGGAATGACCACCAGATGGCTTATGGTGTTCCATTGGCTCAGTGCATCGCCTAATTAGTCGCTAAATAAATTTGATATTTACTTCGGAACCTCAATACATGTTATTCCACTTGTATACAATTTTTTCGGATTGTCTTGCAGAGGAATATAGGTCGCTGCTTAGTGACCGGGCGAATTGGTACGCAACAATGCCGTATTACCTCTCGCATTAGTCTTGTGTGTTGCTGCAGCAAATATGGCTGTTGATGTTGGAATGCACTGAAAGGCAACTAAGACCAAGCTGTCACTGACAGGCTTTTTTTCGAGTTAAGGAGTAGTCTGCTGAGAGGTATTGGATTCAAAGGAACTTGTTACAATTGTGTTAGAAGTGAAGATATAGAGAACACACGAGTGAGCTGGAGCATTGGAGCTTTTGCAGGAGTTGCTTCGATAGTGCAACACCTGGTGTTGCGTAATTGGCTTTCAGTTGAGTTCGGTGGACTGGTCCGTTCCAGACCTTTCGTTTTGCTTGCTTCTACTAAAGATTTTTCAGCCAAAGTTTGATCAACCACCACTGTTAACCTTTCTTTTTCTGCGTGATCACAATTATGGATTTAACAAATGAAGTGTTATTACACTTCAATTGGAACCAGAATGAGTCAGGACTGCAGCTGATCAGCCTGAACCCAGCTTGGTTTAATTTTCATATGTTTGGCAAGGAAATAAGTGGGGCGGTTTTATCATGAAATTTCTAAGTTAACCCTCCTAATTCACTCTCCACATGCGCCTATATGCCATTCGTGTCAGCCAACCGAGCCCATTATTTTACGCGGTATTGACGATAAACCGAAAACCTTGGCTCTGGTTACTTGCTTCCCATTGTAATCATTGTTCCCAGAGATTGTTATGGTATATTAGCCTCTATTCAAACTGTAAACTTCTGTAATTCCGTGTGTTACCTTGCACAAGACATGGATAGGCATTTTGACTCAGGCGTCGCAATGAGAATTATAGCCCAGGTAAATGTTCGCATTGCCAGTCTGCAATACTTCAGTTTACGAAAGGCTTCAAATTGTTTTCCGTCAACAGACAGAGATAGCCAGCATTCGAATCACAGGTATTTATGATGTCCACCGTAGTCTCGGCCCTGGTGCGATATAGCCGCGTGTGCAACCGTGTCACAACCGTTAATGGTTGATTGATCAAGTTACAATACAGTACTCGTTGTGTAACTGAAAAGCGAGCGCGACCGAATTTCTGTAAGCTTCGGCTTTTATTGGATTTTATCATTGCACCTACGTCGTAGTTCAGCATATCTAATTTTAAAATATTACAACTAGTATCCGGGTTTGATTTATACCAAATTAGCCGCCAAGAATGGAATGACCTCAGATTGGGAAAATATGAACAGAAGGTTTAGCCAGAATGTTTTCACACAGCCTGTTTTCTGTTTCTCTCACTTTTCTATCAAAGGTTCTGTACAATTTTGTTAGCCGTTCCTAATTGCACAATCAGTTTTTTGCATAAGCAATGGCTGCGAACCTACTACCGTTTTGTCATATTTCGGCGTTTTCTTTGTCTTATGACCATTTCGTAAGAGTTAATGAGGTTAATTGGACACCATCTAACATAATGTTATTTTTGCATGGAATAATCGATGCAGCGTTTTAGAAGTTAACAGGGTTTTTCACGTTTCCTTTTACTTATCTGCCTCACTTTAAACTTGAAAATTTTTGGTCGTTTTTATGTCCATGCACTCTTTACTAATTATATACAGCCTGCATAAACACTACGTTTAAACATCTTTACAGCGATTTAATGGTTGCTAAATCACCAAAACGCTTTGCAACTCAAGTGGCAAGGATCATTATTAAATCTTAACGTCCATTTCACTTACCCCAAACCCGACAATGACGACGATTTATTTGCTAAGGAAATTTATTATCTCCAACCAAAAATTAGTACTAAAGTGGAGAAAACGCTCATTAAGAGAAAGATAGTTACAAAACATACTCGTAGGTATAACATTTCATCGAACGTCAACATTATTCGTTTGCGCATTTTGGTTGCGGTGGTATGTTATTTGTTTGGGATTCCGAGGCACACCGAGTCTTCTGCGTGAAGGTGGTCAGATAGGCCAGTAAAGGTGGGACGCAACACAAACATTCCATAGGCTGTAGGAGGTGCTTAGTACAACCTCCTAGTAGGCAGCGGAGTTACTATGGACATGTACGGATCGCTGAATGAGGAGGAGGCCGTGAGCCAGAAGCATGACATGATAAATGTGTGATACAAGCTCGACAGGGGACCAGAAAACGGGCAGTGGTTAAACCTTGTCGTGCCCACAGTATGTGTATCTATATGCAGCAGCTGTTGACTTAGATCTAAGTAGTTAATCATCGACGCTTATTCTGTATAAAAATACTAATCATTCTGGACGTGTAGTACTGATTAGAATATCACCCTTTAGAACAAACGCTGCCTTGGCACCCACGGCAACTGCCGTTGAAATATACCACGCTCGGTGACCTAGCTATACCAAGCTTCATGATCCGATAACCTAGGTCGGAGTGCTCGTTCTGTAGATATATGGTTATTCTCAACTGCAGCGAAAGATAATGAAAAACCCAACCGTTTTAGCCATGTGATAATACAAACTGTAACGCCGCATCAGAACTAACTTCCGAAGGCCCAGCGTTAAAAGTAGGCTTTCTAGTGCGGTTACGATTTGCGTAGCTGCTTTTGTATCGCCGTTTGGGCAGTTAGCAGGCTAGCTAGCATTCCGAAGTTATGGTCGGATGAAATCAAACGCTTAGCGTACAAAGTTGGTTTCAAAACATCCGATGGAGGTTACAGTCCGTGTCCAATGATCATAGATAGCGAACCTTGAGCGGTCGCGTTGAGAATGGACGCCCAATTGGCTAATAAGCACTTTGGCAGAGAGGTGTCCCACTCGCTTTTATGAAGAAATTTAATAGTGCTTTCAACATGCCATGCATAAATTCATCCAGTTCCTTTCCTCCTAAGTGAATTGTCGCTGTTCCTGTTTTTATTATCCAGAGACACATTTTCTCCCAGCTAGCACCCGCAAATTCCTGATTCGTTGGTCAGTATTGCCTTGCGCCATGCCTTTTTGCAGTAGATGCAGCGCTCCATCGCTTGAATGTAAGAGAGTCCACTCTTCTTTCTAAATGGATGCGATAATGATGGTGGATACGCATGCGGTAGCGCATGACGGACATGCTCAGTGGTACCTGAGTGGCCTCCGTGATCATGCATGAACATTTTATTGTCTTGTACCAGGACGATTTACGCACTCATCTTATACTTCTGGCTGTTATTTCCCGCGCGTTAGTTATCTTTTAGTTTTGCCCAAGCTCTGCCACCGAATCCAATATTGGTGCTTAATCTGTTCACTAAACCTACGATCCAGATGAATGCAGTGGAAACGTTTGTTGAAAAACACTAGGGCATTTCGTTCTTTTCAGGTTGAACAATATTTATGCTCTCGTCACGTGGTGTTCCTGCTGGAACATGCAGTTTCTTGCTCATTTCCATCCAGTATGCGCTACGATAATACACCTACGATACTAGTATTGCTGCCACCCATATCAAGCATTAGGCAGTCCTATGCTGGCAACCTATCCGATAATTTCAGCATCGGTAATGCGCTAAAAACATTTCGGCACTTCTATTACGAATGCTGTTTTGCGGTCGCCCAGTTGTAAGCTTCCTTTGCCTTGAGAAGCCTGTTCGAGGAAGCTCTTATGGTTATGTATTCGCAATCAAAACATCTGTGGTAGGGTGCGAGGCCTATAATAAGGCGTAAGTTGGCAACTTAACTTGGAACCGGGCATAAGCAGAACTGCTCCACCTTTACTGGATCGCAGCATGCCCCTTTCTTGGCCACGATGTGATCTAGCTAGGCCATTTGTATTAGGAAGAAGTATTTGGATGCCTACAATTTAAGTTAAAATTTGCTGAGGCATTTTGAAACAAAAGTAAGTCGTGATATTCACTACCGCAGATGGGCCGAGTAGCTTAATATCCTACATGTAAACTAAGTAGTACTTCGGAAGCACTCCCACAAAAGTGTCGCTCATCAACCGATAGAAAGTAGCTGACGTCTTTGTCAGGCTAAATTGCATGGTCTCTTACTTGCAAATGCTTATTTGCATCGGTAGTCAGCTTGGACCTTGGCATATAAATAACCGGATGCTAGATCTTAATTTATAAACTTGCGAGCGCCGGCGAGAACATGTGCATCATCTTTTAGTCTCTTCGTGAAACGGAGCTTATGTCACGGTAATCCTCCCATATTCACAAATCACCTATTCTTTTTTCAAAAACCATAGGAGACGAACAAGGCGATTAAGACGGAGGAAGTATTTCGAGCGTTAACATGTCCGTAATAACGCAGTTGGCGGAGTGTTGCTTGTATAACCGCGATGTTGCAGCAAGTTACACCGTCCCAGTTCAAAATGGGTCTCCATGAAATTATGCTGGTATTCGTTGAAGATTGCCTTTAATCTTATCTAGCTGGATGGCGGAAACGTCTCTGGTAGCGTTGGAAACAAGCTTATGAATAGCAAACGATGGGTTGTGTGTGCTTTTTATTGATTAGCCATCTCGTATACTTCAACAACGATGGGGGCTATGCCTCCTGTTGCAGCAGTGATTTGGACAGAGTAGAACTTACTCACATGCCCGTGGATACCTTGAGGCATAGAGATCAGACTGACTAAATTGCTAGTGGTTCACACCGCCACAGATTGACTAAACTGGGCATGTAACCCGTAAAACATAAAATGAAATGCAAGCTAAAGACTAATATATCGAACTAAGCGAGAAGTTTTGGTAGAGAGAGGGATTAGCCGTAATCCAAAGTGTGGATGAGACTGACGCCACGAAACCCAGTGTTTGGTCTAGCCTAGTGCCGATGTTTGGCATTACCATGCAGTCTGGTATCTAGTCAGAGGAAGATAACGGTTTTTAATGGAAGTATAAACTGTTGACGGAGGACAGAATATAAAGAAAGCAGAATTGGGGTGTACGGCAACGGACTGCATTGGCCAAGGTTCACGTGTGCCGTCAAGTGCATTGTCAGCGAACAGCGATTCAGCGGATGACAGGAAGGGATAAGTGTGATGCAAACTGATCAATGGATGTTTAGGACATAGCGGAATGGCTTCTTGTGTTTGACAGTCATAACAATGATTTTGTCTGTTAGCATAGTTATCAAGCTAAGTCCGGTCATGCGTATCATATAATTGTGGAGCAGCAGCCGCCTATGTAGTTTGCCCACGCTGTCACACTTATCTATTAATATCAAGACCATGACCGGTAAGGGCGCTGTTAGATTGCTTCAAGTCAACACTTATATTCTGAGTACATTATACATATGTGTCATTGCGACGCATTTGGAAGGCGGAACGTTCTTAACTCGGATGTTTACTTAGATGTTGATGTGAGCTGTCTGGTTCCCCGATATTTCGTCTGCTGAACTGTGTAATGAATCCAGTGTAGGATCCAACTAGACAATTTTATTTCAACGAATTAGGTTCTGAACGAGATGTTGCTAGACCGAGACCAGTGTGTTCGTGTGTACTTCTTAAGTTCATGGGGCTAAGCGACTAATAGTTGGAGATGAATTGGGCTGCTTCGCGACCAAGCCGTGCATGTCAGCGTCTACTTTAAGGCTAGGTTTGGGGACCGGACGTTTGGACTATCGGACTGGGCCAATTTCATTGGCTGTGGGGCCATCAGTGCTTGAAATGTGTCAGCATAGAAACAGAAGATGACGTTAATAGTTATCTTGGACTTCTCCTTGCTAGCCGTGTTCCTGTCAGCTACAATATATACAACCATAAATGTGTGTTAATTGTCATATGATCTCGACTTCTAACAAATATTGGCTGTTGCAACATCCAGAAATTGGAATAGACGATATGTAACTGAGCTTGCTTTGGAAGTCTAAAGCAGATGCACTGTCCTTTTCTCAGGCTTGTTACTTTTAGCGAAATTTTTGGCACTCCTGAAGTTTATTCTCTCAACGAGGTTAAAAATAACCGCGTTATTTAAACAGCGCACTCGGCTGAGTATTTTAACTGAGGTTACGTCTATAAAGCCAGTGTTACTATTCAGATATCAAATTAATTTTCTTTTCTGTATAGGTGCTGTTAAAGTAATAAGTTTAGGTTTGCCGATAACGCTCTCAACGGAAGGAAAAGCTACCATCATAAGTTTAGGTTGTTCCGTTTTGGGTGGAGTTAAATTTGGTAAAGTTTACATATTGTCACAAAATACGACCGAACAGTTTACGCCTCAACCGAAGATTTTCATTTTGGTGCATTAATAACCTGTGCTATTTTGCACTGCAAATTTTCACTATGTGCACAGCTGCGCATAATCGTCATTACACTCGGCAGCTGCAGCTGCAACACAGCTTAGGAATTGTGAGGCAATAGAACATAAAAAATTGCAACAGAGGTACGTCAGTTGGGTTAGACGTAGCAGATAAACTTAGTTCCGGAGAGCTAATCAACTGCCAATTTGCCGCAAAAGGAGAGTTATAAAATGCATTACAAATTAGAGCGTGTTTGCAGGGGAGTCAGCGCTGGCGATCGAGGGACCGCACTAACACAATTTTGGCCAGCTTCCAGCTCATGTGACCTATGTATCCAGACAACTGTGGGTAAAAGTGTACTCCAAAAAACGGTGACGTATCAGGAGCCAGAGTATGAAGAGTGATGTTAAAAGGAAAGACGAAGGACAAAGTTGACAGGTAAAAGGAAACAAACGCGTCCTGGACAGCCATGACTTAAGTACTTTCGAATAATAGTTGAAACATTAGATGACGGTCATTACATTAAAACTCAGTGCAACATAGTCAAGGTCATGCGGGAAATACGCGGTGAAATCTGCAGAGTAAGCTAGTAAGCCACGTCTGATACTGGTGCGGTGGGGCACGCGAACGGTTGCTACACAAAACCCAATAAGCTTATATATATTCGTGTCTACTCGTTAAGTGCTTAGCCTGCCTGCAGAGTGCGATTAACCGGTTCATGTTACGAGATAATTACGATGACAAACATTGCTACACAGCTATTGATTTGATGGCTGCATTGAGCAATGTTAGCAAATGTTCACTTTCAACCGAGGTAGCATATTCTGTGCACAGTAGCGGAAACTGATTGTCAGTAACTATTCTCCATGCAAATCTGGAGGATACCCAAGGGCTTTTACTTGACACTAGTACCCAAAGCAGTACTTAGATAAGCAAATAAATAACATTTTATTGTCGGATTGGTTATTCATTGAAGTACCTAGGGTTTCCCGGACTCTATTCATTTGTTAGTTTGAGGCAAAGCTTCGAATAAAATTTTCTTTCTTTAATCCAATTGGAAGAATAGCTGTGGTGTCATAAGGAAGCGTTGTCCGATCACCAAAATTGTCTGCTCAATTTCGTGTATGCGAACCCACCCAAATTTGCTCATTATCGCTCTATGTCAAGTTTCTTAATTAGGTTTATTTAACTTACAGCGGTAATACACTTTAGAAGAATCCATTTCTTCTTGGCTCTTTATGTTTAGGATTATCATTATGGTTCATTACAAAATTGTTCCCCTTCGTTGGCTTGTGCACAAAGGACGTGATAATACATCATGCTTCAGACAAACCAGTTCTTGCTCTTTCAATTCATCCTTGTTAGCCACATGGTACTTTATTGTTATTTGGATAATACATAATGCATACGACAAATTAGCGCTCATGTGATTTTGTTTTCTCTTATAACCCTGGAATGCTACTTTTGGAACTGGTGGTATATTTGTAAACTACTACCAAGGGTGCAATCTGAAGTGTCTAGTGGCCTTAAATGATGATGTTTTCCATATGTACTGCAACTTGATTCGTTAGGTTGTTGCTCTTGTACGTGTAGCGATTGCAGCCTAGCTTAAAGGCATTACTGGGTTCAAAAGCGTGTGATCGTTACATGTTTCGATGGAATGGGATACAGCACTTCACACCAGCAAACCAACATATGGGGAAAATGTAATTACTACGCAAAATGATAACAAGACTTTTAGAGAATAAGGCCAGAATAACAAATGAACTTTGCTTGCCTGTCACAGAGTTGGTTGTAGAACCTTCAATGCTAAGTAACAACTGTGCGAAATAAAATTAAAATTACATCAAACATTACAGACATGGCTTTAAAAGTCTGGCATCCTGTTTTTAGCATGCTTCAGTCCAAACTAGGTGTTATCCCGTATACCATGTGCAACGAGATGGAATGGGGAACTGCAGTGGGAACCGAATACGCCGCAGGGTTTTGGATGTCCAACTCACCGAGTAACGTAAGTTAATAGGAAAACATGGATTACACGAACTGATAAACATATAGCGAGAGTCAAGCATGGTATAGATTTAAGTTTGGAGTGCAGAAGAAGGGATACGGTGGCGAAGAGACAAACAATAGAGCACGTGTTCCACTAGAAGTTCTACCCAGTAGTACAAGCAAGCGAAACAAAAGAGGGGCAATGTAAGTGATGGATACAACAACTAAACATTCTGGCTGGTATAACAGACAGATCGGTAGATTTTATCACAACTATTCTAGCTGGCTCTGTCCACAGCGTCCGGGACTCTGTGCAAGCTGCAAGCGCATGATAGTTTGGCAAGGCCGATGTGCTCGGCTTCTTGAATTGATAATTAAGTTCTAAAGATACATTATTTCCGTTGCACTGTCCCACCTAGTTCTGACGGCATTTTGTAGGTGCGCTTGTTGTTTTGACGAGCACGTAAACTAACTCATATCTAAAGCTGAAAAGATTTGTAAACACCTTTCGGTCGAAGCAAGCTTTCTGGTGACACTGTGAGCGCTGCAAATGCGTTTGCGCTAACTGGTGCGCGTGCGGCAAACTTGTCTGTATCCGACTTATAAAGTCAGATGCTGCTAGAAGTTGGTAGTGTTACGTCTGCATTAACGTGTCGGATTAAAGTTGTGGCTTGCATCAAGTTATCTTGAAATGCGGTGTTTTGCTGGTCGATGAATGTGCAGGTGCTCTGTAGACCAGCAAAATCTTGGGCATAGACATATAAAACTCACGGCATCTCAATGTTCGTTAATGACTGCAACAATGCCTTTTGCGTACGTTTCCTTTCCTTCTGGGTAGTATGCAGTGGTCTTGGTCTTCCAGATGCCCAACAAGCTGACACAACTTGTTCTTGAGTATGCTTTTACTAAATAACTAAAACTTTTATCACCGAATTGGTGAGGCATGCCAGTGGAATAATGCTCAGGTAGGTGAAATTTTCTGTGATTACTGGCATACGGTTTCGAATTTGCCTGTCACTGTGGCCTCCACAGAGCCAGCCACAGGACGCCTGTGCCTACAGAGGGACCATGGGTGGCTTGTGCTGCACCACCCATATCCACACACCCCATATCCAGTGTATACTCGAAGGAATAAAACCGCGAGGCACCTTGATGTCAGTCATGTTGCATCAAGGGAGCCGGCCCACACTCCTTCACAGTCAAACACAAGCAAGCTGTATTTGGGAATCAAGCGCACACAAGGCAGTGCCTGGACCGTATTCCGCTCCACACTGAGTGCATGGAACCACTCTTCGATCCTAGCACGGCCACAAGGACCGTGCACCCCGTTCCATCCATCAACGACCATCTGTCTACTAGAGCCATTATGGACGAGGCAGTTGGTACTAGAGAGGTAAGCACTTTTTCAACGTACATATTAGGTGCAGCCACACGAGGGATGTCAAACAACAGGCAATCACTTGAAATGACATCCTCAATTAAAAGATATATGCTAAACAATACGGCATATGAAATAACTTGGTTAGCAACGAATCCGTGGTAAGTACAAAATGTCCAGAAGTTACTCAAAGATGGTACAAAGGCAATAATGTTACCGAAGACAAGCGCAATTTGCGTAAGCAACATGGCCAGTTAATAGATTATTCAGGTAGGCAAAACCAACCAAATTATGTGAAGTAAAATTTATCCAGATATAAAAACCTAGTTTAAGTGTAACTTGGTTTAGCTAAACTGCGATGAACAAGCATTATGAATGCAACATCAGCCTCAGCATGAGGCACAAAATCTTGTATACTATCTTGATAACAAATGGAACCGCAATAATCGAGTATAGGTCAGATATTGTTTGATGAAAAGACACAGGTGCCAAATATGAAGCAACTAAATTTCATTGCGATTACTTACGATTAATTGTGACAATGTTTATAATGTTAGTCTGAGGTTTGACAAAGGTCTATGGGACTGTGAGATGCAAGCTCTGTTCCACTGTGAACCGCACATTGCGGTTGAATCAAATTATTCCTAGTCGCATTCATCGGGTGCCAAGACTTCAGTAACATCGCGGTGTGTGTCATTTTGATTCTCACTGACCAGATAGGTATTGTAAGGCATATAGTGTAACGCCAGGCATTAGGCAATCTTTTCAAATTGAGAAAAACTTTGCCGTCACCGAAGGATTATACATGATGGAAAAGCCTTATAAAAGTACAGCCTAGTAGTGAGGTGGCACTGCTTCGCACACAGGCAACGCCGGATAAATAAATAGATTTAACAGGCTCCATATTAAATTCGTAAAGAGCAAGTATAATAGTCCGTTTCATTTAATTGTCCTGATGCGCTATAACTTTTAGCAGTGGTTTATAACGAGTCAAAAAGCAAAGGCATAAAATTTCCCGTAGGTTGGTAAATAAGAGAAAGTGTTGCTGATTAACTCTATTGCCTCTGCGTTTGACGTTTGAGCTGAGTTTCAGTATTTGACGGCATACATGATTAGCGTCACTAAGTATTTGATAAATTAACATGACGTCTCCACGTGGCAGCCGGTAGCGTGCACTGAACAGTCCGAGTGTCCCAAGTCGTTATTGGAGCAGAGCGTTGTGCAGTAGCTTGCATTGGGGAGTTTCGTGTGCTGCTAACTCACGCTTTAGCCACGTGTGTAGTTCCTGGATCGGGTATTAGACGTGGGAACGCACGTCGTTATTGAGCATCAGAGGGAAGATGAATGAATCCAACCTTTTGAATACACTCCACAGGAGACTAGCAAGCTGGTTACTCTTTTTGGAGCGGTTTCTACCTGTCTGGAACAATCGTGTTTGTCTGCTATCAGCACACCTAGGTTAGGTTCCTGAGACTTAGTCTGCAGATCGTGCGCCCCAACTTTTTAGACGTAGGCTAGTCGACAGCGCATGTAAGCATATTGGCACTTGTCCAAGTTAAATGGAAGTGCGTTCCTCACTGAACAATTCCATAATACAAGATCACGCTGGCGTATCTCGTGGCCGTCCATTACCTTGATCGCCGGCCAAATCTTATCGTCGACCGCAAACTTTAGAAATGGTGAACTTATCAACCTTGCTAAAACTTTAAGGAAAACTAAAAATAGGCGAGACCCGAGTACCGATCCCTTTGGCACGCCGCACTCCACTCTGATCGGGTCGGACAAGGATGTTTAGACTCTTCTGTCCAGCTGTCCTTCACGGAAAAGGTTGCCGATCCATATCAGCGCTGAATTTTCAAAGCCGTATTACCAAATTTCGCAGTAATATTCGTTGGTCCAAGGGAGATAGGGCTTTAGAAAAATCATGTATATAACATCGGTTCCTAACCCTTTTTATACAGTTTCGTTTCAGTTATCACTTGCTATCAGCAGATTCGCGGTATTTGATAGGTGCTGAACAAATCCCCAACTGATCCAGCACAATGATTCCGTGGCATTCCAGTCAGCCCATGAAATTTTCGACGAGGATCGCTTCCAGTACCTTGGCGAGCACAGGAATAAGCGTTAGCGGGCTTTACCTAGCAAGACCAGCTCAACTTTTACCCTTTTAAATAAAGATTATAATACCCTATTTTTACGTTGCCGGAGTTGTTTTCCTGGATAAAGCCAAACGAATACGCCAGATGATGGGTTGGGTGCATAACTGCTGCCTGCAGTAGTTTTGGGTGCATGTTGTCCACCTCAGGCAAGGAGATTAGCTTTTACAGCACCATTTCTACTGTAAAGGTGAATCTCGACCCCACTGATAGTGTAGTTACAGAAGCAGGAATAGCCTACGAGGCTTGGGCCCTTGGAATATATGTGAATACTAGGCTCGTAAGACGTTTGCCACCACTTTCGCTTGGCGCATGTACACCGCAACCCCAGTGGGTGAGAGAATTTCGCACTGCATTAACGATGTCTATACACATGTCTGAAAGGAGCTTGTTGTTCGAAAAGAATTATTTTGCTAACTTTGATGGTGCGTTGTATTGTTTTAGTGAACCAACTGAACAAAGTAGTAACCCTGAGATACATAGGCTGTCCAATTTTCGGAGCTGAGATATGTTTGAATAGGTGCCATGTCCGTTCATACGTAGCCATATATTCTTGTGTTCGGCTTCTCAGAAAGGATTTTTCGTGGAGGGTCGATAGAAGGCCTTAGGCTCTGACACTTTTTTGACTAGTGACGTACAAGTTTTCAAGCATTTTTATCGAGCTATTTATGGAGAGCACTTGGGCATGAATGACCAAATATCGCTTTCAATGAATGTGGACAGAACGTGCTAATGCGCAAGAGATTGGTACCTTTTGGGCTTTGTGTCAGTGTTACTCTGTGTAGCAAATGTAATCAAGCAACAAAGTAAAGTCATGGCTGCGACCCAATGGGCTGCGTATATTTAGTCAATCCACTATAAGCTCGTCGCTGGTATGCAGTAGGTCTAATTTTGATAGCTTATTCACTGTTCTGA
This sequence comes from Dicrocoelium dendriticum, assembly GCA_944474145.2. Classification (NCBI taxonomy): domain Eukaryota; kingdom Metazoa; phylum Platyhelminthes; class Trematoda; order Plagiorchiida; family Dicrocoeliidae; genus Dicrocoelium; species Dicrocoelium dendriticum. Next base: position 58,304,705 of record OX104071.1, on the reverse strand, counting down.
AGCTGGTAGGATGGTTAACATGATTATATAGGAAGATGCTAGATAGTGGCTCTTGCGAAAGGGTCCTAATCCCCCAGGGATCGTTTACATCGTAGTTGGGTGGAAGTGGAATTACTGTAAACAGCTTTGCAACTAGATTGTTGAGGGAGAGTGCCTGACGGAGGTGACACCGCTGTTTTCGGTCTTGCGCTTCCGCTTATCAGAGGAGGATGTCTGAAGCACAGGAATCCCGTAAACGATAATCGACAGCTTTCATTTGATAAACGAACATCCCCATGGTTGCTATTCTTTTTCTGAGGTTCTATCAAAGGGATGTCTGGAAGTGTGCACAAAGCATGCGATGAGTTATGGAGCCAAAAAGAAGGCTGTAGAAATTCCACGGTGTTATCATTAGAACTCAGTGTCGCGCGGGTGTCGTGTGGCCCTCCGGGAAGCAAGAAGACTGGGCAGCGATCTCAAAGTCATTTCTTAAGATTACGCTCAAATATTTATAGAGTTTATACACGGTTTATAACATTCCGTTTCAATGGCTCACCCCTGTTATTTGCAATGTGTCACTGGCACCTTTTCCATTGGTTTATGCTTTTGCGCCATGTTCACGTTGTCTAAAATCATCTTGACTTTCTTAGTGGATGTACCATTGGCGGGATTGGGCCCGCGCGGGCTTCTTCCCTCGGTCTAATGCCGCAAACCTTGGATCAAAAGTGCATGAGTATGCGCTTCTTCGCCTGCTGGCGCCTGCTTGGTCGGTTGCACGTTCAGTGAATGGTTGCAGGCTGGGCGCTATCACAGGCAAACTATTTCCTGACTGGCTGAGCAATCTGCTTCCGGCAATATGCTCACTCCCTATCGGTCCGGCATGGGACGTTCGATCGGCATTACATTATTTGCAATTACTAGCATTTCCAACCCCCCGTCACATCGTGGAATTCGAATTTCACCGTAAATCACTAAAACTGGGTGTCATGTACTCAACTGAAATGCCAAATTCACTACAAATAGAATTCCACTTGTTGCGGTTGTCCACGAGCTTCATTTATTTTCCTAAATTCCTATTTTTGATCACTCTAGCACGCAATAGTAAAAGCTACGTGGTTTTTCTTTTTGCTGAGCGTTTTAGGGTACAAGTTAATACCGTTTGACACGGTGTGAACAATTAACGATTCATTTCTACGGGTTAAGAAGCCTTGCTTTTTACGCCACGTTGGAGAGTTGATGGGGATTTAGAAATAAAAATAATGATATTAATTATAAATCCGAAAATGTAATTATCTTGTCTCCGCTGTAGTCCTGCAGTCCACCTGGATTCACAACATCCACAGTTAAGTACAAATGATTCCATGGTAATCTCCAGTGCAGGAAGGAGAAATAGCGCTAAGTGACAAAGGTTAACTGGATGAGTGCGTCTTCCAATCGTCTTATAAATACTGTTAATGTCGGTGCAGAGACGACCGATTCTGCTAGAGCTTTCCACGTTTGACAGAAAAGAATAGAAAAGAACCCTCTGAGACATGCCAGACGGTTATCCTGTTATACGAGTCCGAAAGATTGGCATCTCAGTGTTATATTGGAGATGAGTCGGATTAGAGAGCATCGCATATAACGTGGGTCTCGCAGAATTAAGTATGCTATAATCAGGTCACCTCGTATTCTGCGATAGCTTCCACGGAATAAACCTAATCGTTGCAGCCTTTTCCTGGCAGGAAAGCTTGCGCATTCCAATTACGTTATTAGATACCCGACGTTTTGGCTGCTCCAACGCATTAAGGTCGTGTTTCAGCCATGGACGCCCGGTTTGAATTGCGTATTCGACATGGGGGCAAACATACGCTTTGAGCGTTTGCCAAAATACGGAACTGTTTATTTGTCCAAACGCCCGTCGCAACACCTCCACGTGTTAGTTACTAGTCTTTGAGGCCATTTCGGTTTACCTGGAGCAATCCAAATCATCTAGAACCAGGACACCAAAGTCACGTTCGACAGTTGATCGTTGCAGTCAATTCGTTTCGAGCCGGTCGGAGTAGCTGGTCGGATATCGGAAAAAGTACCTTGCATTTGCGCACGTTGAAATGCAGTAACTTGTGGGTTGGCTATTGATATATGTTAACTGGGTCACTTTGTAGTAGATTCTGGTCGGTGTTCAGCGAGATCCTGCGATGAATCTAAACATCGTTGACAAACATGAAGGGGTTTGAAGCGATTCACTGTGAAACTCAGTAATAAACATCAAAAGCACACATGGACCTTGAATTGAGCCTTACGCCACATCATACTCTACTTGTATGTGGTCCGATAAACAGCTCTGAACCTTGACCACTAATTGACGCTGAAGTAGAAAGTTGGCCATCCAGCTTAATTAGGGGTTGACGATCCCGTAATGCTGGAGCTTGGAAAGTATTATCCGATGGTCCAGATGTTTGAAATCCTTCAAAATATCCAGGTTGATCACATCAACGCCTTCTCCAGCGTCAGCTTCCTCGGTCCAACTACTGCGTGCGATCAGTAAGTTCGTTGTGCATGACCGCTGTCGAGGGAAACCGTACTACTCTGGCATGATAATGTTACAGTTTTCCAGATTTCACACCAGTTTATCGGCAACTATCGATTCCATGACCTGAGAGAGTGTAGGAAGAAAGTATACAGGAAGGTATTTGGAGGCCTCAGTTCTGTTTCTACCCTTGTAAATAGTGCTTATTATTACAAGCTTCCACATATCAAGAACTTGGTCCTGATCTTAGCAGCGCCGGAGAAACTGGGTTGAAGGTCCCGCCAGTAGTCTTACTACTGCTTCCAATGCCGATGGACGAAGGGTATCGACACTCGGCGAGCTATGTTTGCGTAGAGAGTCAATTTTTGCTATACAGCCTCGGCCGTAAAAGTGGGTTATTACTGGCGAACAGACGACAAAAGTTGGTAGATGGCTTGGTGGGAATACCTTCTGAAACTTGGGAGCATATTGCATCCGCAGCGCGTTGTCTTCTTCCACAGTTGTCCATGTTGGGCCATCTACCGTCCTGAGTGGAGGAAATCCTTGCCTCACTTTTGGTAGGCTATTGACGTGCTTGTGCAGCAGTTTGTGGTTAGCACTGAAGGTTTTGCGTTGTGCTGCTGATAGGCGGCTTTTTCATTTTCGAGCAGCTTAGTGCATTTGTTATGTTGATCTACGTGGTTTTCCCAAATTGCTGGCGCTAAAGCTTCGCTGTACACGCACCACGCTGCGTTGTGTACTGTCATGCACTTATCATGTCCTGCTTCTAACGTAAGCAGACGATTTAAAACTATTGCAAACTTATCTCCAAGGACGCTGCAATCAACTGACTGATTTTGTTGACGAACTCTAGCCAGGCGACGTTCGGGGGTTCTTCGACAAGAACTACCAAGTCGTAGCGCCGATGAGCTGGGCTACTCGAATGCCTCTTGTGATGGTTCGCACAGTCTCATCGTTCTCATTCCAATATTCCGCACAATAGACGAATTTGAAACTGATGACTGCGTGAACACTGCGTCCAAACGGGCAGTCTACAACCAACACGTCAATCATACGCTCCTCTTTGGTTAGCACAAGATCAAGCACAGATGGCCTGTTAGCTGTTTCGAATCTACTGGGCAAAGTGATGCGATTGTAACGCGGAAAAAAAGTTACGAGATCCTGCAGATGGGCTTTGATTTGTTGTCCGATCGTGCCAGGAGTTTCTAACGAAGTTACGTTGAAATAACCCATGGTAAGTATGTAAGTGTAATTTCGCTGTAAGCTGCATCTTAAAGCAGCCTCAAGGTGGCAATCGGTTTCGGGTGTGAAGCTAGGGGGCGGTACACCAAGCGAGTAAGGAAAGCGTATCTGCCTTTTAATTGCAAGCGACCCCACAGAGAGTCGGGGTCCTACTCTAAGCCGCTTTGGTAATACAGGATTAACCCTTCTCCATTTGTGGACCTATCGTTCCGGATAAGCGACACCCCTGCTAGGAAAGCTTCATCGTCCGCCATTCCGATGTGCAACTACGCCTCGGTGTTACCAGTGACATCATATGACCTAGAAGCTTGGCAACCTTTCAGTTCTGCCAGTTGACTGAAAAGACCTTGAGCATTACTGTATAAGAAGACCAGTTTCTCGGTCTCTGGGAGCCCATTAAGGGCTAAATGTATCAATTGTATGAGAATGCTGACCGACGAAATTTGCGCCACCCTAATGATACTCGCTGTTATTAACCTAGTCAGGGGTGTTTACTCTGGCCTTTTTATGGGTTAATGATGAGTGCAAGGCTTGGTATTTTTCTGCAATAGACGGACTCGGGATCGGAGATCCATTCTAGTCACTGGCTTGATATGGTCTGCATGGCTGAGCAGAGTGGAAGCATTCATGTTTACAGCTTGTCCGCCTATTGAAAGATAATACAGAGGATTTAGGGGCGCAAGCGCTATGGAGCCTAAGATAAATGGCAGGGGCTACGCTTCCTTTAAATGGATCAGCTTTGTTGTTTCTCCTTTGTTCAAGCGTAGCTACCAGTCTTCCGTGCTGCTGCATTAGTTCCTGTGCAAACTTTACCAGTTGGATGACCATATAAATTTATCAATATCACAGGGAAAGTGCTTTACTTTCGGATAACTTCAACTGGTTTATTATGTGTTGGAACACGTACGATGAAAGTTATATAGGCAATCGGATTCCAGTTCCTAAACCTGGATGAGGCAGCATGGGTTTCAACTAGTCATTACAATCCTTGACGCCGATCGAGGCCATTCTGACCAATGCCCGAGCACTTATGGTTCCCCGCGGGTCGACTGTGGGCTGAATCTTTTGCCCGCTCAAGGTCAACTGGTCCGGTGTATATACTCCTGACGGGGCAAGATTTAAGCGGCCAGTTCGTTGACTTGGCTAACGACGTGACCGTGCGATAGGGAAACAATTTTATGAAGGTTACATTGATCAAAGTTCGACAGCTATTAGTGACCACTCGTCGGATAAGCCTTTGTTTGAGCTCACATATGTCGCGATAGGTGATCCAAATTTTTCCTGAATTGTTTCTATCTGATCTGTGAAGAAACCGAGATGTGGAGCTAAAGGGGTTTCACAAAGTTAAACTCGAAAGATAAAATGCACCAGATAGAGTTGCTGAAGCTGGATCGAATGATAGTAAAAATACGTAGGGTGACTAAATGCGGCTGAGTAACGGATAAAAACCCTGTGCATAAGTGCGCGATTAGCAATTACGTTCGTTCAAGGTCAAAAGTGTGGTAATAAGTTTCCCTCGAATATTCCTAAAGTCCTATCCAATTTGTGGTAACCAAAATAGAAAAGTCTATGAGATTACAGGTTGCTAGTAGGATAGGTAGGTTTCTAAGCCAGTCAAACTTCCAAATGCAACTTTCCTTCGAGTTGAATATTGAAAGCCACCGTCCTTCGTAAGTCACAGTCATTTGATCACCTCGAGATCGGAATGGTGATGCAGCCTTGCTACTCAGCCACCGTAGAACGATTTTGCCACACCCATGCATTTATGCTTTTAATTGAACTGTTACGCTGCACTTGGTTCATTAGTCTACAATTGCCGGAATATGGCGACGTCCTTTTACGGTCAAGGAGATTGACCCCACAATGTTACCGCCAACCAGACTGTTCAGGAGCCCAACAGCCATTGGTTGCAACGGCCCACAGCTACAGTTTCAGGGTTACACTTAGTACAGGAACTGCACAGGATTGATAGTGGTTTGCAACATCATGCCGTAAGAGTGGCCGCCAAAAGCAGCTGCTGATCTTTACATCCATCTTGTTTTGTAACACACATCCTGGTTATCTTTGGATTCTTCGCATTAGTTTCTACATTTCAGCCGTTCAAAATATTACTCTATTTAACAGCCTGGCTCATTTTGGCAGTATTGGATTTACTCCAGCAAGTTGAAATTAGTCTATAGGGTTCACAGGCATTATATTTCCTACATCGCCTCTGCCATCTCTTTTTCCGTCGGACTTTACTTGTATTTTGCTATATGGTAGTACAGTAGCCTCAACGCTGGGTCATTTGACCGTAGCACGATCCAATCACCGGTTTCAGATACGTAGAGTATTATGGTGAAAACGCATATGCTCGTGCGTGATGGGCACGGTCCATGGTTCGTATTTGGCCTACGTGGGAAAGTCTCATCATTTGAATGTTTGTGTCAAGACAGGGTTGACAATCGTAAAAATACACTCGCAACAGTTCTTGTTGTGTTACGATTTGTTCCTCGGCATCACCATAATTGCGAAACATAAGCAAAGTCTGGTGGTCAGTTTGCAAGATGCAATTGCCGAATAACAAATACCAACAATACCTTTTGCAAAACTGCACTGAACCGTGCATCTCTTTCGTACTGCAGTAGTAATAACTCTTTTTAAGAGACTTCTGCTTTCATACGCAAAGAATGGCTCGGTTCCGTCTAGCTTGAGCTTCTACAGCACGGCTCAGAATCCAATGTCACTTGCATGGGTGTTTTGTGAGTGTTTGAAAGCGTTCTCCTATCTGGAATATTCGGCACGGCTGCTTCGCACTACGTTAACCCAAGTTATTCAGACATGTTCTACTGTGTTGTTTGCCAAGCGATTGTTTCTCCTCGTTTAGTAGCGTGCTTAGCAGAGAGACAATGGTGGCGTAGTGATATAGGAAGGAAGAGGATTTACTTAAAAGGAAAACGTGGAGTCATGCATGATAAAGATTTAAGGTTGAGGTGAAGAAGAAGCGATACGGTAGCGAGGAGCTGAACATTGGGCTCAGTGTTCTTCTAGCAATTCTGGCAAATATTTCAAGAAATTGAAACTAAAAACGTGGTCTAAAATTGAAGGATCTAATAAATGAATATTGTGACGCGTCATACAAACGCTTAAATAGCTGTTACTCTGTTTATCTTTAGAATTCATTTTGTCTAATTTGAAACAGCAATAAAGTAATCACTTACACGAAACTAATTCTTAATTTGTTAACTGCCATTCAATGCGTCAGCGCAATCAGCTTTTCTCCTACCGGCTGATCTAATCCGCTTGACTTCCCTACCTAGTTCCAAGGACTAAGGCTTCCACTCATTTGTAGCACACTAAAGCAACCAGGGTAGCACAATTATACCCACATTCATAGAGATCTAGAAGCAAAGTAGACAAGGCAAAAGAATGCATAAAAACAACACTTATTGAGCTACCTTAAAGTAGTATAGGTACAACCCTTACCAACTAGATACACTGTAACAACTTCATTAGGCCGAAAGTGGTTAAAGTCCATTATTAGGTGGGCTAATGCTGGCCTTGCGTGTCACCGCAAAAACCCAGTAGGACCACCTCTCACGCCAGATACAAGTTTTCAGCATGTACACGTACAGCCTTCGAAAGGCTCAGTATAACTGGTAACTTGCATGGACCGATTCACTAGGTGGCCGTAGGCCAACCCTATCCTTATGTGCCCGTCAGAAACCGTCGCGAAACGTTTCTTTAGAACGCCGTGTTTCACAAAATTTATGCCCTGCCATGCTGACCACTAATCTTGGGTCACACTTTTGTCCACATTCGCTTCCTTGCATAGGTTGCGGCCATGTCAAGACGACGGCGTTTCATCCAGGATCTAACGACAAAGTGGAACGTTTGTACCGTCAGTTGAATTCAGCTTTTCGTGTGCACGCAGATAATTCATTTTCCGAAACACTTCCTCTCCTCCTGCTATGCTTAAGTTGCACAGTTAAGTACAAGTTGACGCAACGCGAGCACAACTAGTCTAAGGCTGCAGGCTGCGTTTGCTTGGACAACTGATAGTCCCAGCTTTATCTACTTACCCTTTTGACTACGGAAGTTATATCACCTAATTGGGTCACCAGATGATTGACCTGTGTTCATCCGCTCTTTGTCGCAGGAAACACCGATGTACGGGCCGGAGAAGCTGTGTACATATGCACATATCCATCTCCGCGAAGACGGTGTTAGGCGGCCTCTTCAGTCGCCTAACGTAGTGTAGGGAGGCAGAAAACAGCGGCTGCGCCGAGGAAAGAAAACCAGTAAAACGGGAGCGGACGTTTAGGTAGATAAGTGCAATGAGGGTGGGCAGACGAAGCAACACTGGCCTGACGGAACGAGACGAAAAAGGGGCATGAGCAGTGCCCAACATTGAGCCTGAGCAAGGCAAAACAGGGAGGATATATTTGAGAACCTAATGAATGGGACAGAACCACCGTTATTGCGTCCTCTCGGAACAACCACAAGGAGAGCAATACATCCAGGTTTAAGCAAAGCATGAGCTATCGAACGACTACGGATCAGTCAGAAGGGGACGCCTGGAAACTGCGCTATTTGGGCGAAATGGACGTAGAAAAATGCTCCCATACCTCAAAGAGTGCATGGACGTGTCGCGAGCGAAAGGCAGGAAAGTTAGTGCAACGGAGGAAGGAAACATTACTCATTACTGTACGCCCGTATCAGTGGTGACATAGCTAGTGACCACGCCAATAACTTTTGTGCTTTATTGTCGCGTCGTTATCGTTACACTGGTGCTGTGACCAATCATCATGCAGTTGACCATGCCAGCGCCGTTTGCAGAGCGAGACGTAGAAACTTGTTTGGGGGAGTTTAAGGCGAACGCGGCATGTAACGGATTCAGAAGAGATGCCAACTTGCTGACCGCCTTGGACACAATGCTGACGCGAAGAGCGAAGGTGGCCTACCTACTAACGCCCAAGGTCATGGCTGGCTGCCAATTTGCTGAGATGAAGACGACACGGCGTGCGGATTTCGGGAAGGAGATAGACCGGCAACAAGCTCTGGGACAGTTTCATTCCGCCAAATGGGAGGAGTAAGAAGAGCTGGTGGTGTTCTTACGGAGGCTGAACAGTCAGTTGGAGATTCCGCTTACCGGATTGGATGACGACTTGAGAGAAAGGTTACTGAGAGAATAATTCGTCGGAAGTTTGCCCAAACCCATACAGGAAAAAGTGAACTTGGCATCCATGGTTGGGCTTAGCAAGGCAGAAGAGCTTGTGGTTATATTCCAGAGTTTTTCGTGGCCTGTGACGATGTGATGAATTGAGCATTCAGAGTTGCAATGCAATTCGGACCAGCCATCGCGGATGGTGGCACGACTGTTTAGCGCAACGCCGAGATGAAAGGGGCACAACTCAATGCGTCATGAAGACGGGGTGAGCGCTGTTGCTTCCGATGCAACCGGGTGGTTCATTATACAGCAAATATTACAAGCAGCATATTTTATCATTGTTTTTCCTTATCTATGTAGAGTCGTTGGCGTGTACCCTCCCATGATATGACAATTGAAGGTGTCGTGACCAGTGAGGTAACAGACACGGGAGCGGGTGTTTTCATAATAAAAAGTTCGATGATGTCCCGTTAGCTAAGTAATCAATCGCGATAAAATGGTCAGTGGGCAAACTTTGCAAGTGATAGTAGCTCAAGGATTACGATTGAGAATTGGAAAACAGTTATTAGTCATTCCATGGTTGTTATAGAGGGGGCCACGGAAACCATCCTCGGTAATGACATCCTCGAGCGGCTCGGAGAGACGATCGATTTGCGAAAGAATGTTGTGATAGTGGGCAGCGAAACTCTCGAGATGAGCATAGGAAAATGCGACCAAATAGGTTCTGTGCCGCTTCTTCACGAGTGTCCAAACCGTATAATACGAAACATGCTTCAGAAGTATGTGCATTTGTTCACGAATACGAATGACGATTACGGATTTTTCAGCTGTGTAGAACACTGGATATCCCTAATCCCAGGCGGGCAGTGCAACCGGATTTTTAGGCGGATGCCACAGAACACTCCGGCGGAGATACAGAAGCAGCTGGCTGAGATGGAGGCTAAAGGGATCATCAGACGTACAAACAGTCCGTATTTATCGCCCGTATTGCTGACAAAAAGGGCGGACGGAACCTACAGATGCTGCATCAATTTCTGGGAGGTAAACAGAGTGACGGTGAAAGACGCGTTTACGAGGCCCCCAAGTGAAATAAATTTCTTCCAATCTTCACAATACCGGGCTGATTTTCTTGGTATATCTCCGTGCGGGTTACTAACAACTCCCCATCGCAGAAAAAGATCGGCATGTAAGAGCTTACATTGTGAACGGCCAACAGTACTAATTCTTGCGAATGCCGTTTGGATGGTGCAACGCCCATGCGAGATTCAGACACTTACTGCTAATGGTCCTGGAGAATCTTCAAGATGTGGTTGTCTACGTGGATGACGTGATTATTCTCTAGGAGACGGAACATAAAAATACGTCGCTCTTCTCCCTGTTATGATACAAGACACTAATCCGCATGAGTCAGTGAACTGACCATGTGGTTGACCCGCTGTATTTCGGATGTAAATTTAATCGTATTGTTTGCCTGAGAACCCGAGTTGTTCTCTTGTCAGTAGTACGCGACCGTCCAATATGCTAGTCCTTCCTCTTCAGAGGTTTGCAAGTGGTCAATCGCCCTGTTCTCATAACACCTAACCCTAAGAGAGAACAAGTTTACTAGTTCTAAACTCGCTGCGCGATTGGCGTAGAGCAAGATCGCCACGCAATTTCTGACGGTGGGAGGGCACCTCTGGATGCTTAATGGTTTGCAACTGCCCGCCTCGAGCCAGGCAGCCTTTGGTCAAATTGGTGCCAACTAGCAGAAACGCATTTGCGTCTGGCCGTTGTCGCAGTTGCGTGTAATACTACTACCGCAAAATGCAATAGAAGTGTTCCGAAAATTCAAAAGCTGTGTATGACAACCACAAGCAGATCGCCATCTGTTCGTGCAATCATATTCCCGAACTAGATTTGCTACCCACTGCGTTGTCGGTCAGGATATGGAGTCACTAGCTCCGGGCGACAATCCACTAGCAAACAACCAAACCACCCAATGTCATGTGGGTCATGCTATTAAGCTCAAGGCTCCGGGTAGTGTCCCACAAGCAAACCTCCAGATCACCCACTGCTTTGTGGGTCATTCTGTTGAGTCAACAATTCCGGGCGGAGTACCTCAAGCAAACCTCCGAAACACAACCATCACCACGCGCGTGATTACCAAACTCTGCAATGGTATGCCTGCGCGCAAAGCACGCAACATCAGGTGCTGGAACTTGCGAAAAGTAATAGACTGGAACTAGAGTGAGTGCCCCGTGTGACGCACTGCACGGGTCGTGATGGAACTGGCGGGCTACAACATTGATATTGCGGCGTTCAGTGAAGCCCGGCTTGCTGAGTAAGGTAAGTTGCATGAAGCAGGTGCTGGCTACACGTTCCACTAGGTGGCAACATCATCACGGCACCACGTGAACATGAGGTCGGATTTGCAACATCCGATTGCCAAAATGGCTACCAAATGGCATCACAGCGCGCCTGACGACTGCTCGCCTACGGCGCCGGAGCCGTACGTATGCCAATTTTATAAGCAGGTACATTTCGAGCATGTGTTATCCTGATGATAATTGTGATCACTACTACACTCAGCTGTCCTCGCTGATACGGTCTGTGTCGAGGAACTACCGACTATTTTTGCTGCGCAATTTCAACGCGCGCGTTGGACTAGATGCATTGGCGTGGAAAGAAGTTATCGGCCCGCATGGTATTTATTCGGCAAATGTGAACGGTAAAATGCTTCTCTCACCGTGGGACAATCAGGGCCCGACTATAACGAACACTCGGTTTGCACAGAGTGCAAGTGATATGGTAACTTAGACGCCCACGAAGTGGTCACGCTCATCTGCTCGAATATGTTTTGGTACGTCATTGTGTTATGCGCGAAGTGCGCGTGACACGTGTATTGCATGGAGCCGAGAGTGACGCTGAGCACAAAGTAACGCGGACCAAAATTCACATACATTTTGGTAAACTAAATTTTGCTCCCGCCGTGAACCATCGAACATTAAAAATTTCCCCCGCAGTTACTGTGGCGAAACTCCTTAAGCTAGAGAATGCACTGGCTGCATGTCTACGTGAGGGGATAGTTATCCACAGTGGGCGAACGGGGGCACAAACTCGTGACCAGTTGACAGTTGCTACCGAGAACACCATCGGGCGCGCAAACTGTAATCGGCCCGATTGGATTGATGCAAACGATGCGACGATTGGCGTACCGATGTTGGAAGAGAACGCGGTATTTGCTGCACGTGTGGCAGACCCTAGTGACCTGGGGAAGAAGAGTCAGCTTCGCAAACGTCGACGGCGAATGAACCGAGAGCACCGTCTCTTTAAAATTTCATGCTGGATGAAGAAGGCGCACTAGGAAGAATACATTGCCAAAAGCCATCAACGAAGAAATACTTGGATTTATTAAGGCCGTGTATGAACCAAAATTGGAGCCACTAAGACCTGCACACAGACTATAGACATAATGCAAATGTGATGAAATCAATTTGTCCGTCTCTTCTACAACCGTTCAGAGATCGGCTGGCCTACATTGAACCGCCTGAAGCAGCAAGATGCAAAAGTTATTCGAAATGACATACCGACGCTGGATGAGACGCAGAGAGCACTTGCTCAGCTGCAAAACGACGAAGGTGCCGGTGCCGAAGGATCCTATCTGAAATACTGAAACACGGCGGACCCGTTCTGGTGAATGTGCTACACCACTTGAGTGGATAGAGCAGAAGGTGCCGCCTGAACTGAAGGATGCCTTTGTGCTACTGTACAAGGTCAATGGGAACATGCAATGTGCCACGAATTATATTGTGGGTAAGGTATTTATTCGAATCTTGCTCAACTGCCTCGTCAGTCAGTTTGTAGAATTAATGGTGGCAGAAGAGCAATGTGGATTCCGTTCTGGTCGCGGCACTATACATAGTATTTGAGACTCGATGACTGCAGGAGAACTGCAGTGAACGACACCAGCCGTTTTACTCGTATTGTGTCGATTTCACCATTGAATTTATTGCGGTGATCCGAAGGTCAGTGTGACTGGTGTTGTGTAGATTTATTTGTCCGAGTAAATTTGTAAGTATTATTGCATGTCTGCGCAGTAGTATGCGTGCAAGGGTGCAGCTGAGCGGACAGAGTTCGAGGAGTTTGCAGTTGTCTCTGGTCTGAAGCTAGACTGTGGATTAGCTACTGCTTTGTTTAACATTCATTCTCATGTTATGAGATCATGTGTTTTTGATGCGGCTTGTGCTTACGGTGTTTGTGTGGAACACCGCATTGATGGTGTGTTGCTGCACATCCGTCGTATAGGTGCGAGAACCGTACGCTGTGAGACAACTATCCGTATGTTGCTGTTCACTGACGCACGTGTGTTGTTTGCACACAGCGCGGATGAGTTTCAACGCAAGGCTAATCCTTCGGCATCGACAGTGACCAAATTCCGGCTCATCCTCAAGCAAAATGGTCTGTTACTTGCATTCTAGTATTAAGCCGCGAATAAAAATTGGCGATGACGTATTGGAAAACACCTCCCACTTCTGCTACCTTGGGAGCATGTTTTCGACTGTCCAGTATCTACACAGTGAGCTGCGCAGCCACGTTTGGAAAGCAGCGTGAGCATTCGGAAAGCTAGAGTACCGAGTGTGGATCAACCACCAGCTTCTCCTCGATAAAAGGGTGATGGTGTACAAATCCATGATGCTGTCAGTTCTTCAAAATGGCAGCGAAACGTGTCCAACCTAACGTCCTGAGGTGAGATATCTCGAGCGGTTCCATCAATAGTTTTGCGTTGGATTCTGGGCACCGATTGATGCGACAGATTTACAGCCACATACATTTTGCACCGAAGCCGAATGTACGCAGTGGACGGCACATTTTTGCTGAGACAACTCAGTTTGTTCTGGCACGTGTGGCGTGTGTATTCGATGCGTATTTCGTAACAGCTATTATATGGTCAGCCTAGCAGTGGGAAGCTGCAGTTTTTAACACCAAGCTTTCTTTTAACGGCTTGGTCACTGTGAGCCTCTCATTCTAATCTTAAATGTGGGTTTTGTGAATCTAAACCGGGTGATCTGCGTGTTATCGCGATCTGATTACCAGGACAGTTACTGAGTTGCACTGATAATCCCTCGGGCTTGTAGATGACAAACGGCAATCGCGAAAGCGACATATGCCCATGGGTTTACTCCATGGACTTCGAGCGTATGGTGTTGTTGCACATGCAATTGACAGTGCCTCCGTCAGCAAGCCTAGTGATTCTTGAGCGAGGCCACAGGGGTCCGATACCGAAACGGCGATGAGTCTTGCTGAGAATGTAGGCAGAACTGGCGCAACGTCTGTAAGTCTGTTGCATTCTATGTCCTTTCTGGGTGCTTTAACGCTGATTCTTTTTATTTTAAATGGTGGTATTTTAGATAGTGCTAATGCACTTTCTCTCATATTACTATCTACCTTTAGTATCTTCTGGAAACCTACACACTTCCCTTTATCTTTATTACTTATCTTCGGTAGCATTTTCGCCTTTATGACATTTACCTAGAATATATTTTCTAATGTATTGTACTTATCGCGGACTTGTTCCTAAGGAATTTACTTCATATGCTCATTTAGTGATGTGTTATGTAACCGTATGTATATGCATGATTTGTGTTATTTTGTTTGATATGTTCGTTTCAAGTTGCTGACTGTCGTTTGATACCCCCCGGGCTGACTGCGCTTGGTGTGCATTTTGTCACGGTACCTATCTGTGTTTTCCATACTACCTCGTCTATACTGGCTACTGGAAAAGGTTGGTAGTTGCTGTAGAGGATGGTGTACACTGTCGTTGTGGCCGTGCAAAGCTCGAACCGTGATTTCATGCACTCAGTGTGGAGCAGACTAAGGTCCAGCCACAGCCGTATGTGCGCGATTAGTTTCCAAATACAGCGTGCTTGTGTTTGCTGGTGAAGGAGTGTGGTCCGGCTGCCTTGATGAAACACGGCTGCCATCAAGACGCTTAGCTGTTTTATTCTTTCGGGTATACACTGGATATGGGATGTGTGGTTGAAGCTGTGGGTGGTGCCTCACAAGTAAGCCATGGTCCCGCTGTAGGCGCAGGCGTTCTGTGGCTGACCACAGTGACATCGTAATCCGACCTGGTGTGCAGCCAACAATTACTTGTATTGTCGGATGTTATTACCATAGTTTTGTTGGCATCATTAATGTGTAACCATTGTCTTCGTAGTCTGTTTGCGTACACTAACTGAGCCGGATGCTTTGCAACATAGAAGGCTGAAATTACTTTCGTCCCAACCAGTTTGTCACATATTCTGCTGACTTATAACAGTAGCCATATCAGTTTGAATTTGGGAGGTTTCATCGCCATGTTTGGCGTGTAAATACTAACAAGAACCATGAGGAAACTGTGCGCAATCCAAAATGACCAAAACTTATGTTATAGTTCAAATGCCGCCCTGCGCAACCAGCACGACGGCTGCACCCATGCTTTCTCTGCTGAAAGTGTCCTGCTAGGAATACAAAGTGTAAAGTATCTTTAAAAACAATGATTCTGGAAACACGGGCCGCCTAATAGTTGCAAAGGTAACACACAAACCTACATCTTGTCGGGCGTAATACTGTATGATTATCTAGCAATCTTACTGATAATTTGCGTGAAAATGCCAAAAAATAAGGAAAGAAATTTGCTTACATTTTATCAGCCAGATAATCAAGTACATGAGTAAAGTTTTGATTATTGGTGGATATCGCACTGGTCGATTCTGAAGGCAAGAAAACCATCCGTTCTTCGTCCCGCTCTTTAGCGGGCGTCTGTCGGATAGCAGTTAGCCAACACAGCAGATTCCAGTGGTAGTCGAAAATGTCTTGCTAAACAAGTACAATAGAAAAATGTACATTGGAACAGCGGTATAATACGGATGAAAATCCAAGGCTGTTCAGTTCCCATGGAATAGTTTGCGTGAATTACGTAAGTTCACCTAAGCACAACTAAAGAGAAACGCGCACCTGTAGACTCAACATGTTATCCACTATAAAAATGTACATTCGTCTACCCCGAATTTTAAGGAAAATTGTTATTCCTGCTGCACACCAGCCAACTACATACGTTTGCGTTTCAGTTGATGAGCCCTCTACTTTGCTTTGCTGTTAAGGTTCAGGAGGCGGCGGCAAGCGTGACTGGACTAATTCAAGTTCTGTTACACCAGAATGCTTTCGCCTTGGAAACGGTGGTACCTTCCTCGGTACACTCCCAGGTCTTTCAGTCGCAGATGGTAGGGAAGGCGCAATGCACTGTTCACATTTTTGGCTGCTCCCTGCTATGCCATTTATACTGAACCCGGTCGCGTACGAACTATGGTTGACAGGCATGCATCCCGTAATCTAAATTGGGTCTCACATATGCACCAAGCACATACAGAAAGCTGGAGTGATCGGAATGTCCCGATGCCCTTCTTAAGAGACCAAAATATTGGTTCTCCTACAAGGGCTGCGCCGAATAGCCTAAGTCTTTTTGCCTCTCCTCCACTTGTTCCCTCTACTATGAGACAGAATTCAAAATGTGGTCTCCACAATCATGTGCCTAAGTAGACCTTCGGCGTGCTTGTACAGTTTCTCATTTATCCGCACCAAACAAGGTAGATTTTTCTTTTCTCATCCATTTGCATGTGTTAAGACTCTATGAAACATTTACTGAGTTTTATTAATACTGATCGCTCTCCATATACTAATGTCATCAGCGAAGATTAGGAAAATAGACTTGTTGACACAGGCGAGGTCGTCCTTGTAGAATAAGAAGAAGCGCGGTCCCATCACTGACTAGTGTTGTACATTGCAATGCTCATCAGATGGATCAGAAAGTGAGCCTTGAAGCTGAACATGAAATTTTCGCTGAAGGAGGAAATTTCCGAAACTTCTAAGGACAGGAGTAACAATCTCATCTCTGTGTAGCTTTCGTGGTAGTATGCCGTAATCTAACCGGTCGAAAGCTTCAGAGAACAATACAGATTGCAACATTGTCAGTCCCACTGATACTGAGACTGAGACTGTATTAAAGAGCAAGTAGAAAGGTTTCTGTACAACTCTGTCGAATTAAGAAAAAGCAAAATTTACTTTTGAATTATCAGCAATTTTGTCTGGTCCGTTAATCGTTTATCCTTGTTCGGTTAGAAATTTGTACTAATGTCATTATTTCCGGGCATACAATGTCTTCTTTTGGCACTGTATGTGCATCGTCTCACAAAAGCACAGGTTTCCAAAATAATCGTCGATACGGGTTTTAAAACACTTCACAGAATCGGCCTCTATTAATCCTTCAGGTAGTGTATTCCATAAGTTTACTATTCTTCGTTCGATACAAAGCTGATGTGATACTTTGTTCATGCTGGGGACCCTGAGTTTGTAACGATGTCCTCGGGTGTTACAGGGTTCTCGCAGGTGAAATATTGGCCGCAGTATGGAGAAGTGATTCAAGTGTAGTACCCGATGGGTCATAATAAGGTCAATTCTTACTCGGCGATAGGATAGTGTGTAGAGTCCGAGCCTTTCACAACGTTTTTCATACGGAAGCTTTCGTAGACTTGGTATCATTCTAGTTGCGATATGCTGTATTTTCTCCAGCTTTTCAGTTTCCCATTGGGTTATCGGATGATAAGCTGGGACATCGTATTCAAGAATTGGTCTAACGAGCGAGGTGAATAGACGAGGGACGGTTTCTTCGGACCATGTGGAGAAACTGCGTCTTAATGCCCAGAACATACGAAGTCCCGCAGGGTACAATTTCTCTGTATTTTCTAGTGATCTTAAATCGTGTCATGAGAGAACTCCTAAGTCTCTGACAGATGTGTTGGGATGGAGCAACTGGCCGTCCAAGGTGTGTGATCGAGTGGCTGGACGTCTGTGGATACTGATGAACTCCGACTTGCTTGCGTTAGGAGGGCGTTGCGTTTCAGTGGACCACGTTGACAGTTGCTCTAAGTCATGCTGGAGGCGAGCGCAGTCGTCTTGGTTCTCAATGATCCTACAGATTTTCAAATCATCTGCAAACAGGGCACATGGTGACTGGAGCTGCTGCGGAAGATCGTTGATATGAATGAGAAATAATACTGGCCCAAATACAGTTCCTTGAGGCACTCCACTGGTTGATGGCAACCATTCTGTCAGCTAGTCATTGACCTGTACTCTAAACCTTCATCCCACAATAAACTCGTGTAACCACTGAAGTAACGTGCCACCGATTCCGTATGTCCTCAGTTTGCCAAGGAGTACCTCGTGGTTCACTCTGTCAAACGCCTTACTAAAGTCGATGTACACCACGTCAACATCCTTCTGTTCCTTGAGAGCTCGGACCCACTGGTGGTTTGCGTACATTAATTTGATGAAGCAGGATCTCCCTTTCGTAAAGCCGTGTTGCGCTGGCGTCAATACGTCCATCGATTCGAAGAAAGACAGCCATTTCTGTACAGTTGCCAGGTGCAACCAGTACATTGGTGTTTCATGACTGATTCTGAAGGAAACCGTGTTGCTCCGGGGCTTTGTTGTTAGACCTCTCGAGGTAGCTTAATATTGCTCAGATACGAAGGACTCCAGTACATTTAAGAAACGAGAATGTATAAGCACGGGACGATAATCGGCAAGCTCTAAACGGCTACCATCTTTGTGACCCTGCTTCCACATGTTGAAGCCGTGCTGTTCATCCCTTCACCTTAGACAACACCGAGTTAATGACGAATCTCTCTTTGTAGCTGCCACCTGCAATGTTTTTGTTGAGTGATGCCAACTCCGGGGTAACTACGAGCGCCCAATGATAACAGCTTCCTCAAACCGATCGCTGAAGTAGAAGGGAAGTGCACAAACAAAGGCGTCTTTTGGAATAGGACAGGTATGTGACAATTGCTTCTGGTGCATGGGTACACTCGAGAATATTGTAGCTTAAACTGTTGGTTGTCTGCTAGACGGTTGACGCATAACTATCTGCTGAGCTAATTGGGGAATCTATGCTTTACCTACCGGATGCTGTACCCCATTTAGAACGGAAGTTGGTTGTCAGCGAAAAGCTATTCCGCGAGGCACTGATGACATAATAATTTGTCCTCTCAGACAAGTATGGTATCGTTATTACGAGCTATTACAAAAGAGCTCCATTTCTCAGGGCTTGGGTTTGCCTTGTGCACATGCCACTCTACGTCTACCAAAGTCATGCGGCTTCGGGCTCTCTTTTCAGTTATTCATCGTGCTCTTGTAAAACGAAGGTGCATGTTTAACGGTGCGTTCCTAACAGAATAATAATACTAGCCAGCAGACGATGTCCAAACAAAGTTAAAGGAACCGTCATCTAAAAACTACAAGCTGGCATCTCCAACAGATTCTCTCAGTGTGTAGGAGCATATGCTTGTCCGAAACAAAATCACTGTTCTAGTGGATATTCCGCATACCACACAGCCGAGAATTATTGTTATGCGGTCCCTCCATCTTTGCATTATCAGTCATGAGCTCATCAGTTTCAAACATTAAATGTAGCTCAGATCGTCTTTTTCACTCTGAATCTGGTGAGCAAAATGTCATAGCTGTAGGGAGAAATGCTTGTAGAGAATTCTTGTAGGTCGGCATTTACTTGCTTGTTGTGGACGCTGGAATATCCATATCGTCAATATGGAAGTCTCCTAATAATTTCACGTGGCTCTTTGGCCGTTGTAAGACACATCCTAAGAATAACGTCAATTATGGAAGTGGGAATGTGTTGAAGCAACTGTCACAAATGTACTATGGTTCCTTCTCTGCTGTAGACTACACCAGAGCCAGGCTATGGTTAGCGTCCATGGCTTGTCCACTGGTTTACCCTGCAGGTTACTACGGTGGTTTACAAGTACCTTAGACGCCGCTGGTGCGCTCGGTTTAAAGAACGAACAGACCTTTTATTATGACTTATGTGTCTGCAATTTCTGAGTGCAACCAATGTTCCGTTAGGAATATGAATTTCCAGGCATGTGATGCTTGATGTAATCACGTTTCTGCAAACGTGTCCAGGAAAACCTGTGCATTTTTGTGCATGCAGTAATTTTTCTGCTATTAACAACGATTAAGGAAATGAGTACGTTGCGTACAACGAGGTGCCGATTGCTGCATGCTCGGCCATTAATCCTATTTTGGTTGGGGTGATGACAAAATCATTTGTGTCAGAGCCAGGTATCCCGCAATGCTAACGCTGCTACACCCTTTGTCTCTACTATGTGGGTGTGTTCGCAAGTTTGGTTAGTTATTTACGTGATGTTGTGAGAATTGTTGTTTGGTACGAGTATGAATAGATGGCAGGTCTCTTATGTTTGCTTCATGGACGCTAGTTTTTTGCGGAGATCGTAAGGAGGACTATGGCTATCCGCATATGAACACACCAAAAGCCATTTTGACATTTTTCTTGACCGCAGCACCTCTGTTATTATTCTCGGGCAACTTCATTATAATTTAGCGGTCTGCGCAGCTTCGAAATTGATTCCCTGAAGAATTTTTCCGAGGAAACTGTCCATCAAATTTAACGTCACGTTTCATTTTCTTTTATGGTCGCTTTACATTCATCATGACCTCCTACATCGGGAACGCAGTGTATAGAATGGCATGGTAATGGATTCCTTCCGGTATTTTCCAAAGTTGCGCTTTGCCTGTTTGCGCTCGCTCCACTTAATAGCTATGATGCGGATGGGACAAGAGCAGTTATGGGGGCAATCCGTTGATAGCGGGATACATTCTGCTTCATCGGCGGAAGTCAGTGTGACTCAAAGAATTCTTGTTTAACCATAGTGCGGTGGGTTTGGGTAGTGATTGAAGCATGTCATGTTCTCTGGCTTAACTACAAGACGTATGATGTTGCATGTAGAGTCCAACCGGTTCACCTCATCTAGTTGCCCTTACTTTAGGGAATTTGATTACGATTCCGGAAAAATTGGTGCAGATGACCGATTTTATACCATATGCTGCGCATGGTAAACTCAATCGCCCAACTGATCTTTATACAACCAATGGACGCTGCGTAAGTGAAGCTCAACATTCTTTTGTTTTGGGCCCAGTTGAATTAACTGAAATCCTAAGCATTCGGTTGTCATTGGGAGCAATCATGATTTACCCACCAATAATGCCAACGTCTTTCGGAT
>OX104071.1:58262002-58283219 GCA_944474145.2 Dicrocoelium dendriticum | reverse complement strand
GAGCAAGTGCTCTCTGAGTCTTAGCCAGCGTCCGTATGTCCTTTAGACCCAGCTTTACATTTTGCTGCGTCAGGCGGTTCAATGTAGGCCAGCCGATCTCTGAACGGCTGTAGAAGTGACGGACAAATTGATTTCGACTCTTTTGCATTATGTATGAAGTTTGTGCGCAGATCTCAGTTCCCCAATGTTGGTTCATACACAGCCTTAATAAGTCCAAATATTCCTCTGTTGATAGCGTTTACAAATGTATTCCACCTGGTGCACCTTCTTCATCCGGCATATATTATTAAGGAAACGGTTTTCTTGGGTCAGTCGCCGTCGACGCTTCCGAAACTGTCTCTTCTTCCCCAAGTCACTAGGGTATGCCACATTTGCAGCAAATGCCGTATTCTTTTCCAACATCAAGAAAACATCGTCGCATTGTTTGCATCAAACCCATCAGACGGCTTACATTTTGCGCGCCCGATGGTCGTCTCGGTACCAGCTATCATCTGGTCACGAGTTTGTGTCCCTGGTCGCCCATTGTGGATAGCTAGCCTTCTCACACAGGCATGCAGTCAGTGCATACTCCAGCTTAATGAGTTTCGCCACAATAACTAAGGGGGGAATTTTTAATTTTTTATGGTTCACGGCAGGTACAAAAATCAATTTACGAAAATGTATGTGCATTTTGGTACGCGTTATTTTGTGATCAGAGTCACTCTCAGCTCCATGAAATACACGTGTCATGCGCACTTCACGCGTAACACAATGACGCACCAGGATATATTCGAGCAGGTGAGCGTGACCACTTCGTGGGTGCGTGTAAGTTACCATATCACTTGCACGCAGTGCAAACCGAGTGTTCTTCATCATCAGACCGTGAGTGACACACGGTGACAGCAGCCTTTTGCCGTTCACATTTGCCAAATAAATAACATGCGGACCGATGACATATTTCCACACTGATGCATCACGTTCAACGCGTGCGTTGAAATTGCCCAGCAAAATTAGTCGGTCGTTCCTCGACACAGACCGTATCAGGGAGGATAGCTAAGTGTAAAAGTGATCACGCATATCATCAGGATAACACATGATCGGAACATACCTCTTTATAAAAGTCGCAAACGTACTGCTCCGGGGCCGTAGGCGAGCAGTCGTCATGCGCCCATTGATGCCAGTTTGTTGTCGTTTAGGCGATCGGTGTCACAAATTCAACCACGTGTTTACGTCGTGCGGTGATGGCGTCGCCACCCACTGGAACGTGTAACCAGCACCTGCTTCACGCAACCTTCCTTGCTCAGCAAGCCGCCCCTCACTGAACGCCGCAATATCGATGTGGTAACACGCCAGTTCCGTCACGAATCGTGCAGTGCGTCACTCGGGGCGCTCACGTGTTCTAGTCTATTACAGTGCGCAAGTTCCAGCACCCGATGTTACGTGCTTTGCGCGCAGGCATACCATGGCATAGGTGGGTAATCACGCGCGTGGTGATGGCTGTGGTTATGAGGTTTGCTTGAGGGATTCCGCCTGGAATTGTTGACTCAATGGAATGACCACAAAACAATCGGTGATCTGGAGGTATGCTTGTGTGACAATACCCGGATCCTTTAGCTTAATAGCATAACCCACATGGCAGTGGGTGGTTTGGCTGCTTGCTGGTGGAATGCCGCCCGGAGCTTGTGACTATCAGATTTGAATACGTATTTCATTGCAGGAATGTCTTTTATAGTAATACATTTTAATGAATCAACTTTCTATAGCTCATAATTTATTTGGCATTCTGCACTATTAGTGAGCAAATGGATATATTCGGATATTTTTAGTTTGAAGATAATCGGTTGGGCAGCGTTCAAATTGTACTATGTCAAGAACATGTCTTCAATCTGTTAGTTTAATGTTTTAATTTTAGTATTTATCTTGTTTTTAAGGCTTATTATTAGTTTTAAGTGCAATGTTAAGTGTAAGTAGCTGTAATGTTCTCTAGATTTTAATCCGATTTTTTAAGTCTTTACTTTCTTGTTTTTTTCCATTCGTACTTCTACATAATCTACTTTTTGCACTTTCTTATATAGCTGATCTAGCATTTTTCTTCTTTTTCATTGCCACTAATCTGTGTTAGTTTATCAGCTTAGTTTCCTGCAAAGATCAAACTTAGGCAATCGTTCTTGGGTCCAATTGTTCGCCGAGCTTCGTAATTTGTATGCAGACTTTTCATCACCACTCGAGGTGACTTCCTCAGTGCGCTGTAGGGTCAAACGTAATCCGCTGGTTTGGCCGTCGATTTGTGATTGATTAGCAAGTGACTTTTGAATTGGCCCTCTCAATCTGTGCTCCGTGACCATTCGTCTACCCAGCTTCTCTGGTGAAAATGTGCGTTCCATAGGATGGTTTTGTCCCGGTTGTTGCGGCTGTGTTATTAATGGGTTTATTAACTGCTTTCGACGGATTTTAAGCTGTTTTAATTTTCTCCGTCTTAGCGTTTCGTAAACCGGGTCAATCTCGACATGCATGTTTATCGAGTGCTTCGTCGAGTACCATGCCTCGAGGAACTCTCTTCCTTTTTGTGTCTCTCCTTGTGCTAGGATTTCTGCGTTGTTCCAGGCAATCGTCCTAGTGTATCAGAATGGCTCAGATTCGTCCAGCTGGAATCCACGATGCAAGATTATGAAAACGGTCACCTTCTACAGCTTCAGATATGCTTCCTTCTCAACAGAATGTACGCAGCAGGCTGACAGTTAATGATAGTCGTCAATGTGAAACAGCAAAACAGTGTCCATCACGAGCACGTTCAAAGCCATATCACTAATGTAATGCTCTTGCATTCCGTTTCAACTCAGCTGACTATTATGTTCACTCAGAGTGTTCTCACTGCCACCATGACTAAAGTCTCTCCGTAATGTAAGACTCAGAAATTTAAGAGATAACCTAAAGAAATGGGTTGTGTTGCCGGAACAATTTAACTGTCTCTTATGAAAGAACCGCCAGAGCCATTCAATTCATTGCTTGTCGGAGATACCGGGAAATCAAACCTTTCCTCCCTAACATGAGGAATATACCTCATGATTCCAAATGCGGTCTCAGTACAGAAATCGTTACAGCTCCATTTATGCTCACTTTCAAATTAAAATGACAGAGTTATCAAATATCCGGATCCTGATTTCATTTTCCAGATGATCGACATATATTCCTACTAATATACTTCATCGTTGATGGCAATGATGAATTGAATGCGTGCTGAGGAATTTCTACTAGCATAAATAGGTCCATCTTTTCCTAATTGCAACAGATCCTTTACCATAAATAGATTAATGCGTTTGTTCAAAACAGCTATTTACCTGATGCCATCTGGTACACAAAATGTTGTCATTCATGCTGACAAAACGCCAACTGGAGAATATATATGCAAAGATGCAAGCTTGCATTAAAAGACGAAGTTGCAATGGTTATAGTCGTAAAACATTTCCATCCAAGATATTGTCATTCATTGATGAAACTATCAGCTGGGAAAAGTTGTCGAAACTAACAGACGCTACCATGCTCTGCCGCATCCTAGCATTTTTCGGATGGTGCTGATGCAAATCACTGCAACGTCAAAATGATAAATCCAGTCCTCGGCGAAGAAAGAATTAAGAAATACAATAAAATAAAATTTTGGTTATTGTGCTTAATGATTTGCTAGAGTGAAGACAATTATGAATCAGATAAATATTTGCTCTGAAAAATAGGTTTATCTGTGAAATGCAGTTGTGAACTACGGGAACGCAACCGGTTTTGGAATACTCTTAATTTTTCTTTATACATGTGCAGGTATTTCACGTCATATGCATGAGTAAGCAATTCCGTATATATGGCATTACGGGCGTTCCGACTTGTTCATCACACTCACATGTGAAACAAATTTGGTCGATATAAAATAGCCCTTGTTTCTTAGGCAGCCCTAGGCGAATAGGCGTGACAGTACAGCACGTGCTTCCAGACAGAAATGAAATGTATGATGGACTACTTGATAAAACACGAGGCGGCTATGTCTGTTCAATGCTGGAGGAATTCAGTGGAATGGTAAAAGCGAGCACTGCCACAGGCACGTATAAACATAAGACTGTACTAAAAACGGTTGCAACGAAATCGACCATGGCATATGCATTGAAATATCTGATCCTGACATTGTCAATGACTTTCATGCAGTTGGGACTAAATATTATGATACAGGGAACCTGCGATTCACTGAATCCAAGTTTCGCATGTATGACAGTCAATTAATGCTTGCAGCGATACCCTCCAGTATGGTTATGCAACACATTTACAGGAAATGACGTGTACCCCACATCCATAAGTGGATCGGCGGAAGACGGCGGTAACATAGTCACTATACAAATGCGAAACTGTGCGATCGGGGTCGCTAACGCATGAGTTGTTCCATCTTCTTCATTAATATTACAACGTACAAGGTGCACATATAGGTGGAATGATGCAACTCCGTCAAGTCCATCAAATACATATGTACATACTTGTATAAGTGCATCGTCATGGCAGTTTTTAATCTGGAACCAGACCGAAGTGCTTGAATACAGTTGTACATATAGATGAAGTCGCTCAGTATGTGGCTGTACGACACATTAGCAGCAATGAAGTTGTATGGCGCATTCATTGCATTTCCGATACCTAATTGTAGTCCGGCTGCCGTTCATCTAGAGGTACATTTAGTGAATAGACAACGCGTTTATTTCCTAGCTGTAAATCTTCAATAAATGGCCCTGAATCCGCCGGCTACAATGTAAACTGCCTCCTTCATGTTATGTCCGCATGACGTGTTTGCGTATCAACTGCTATATTCCGATATGCCTACGCATTATACATAGAATGTGAGTAGATAATCATTTGTACAACGTAAAAGAGGTATGAGGGTCGACGTATAAACTGACATCTTCAAGGAAACTACCATAGGCAGACTATGCACCGTGCATTCCAAACGAATTGAATGCTTTTCTCAGCGCATGTTTTTGTTGAGTCTGCCTGATCGTCGGTCTTTCCAGTAATTGAGAATTTCCAACCGCGTTACATATGTCATGTCCCTCAGTGCAAGTCATGCATTAAATTTCTTGCAAATCGACCGACTCTAGGATGGATGTGTTATTGACGTGTGCAATACGTCACATCCAAAACCGGTTCGCGAATTGCTTGCAATCAGTTTTACCGCTTGCGCATCTTCTTCTGCGATCAAGCTCTGGGAGTAATCTAAATGGCATATGACTGAAACTATTGCCCGTCGAATAAGCAACGAAATTGTCAACAGGATCATGAAATTTTTAGCAGAACTATATAACAAAACAGTGATAATGAACGAACATTCTAGCATTAACATGTCAAAAATGCTCTAAATCTGCTGCTGCTTCGTTTGATGTCAAATTGCGTCGTGGACTAAATCACAACACGGGCGATCTTTCCTCGTATGCCCAATCCAACATTCCTAGTTTAATACTTAAACAGAAGACATTTGCGATGCAACAATGCAAACGGTTAATGACGCGGTCGAAACAACCTCCTTCTTGCATGCGCCTGGAGAAACTGGCTAATCGTCCCTTGATATATTGGTTATCGCAGCAGTTAAATCGCAACATAACGTGGCCTTATCTCTCGCATTCTGCGGAGCAGCTGCGCTATTGCTACTCGGTGGAATAACTCCTTATTCCGTTTTGAAATTGCCATTGAACATGTAATTCATTGAAACTTTCACACGCAACATTTCTATATCGTCCAGCATAGGGATAGTATAACAACAGTGCAGACTTATTATTCGGAATGAATAAACAATGGTACACAAATTTTCGCTGGATGCACTTGATCAGTAATTGCAAGACCTCCTTGGAAATATCACGTCATTTAGGAACGGGTTATTGTTGCTTGTATTAGAGTTCTGGCAAACATTACCTGTAATTATCGAGCGACACCAGCGGCCAAAAGAAATGCTTGTCTGAAATACCCCTCGCTGTGACGTCACGTTTGGACGTCCAAGTTAAATGTAAGCATGTGTGTTCAGCTTCAACATCATCACCTAATTAAAGTAGGCTCACTTAAATTACCAGCTATTGGAGATGAAGATTTACCCGTTTGTCTGACCTCTGGAAGTATTTTCTTGCCTCGTAACTTCTGCAGTTATGTGACGTGAACAGAAGAAATGTTTGTACAAGTATTTTGTATATTCAAACCAAGCGTCTGAACCACGATCGGCTAAGGGAACCAGATATTCTGGTGGCAGCGAAAAAGATGGTTGATGAACTTAACCTTAGTATTCAGTCTAACAAGCGACGCAGTAACATAAGTCTTTCGAGACTGTGTTGGAACCATATGAAACGGTTGATTATACGGCACCATTGCTGATTTCACACAAGCTACCAGAGATGCCACCACACGTACTTGAATTGCAAATGGGCACACTAATTATCCTGTTGCGAAATACCAAACAGTAACGGCACGCGGCTTGCAGTGGAAGGATTACTTAGCAACGTCGTACAGACAAGAAGCTTGAACGGACCTTCCAAAAGTGAAATATCCTCATTACTCGCTTTCCGGTGATTCATACTGATGCGCCATTTTAATTAAGGAGACTGCAATTCTCCATTCTTTCGGCCTTTGTAATCACAATCAACAAAGCTCAGGAACAGACTTTTATCGTGTGGCGGTTCGACTGCTTCGCATATGTTGCGTGTTCTAGCGTCAACTAACTTATCCATCTCCATATATGCATATAGAACATAAAAACAAAAACACTCCGTCTACTCGCAAGAGTTGGAAAACTCATTCCATTTCACAGGTGTGATTTGTATTTTCTAACAATTTCATTCAACCAGAAACGGTAACAACAACAAAAGTTTTATGCCCATAAGGTATCCTGAAACCATGCTCTTTGCAAAGGTACGAATTTCCTTTTCTTTCATAGTGATGTAAGCAGACTTATCAACAACACCGCATTTGCATTCACAATCAACAATGCGCAGAGCAAGTCTTTCGAAGTGTGCAAGTTCGAGCTACGCACGGACTGTTATTCACATGGACAGTTATATGCAGCGTGTGCTACAGTCGGCAAAACTGACCGCCTCCATACCCGCACAAAAGTGAGAATGTTATTTACTTTTGGCTTCATTTAACTACACGGAGCCACAGCGACCCCATTGCAATTTAAGACCAGCAATTCCATTTTCGGTTGGGGTTTGCAACCAAATTCAATAAGGGCAGAGCCAGTCTATCAAGGGGTGTTTTATATCGACGCACCGACTTTTTTCTCACATGGACAACTACCTGCAGAGTGTTCAATTCCGGTGAATTTGAGAAAAGCAATATGTGCACAGACAGCGCTAAACCACAAAAATTTGTATACCCACAAGAGTTGTGAAAATACATCTACCACATAAGTTATATTTTTCTTTACATTCGTTGTCATGTACACACACTGGGCCACAGCAAATCGTGACTGGAAAGAGGTAGTATGTCACTTAATATATAGGTATATAAATATATATATATACCCGGAAGTGAACTGACTACTGGTTGATTCTGAAGAGATTTACACCACCGTGCGCATCCCAGGTTGCAAATCTGGGGCAAAGTCCTTGTGAAGTTAACTGTGAATAATTTCGGCTGTTTCCAGGCGAGATGAATAAGCAATTGCGAACAATAATCTGCAGTGTCCTAGAGCGTGAGGGTTTTAAGCTAGTGACGTGGTTCCCCTTTAAATACCATAAGGGCTCCTAAGACTCTGTCAAAGCCAATGTGATCGGCTATAAAGTCAATGATCACTCAGTTCTGGTCAGGAAATGAATACTTAACGGAGGGCACAATCCCTCCAAATTATCGAAGCACGGCGAGCAATTTCTCTCTTCGTTAAATAACATTCACAACCCAAGACTGCTAACGCTGAGCTCTAGCAGCTTCTCCGGGAAGATCGCAAGGCCTGCTGGACGCAGTGCATCATTTAGATGGAGCATGCCGCTACCTCGGGAAATTTTCCCAAGCTTTTCTTCCGGATCCGGTCTACTGTCGGAAAGACAATTGTAAGCACAGTTTTATACGCAACCTGTGACGAGCTAATTCACTGACAAAAACACCTAATCAAACGTAGGGCTGTGCATTTTGGCCAGCAGCAGTTTATTTGACTAACCGTATGAATGAGTTCCCATTCTGGAGTCCAGAGCCCTTCCTGGTGTGTAGATGCGTGGCTGAAGTTGCCCAAGAGCTTCGCCTCCTAAAGCGCTACGACGCATTTGGTCCTGAAAACATGCTACTGGCTCTTTTCAAAGATGACGGCCCATTGCTATTTTAGGAGTTAACTTCTCTTTTCCAAAAGATCTGGTCAGTAAAGTTATCCAATCTGGTTGGAGCATAGCGGATATCTTGACTGTCTTCAATTGAATGCAACAAGCATAGGAAGATTAGTCTCATTTGTGTTGTTTTCAAGGTGCTCGCAGCACTCTCTCTAAGGTGGCTCAGATTAGGACGCTAACAGAGCATAGATGAAAAGCGAGCTGAGTTCCGCTCATCTCGATGTTGCATCGAGCACATCTTTAAAATCCCCCAAATAAGTGAGCGTCGTAATATATTCAGCCGGCCAACCATGGATACCATCATAGTTACACGAGCCGCGTTTGACTCAGTCGACAGACCTGCTCTCTGGAGTTGTCTACTGAAAATGGAAGTGCCTGAGAATAATCTGAACATACTACCAGCCATCCACACTCTAACCTCGTACCGAGTTCTGGTGTACGACGGACTTCTGCACCCCATTGGTATTACCAGTGACGTAAGATACGTTTTACCTGCATCATCTTTACTGCGCAAATTCTCTATAGACGAAATCCTTGAGTGTGCTTTGCAGAACTGCGAACCGTTGGTGTCCAGCTTCTTCCGGTGATAGACTAAAGGATTTGAAGTATGCAGACGACATCGCCGTAAACTGACATATCCCGTATATTTTGTAGAGGACTGTCTCCCATTTTGGAATGAGCGCCTCACCATCGAGATGCGAGATTTTCCTGCAAGACCAGCTTGGAGTTGCTCCTAACCTTAACAAAATAGGCTATTCTTTGAAAGTGGTGGACAAGTATTTTACCTTGGTAGCTGCCACAGCGCTAATATTTTAGCGGATGTAGTCTCTTTGCGCGTCTACGAGGCTCGGTGTGTCTTCACAAATCTCCGCTATGTCTGACGTCCAGGTGATCTGAGTCTATGCACGAAAGGTCAAGTTTAGATTATTACTGTGAGAGAGGTTCAGATCTATGGCTGCGAGACTTAGTCTGGTCGCAGAAAGTATTTGGAGGGGCTGTCTGTTTTTGATCACCGCTGCATTCGGAGCATGGTAGTGTACGATGGCAACATCACAATCTGAATAAAGATGTCCGACAATAGATCAGACAGATTTGCCAGCCACTAAGAAGCCCAATTTCTCTGCGCACACTTCAGTGGCTTAGTCATGCGCTTTCCTCGCCTGCCAATCGCCTACCTCATCGTTCCCCATCCGCGCAAGTAGAAGACGACCGGAAGCATAAGCAAAGGAACCAACATCCAACATGGAACAGGAGAATGAAGGAGTTAACGTCAAGTTTAGCAGAGTTCTGGCGCTGTCGGCTCAAACGCTGGAGTTTGGGGGAACGAGAATACACACATTTGGAAACCCAATGATGTGGCAACATTCGGGCAAAATGGCAAAATTTTAGACTCCATATTGCCATAAACAAAGGTTTCGCCCTCCATCAACATACGTATATTTTCTATTCCATAAGTTGTGGCACTATGGCAGTTAAACTACTGGCCGTGTGTCATAGATAGATATATATATGTGAGCACAAAATGGGCGGAGGCTGGTAGTGGCTAGATCCCGACTTATAGTCTAACCACTGCTGCTACTGTTGAGTCCTATGCCCATGGATCTATTTATGCTAATAGAAATTCCTCAGCGCGCATTCAGTTCATCATTGCCATCAGCGGCGGAAAATGACCGCCAGCTGACCACCCGGAAACCCACTAACCCGAGACCCGGTTTGCCGGCCGCTCGCCTGATTTTGAGGTCTTTGATGACCTCCCTTAGTTTCAGCCTATCGGCCAACGGTAGGTCCGGCTGAACGCTAATATTTGTACCTTTCAGCTTAAATCCGAACCGCATGAGAGCGCTGCGTTCCTCCGAGGTAGATAGCACCACACAAAGTAGCCGCAGTCGAGGCTTTGGTATATTAACTGGGACGTTCCCCAGTCTAATCAGCTCCCTGACAGTAACGCCTGGAAAACCAGGCGGAAGAATTCCGTTACGCACATTTTAAACCATTGAGCGTCATCCACCATGCGAGCAGCAGGAAGGACAGCATTAGATTCAGCCGCGTTACGGAATATAACGCTACTTTCCGTGAAAGAATCGCCAGGGCGTGGTGTACTAACCCCACGGGTCTTTGCTTTGATACTTGGGGCAGGTGGCTTCACCAGTGGTTATGGGACTGTCTTTAGTCCCTCCGATGAGTTAGCAATGGCAGCGCATGTTTTCGCTCCATTGTCGATGTCTTACTTTTGTTACAGTCATCGATTCCACCGAAAGGTTTTATGGCAGATTTGGTCTCCTTTTTCTTCATGGTAACGGGAGCAGGTTCCCGTGAGGCTTTTGCGCTTTGAGAAAAAGCAAGCAAAACTTCAGAACATGCCTTCTCGGTGAGAACCGAGATTACCGGCAACTTCGGCTGACAAGTAGTGCGTGTTGGAATCATCGCCTTAGCACAACCGTCAGACGACTTGCCAAGTAACGACACTTGGCTTGTTTCCGGTGCCGAGACAACTATAACTCCATGTTTAGTAGAGAGCTTACAGGGTTTTCTGGATCTCTTTCGCTTTACTCGAAGGGACCCTTGAACTAGTGATTCGGCGTCGGTCAGGGTAGCTTTATATAGGACATCCGAAGCTGCTCCATTTTTGGTCGGTAGCCATCTGGGCCGCTGATATAATGATTGGTGCCACAAGCTGTTCATCAGTATAAGCGATCAAATCTGCGTTGTTGGGAACCGGAAGCATTTTCATGAGCAGATCAATATTAAAGCGAAGAGCTGAGCGCATCGAGAACAGACGCTCTACTTTTCGCAGCCGGGTATCAAGAGATTCGTCTCTGGTACGAAAAGAAGCGCGGCTTTGCCGGCGCCACAAATGAAAAGCAACATTTCGCTGGAGGCCAGAGCTGCGTACCGCTCGGTATTCAGGTCCATACAAAGCTGATGGTACCATCGGTTTCAGATATCGCACTACATACCGCCGGAATGGTTAGATACTTGTATACTGCGGCTTGGAATGCCACAAAATCTGATGACCTCAGAATCCCATCCAAAAGGAAAAGAGCCTCGGTGCATTACGAGAATGACAGAGTGGAAAACAGAATGAAATTATAAACAAGTAAAAAATAGTTAAACGTCCTCAACAAATAAGGCGATCATTGGGTGCAAAACGGGATGAAAATTGGAAAAAATTACCAGTAAGCCCCAAAGACGCTTTGACCAGAACAGATTTAATCGATAAAAGATATATTGGATCAGAGGAAATTGGACAATAGTCAAATTCCGTTGCAAGTGTTAATTCAAAAACAGTTTTCCAATATACGTAGTTAAAAAGCTCGGTCAGAACGGCACTCCAAAAAGCGAGTTGCCGCGTAGCACACAGAGAGCAAACGTGCAATAATTGTTTTTCATCTGTGATTCAGCAACATTTAGTCGCACTCCTTTGGATCCATACTTATTCGTCGTGCTTTTACAAGCTCTAATTTGTGACACAAGTTCCCCGAGTATACTCCAGTGCTTCCTACATTTACACTGAATTCTAAATTCCGGGCAGTGTTTCGCCGATATCCATACTCCAAAAGTTGCCTAACTGCAAACATCGGAGACATTGTTTGGTCTCACTCGATAGAGAATTTTAACCGCCTTCGAATGAACTGTCACTCGTTCAAATCCAACATTGCCTGGTGCAGCTACAGGTCTGAAAGCAAATTCACCAGGCGCAATCCATAGGCTTAAGCACGAAAATTCTCAATCACACCTTCGTGTATTCTGCCCCAAGTTCAAGCTGACTCATTCGACTGGCGCGCCAGACAGGGCAGTCTGCAAGCACCCAGCTGCAACTTGAACACTGTGACCTTACCGACAACGTCAGTAAAAGAACGACTTTTTAATCTAGAGGGTAAATCATTCAATTGCTTCGTAACATTTACTCAACATGCATGATCTCTACTG
This sequence comes from Dicrocoelium dendriticum, assembly GCA_944474145.2. Taxonomy (NCBI): domain Eukaryota; kingdom Metazoa; phylum Platyhelminthes; class Trematoda; order Plagiorchiida; family Dicrocoeliidae; genus Dicrocoelium; species Dicrocoelium dendriticum. Next base: position 58,270,989 of record OX104071.1, on the reverse strand, counting down.
TGCCACAGACGAAAGACCTATGTTAATCATGTTCAAAACTGGTTAAGGGGGGCATTTTGTGTCGTAACTGTTGCAAGTTCTTCCATGCGAGATGCCCCCGAGTTAAACATAGTCGGGCCAAGTTATTAAACAAACCAGACTCTCGATGGTTCTGTGTAGAATGCACATCGATCACACTGATAAAAAGCGTGCTCCTATTATCTCAGAAGTAAGATCAGCTACTAGCCAAGTTTGAGGAAATGGTGACCACTAAACTCACTACGGTTGGGGTAAGCATAGCGGACTGTGCAACCCAATCCTCCCCTTTTGATTGCCGCTATATTTCGCGAAGAATTTCTAATTACTCCGTAAGCAACACGACACCTAGAGTCCAGAACATAAACAGCTGTGCCAATACCACACGTAGCTCACATGTGACTAAAGCGGTTCCCAGTTTGATCGGAGTAACTACACGTAAGACTACATCCAAACTCCCGATGGAGTGCGTAGAAAAAGAGTAAGCCGGTACTAGCGAAAGTTGGGTTACGTTCACCTCCAACAAGAGCCGTCATTTAAAATTAACATCATCCCTCACTGGATCGGAAACTGAGGATCGTAACGGAGTATTCCTAGTGCAAGCACCACCGGTTTCCTGTGGTACATCTCCGAGTAATTCAATCACTAACCACGACATGTCGAAAGGTGTAAAGAAACAACTACCTGTACTGAGCTTACTGTGCTCCAATATCCCAGAATCAAAGTCGACATCGATAAGAGGCAGGCAGTTGGATGACCTCAACCGGTGGGATGTTATTAGTAACCTAATCGGAGTTGTACTGAAACCTGTACACTTAGTGCGTATTACACGACACCCCAACTCTAAACATTTCGGAGAACCAAGACTACTATGCGTTGTGCTGAACTCTATCACTGAAGTAGAATCAGTACTACTGTTGACAGGTGGTCTCAGAAATGAACGCAGCACCATCCGTATCTTTCCAGACATTCCAGGGGCAAGCGTTATCGAGTTAACTGCACCTTAGCGGGTTACCGGAAGGAAACTTCAACCAGAAACCTTACTTCTTCACGGGGTTCCTGAAACTGAAGCATATGATGAGCATAAAGTAACAACCCATGGTAGAGAACAGTGGTATTATATTCGTGAAACACTCTCCTTGGATGATGTGTTAACGAAATCCGTGTCACGACTGCGTACCTCACCGAACTACAAAGGAAGTGGCCCGAGAGTGTGGAAGGTGGTCCTTCAGTCAAAGCATATGGTAGCACGGATGCTAAAAACTGGTACATGTTCCGTTGCAGAATACCATCTGAGCTTCGGCTGAAGACAGTCAGCGGTATGCCTCCTAGAGATGATATGTCAATTAAAGAACCAAACACGACGGGATCTATGGAAGAACAATGCACAAGTAATGTGACGAATAAGCTCGTACAAACTGTAGAAGATGATATGGACCAGACACCTTACACTGTACGTCGGAGAATAGACACGGGATTAACTAAATGGACGATGAATATGACGTTAATCCATTCACCAAGTACACATCGAAAAAACGATTAATCGCCGGTCATTCACTTGTCCGCGAAACTTAACGTATGGGTTGAACTACCTCCGAAACATTGAATATTTCTGAGTAACCAGTGGGGACAGACATACTAAGCAGCACAGGCAGCGGTGTATAGTGATTGCTAACGGCGACCTGATGGTGGCTTATTCAGCTGCCTAACTATGGTGGCGTATACAGGCAATCTTCTAACTTGTATTCCGCAGTCACTGAGAGCTGAGGGAGTGAGGCCGGCCTGTATTTGCTGTTGGTCAGGTATGCGCCGTGGCTTGGACACTGCGCACCCAAACCTGAATGAACAATGGCTGTTACGCGGTTAGACAATTTTGTCCGATTGTTATTGCGACGATCATGGGGGACATTGTTCCCATTTACGTTGGTAGACCAACCTGAAGCTGAACCACGAGAGTTCTATGTTTGCTTACTTTTATCACAGTTAATGACTAAACATAAACTAAGAGAATTCCAACTGTGTCGTTGACACGACATTAGTGAGGGTTCCTTTGTCTCCACCACCATGACCGTCTTTGTTATTCAATTATCGCTTTAGCGTCTCCATAGGAACCTGTGTATTCATAGGATAATTAGGCTTTACTTCCGTGTGGTCGCCTATACGTGTTCAGATGATTTGACAAGTGGCTCTGCGAATGGCACCATTAGAAGCACAGTGAATGCAGATGAAACCTCCCTATAACGTGCATGGACTGGAATGTTATCCTCATGAAATCGGCATCACTCAACAAAGAAACACCTAAAGGGGCAGCAGTGACTACCGTATTTATACATGCCCCGCTTCTACATAGTGGGAACTTGTTGTTCATCCAAGCACCATTGGAAGAACTGTGACAGTGGTTCAGCTAGCGTGTTGGCCACAGCCTTCAGTGCCTTCGGGCGGATGTTGTCTGCTCCCGGAGTAATATGCTCACGCAGTGAGAGTAACTTCCTTAGCATAACAGATGGGTTGAAAAATACTTGCGTAAACGGTGGAGTCGAAAATGTGCATGATATTGTGAGACATGCTGAGGTTGCGAGTTCGAAAATTGGGATGTATTGTAGCCGCAGGGCATTAGCTGCTTCTTCGGCTCTTTGTACTCTACCGCCTACGGCGAAAAGTTCAGGGATTCCATGCTTCACTTTACGCAGATTATTGCATGTCTATATCGCAGTTTGTTCTTTACCATGAATATTTACTCTAGGCACTGTTGATATGTTATTTGGTCCTCACGGACAATTGTAGTGCAATGGTTGCGAACGGTTAGGAAATTGCCTCAAGTCTATGAGTCGGGGTTATTCTTGTAGATACGCCATGCTGCATCACTGATCGCGAGATATTTTCGAGTCCTGCTCCTTAGAATTGAAGGCATTTTTTGCGGGACGAAGGGGCTTGGTCTCTGATGTTCACTTGAGAATGTCGATGAATCTATGCACGAACTCTGCCCAAACCTTGTCAGGGGGACTGTTGTTTGAGAATTCTCTAGCCGCTGCGTCGACGAGTTCTTTCATTAAATGGTAACGTGTGATTGTATGAGTTAATTCCGTGTGTTCAGACGGATATTCTACACAACACACATAGTTGAACGCTTTTACTACATTGTCACTGAGACCTAATGGACTATCCATCAATAACATGTTAACCATGAGCACTTCATTCGTGAGCACAAGGTCAAATATGGACGGTTTCTTTGCTGTCCTGAATCTAGTGGACGTGGTGACAAGATTGTACAAGGGAATATTAGCGATCAGTTCATACAAGTCTGTTTTGAACTGCTCAATGGGCGACGACAGCTAGGAGATATGCGTCGTAGTATCTTAGCCGAAGACGACACCAGAGTGAGCCGGTAACGTGTGTTTCCAGACCATCAACTATTATATATTGCAGATCGCAGCGGTCGTAGAATAGGACCCCAACTAATCTGCTGGGGCAGTCGTTTCGGTTGAGTGGTATTCCGGCTATCTCAACCTCAGCATCAGTCACTGTTTGGTGTAACCATGTTTCGGTAAAAGACATTAGGTCCCAAACATTTGCAATATGAAGTAGTCGAAGTTTGGTAATTTCAATGAGGAGCCTTGGGCGTTAGTGTACCCACATGAAAGTTTCTCAGATTTAAGTAAATTTTCGGAGGTTGTATAACTCATACGTTAAGTTTTGCCGACAAGTGAATGACCGGCGATTAATCGTTTTTTCGATGTGTACTTGGTGAATGGATTAACGTCATATTCATCGTCCATTTAGTTAATCCCGTGTCTATTCTCCGACGTACAGTGTAAGGTGTCTGGTCAATATCATCTTCTACAGTTTGTACGAGCTTATTCGTCACATTACTTGTGCATTGTTCTTCCATAGATCCCGTCGTGTTTGGTTCTTTAATTGACTTATCATCTCTAGGATGCATATCGATGACTGTCTTCAGCCGAAGCTCAGATGGTATTCTGCAACGGAACATGTACCAGTTTTTAGCATCCGTGCTACCAAATGGTTTGACTGAAGGACCACCTTCAACACTCTCGCGCCACTTCCTTTGTAGTTTGGTGAGGTACACAGTCGTCACACGGATTTCGTTAACACATCATACCAGCAGAGTTTTTCACGAATATAACACCACTGTTATTTAACATGAGTTGTTACTTTATGCTCATCATATGCTTCAGTTTCAGGAGCCCCGTGAAGAAGTAAGGTTTCTGGTTGAAGTTTCCTTCCGGTAGTCCGCTAAGGTGCGGTTAACTCGATAACGCTCACCCCCTGGAATGTCTGGAAAGATACGGATGGAGCAGTGCACCTTTCTAAGACTATCCGTCGACAGTCGTACTGAATATAAATCAGTGGTGGAGTTCAGCACAACGCATAAAAGTCTTGGCTCTCCGTAATGTTTAGAGTTGAGATGTCATGTAATACGCCCTAGGTGTACAGGTTTCAGTACAACTCCGATTAGGTTACTAATAACATCCCACCGGTTGAGGTCATCCAACTGCCTGCCTCTTATCGATGTCGACTTTGATTCTGGGATATTGGAGCACAGTACGCTCAGTACAGGTAGTTGTTTCGTTACACCTTTCGACATGTCGTGGTTAGTGATTGACTTACGCGGAGATGTACCACAGGAAACCGGTGGTGCTTGCAATAGGAAAACTCCGTTACGATCCTCAGTTTCCGATACAGTGAGGGACGATGTTAATTTTAAATGACGGCTCTTGTTGGAGGTAAACGTAACCCAACTTTCGCTAGTACCGGCTTACTCTTTTGCTACGCATTCCATCGGGAGTTTGGAAGTAGCATTACGTGTAGTTACTCCGATCAAACTGGGAACCGCTTTAGTCACATGTGAGCTACCTGTGGTATTGGGACAGCTGTTTATGTTCTGGACTCTAGGTGTCGTGTTGCTTACGGAGTAATTAGAAATTCTTCGCGAAATATAGCAGCAATCAAGGGTGAGGATTGGGTTGCACAGTCCGCTATGCTTACCCCAACCGTAGTGAGTTTAGTGGTCACCATTTCCTCAAACTTGGCTAGTAGCTGGTCTTACTTCTGAGATAAGAGGAGCACGCTTTTTATCAGTGTGATCGATGTGCATTCTACACAGAACCATCGAGAGTCTGGTTTGTTTAATAACTTGACCCGACTATGTTTAACTCGGGGGCATCTCGCATGGAAGAACTTGCAACAGTTACGACACAAAATGCCCCCCTTAACCAGTTTTGAACATGATTAACATAGGTCTTTCGTCTGTGGCACAGTAGAGATCATGCATGTTGAGTAAATGTTACGAAGCAATTGAATGATTTACCCTCTAGATTAAAAAGTCGTTCTTTTACTGACGTTGTCGGTAAGGTCACAGTGTTCAAGTTGCAGCTGGGTGCTTGCAGACTGCCCTGTCTGGCGCGCCAGTCGAATGAGTCAGCCTGAACGTGGGGCAGAATACACGAAGTAGTGATTGCGAATTTTCGTGGTTCAGCCTATGCATCGCGCCTGGTGAATTTGCTTTGAGACCTGTAGTTGCAACAATCAATATTGGATTTAAACGTGTGACAGTTCGTTCGAAAGCAGTTAAAATTCTCGACCGAGTGAAACCAAACAATGTCTCCTATGGATGGAGTTAGGCAACTTTTGGATTTTGGATATCGGTGAAACATTGCCCGGAATTTAGAATTCAGTGTAAATGTAGGAAGCACTGGAGTATACTCGGGAAACTGGTATCACAAATTAGAGCTTGTAAAAGCACGACGAATAAGTATGGATCCAAAGGAGTGCGACAAAATGTCGCTGAACCACAGTTAAAAACCACGATTGCACAAGTGTGCGTTTAGCACGCAAGTTCTCTCAAGGTCACAAATTGATGTACTGGACCTTAGGTCTCTCATTTCGAATTCACAGAACGGAATAGGTGGCGGACTGTCAGTTAACTTGGGAGTAACATGGAGACACCTCTAATTTGGTTACGCTCCTGGTGATCGGAAGGACCGAAATCAATTTCAAAGGAAACTGCGGTGTCAGTAATGACTGCAGATCGCAATGCAAACATATGGTGGATCCACCAAGCTCCACCTTCATTACTATGATGTTTAAACTATATACATACAAACACGTTTATATATACACTTACATCTGTTTAACATACGCGAATGTTTAGACAATGCTGCTGCACTTTGTCGTTGCAGTTTTGCCAGAACTAGCTGACTAAGAATGCTTAGGTCATTAGTAAATCCAAATGCCCAGCAATTCAGCATCAATTGCAGCAAGAAACTTTGTAATATTAGTATCACTGTAATCGGATAACACAGCAATCGCCGCAGTGTGAAGCTTACGAAGGCACTACGGCCGCATTACGTCTGCACAATAACAGCTTTGGACAAGCACGATTGGTAAAATTAATTGCATATGGTTACCAGCTACTAAGAAAACAAGAGGACGCTTGACTAACTCAATGGTTGATATTTAAAAGTTGTTAATTCACTGAGAGTTTTTTCCACCATTTGTTTTGAAACACTATTGATCCGCCAAACAGTTGTTTCTAAGCTGTAGTGCACTTTGTGCAAAAAATTGCAGTCCATATTATCCTTGACGAAATCACTTGTGTTTCTTGTAACTCTCAGGGTATACTTACGGCCACGGCGTTAAATTCTAAGTTGCATAGGCCAATCGTGCAGGAATATTTTGCTTCAATTTGCCAGGACCACTTTTTGTATAGTAGAAATGTATTAGTTGAAAATGTGAACGCTAGGTGTACATGGTGTACTACCTTATCCTCACAGAATACTGCAGCACTTCGACTGCGTTATGCCACAAAACTTTCCCAGCGTTCAGGTAAAGTACGGCGCTTTAAGCGTGCCAAATCACTTGTAGCATTGACAAGGATTCTCGATTTATGCTTCTAATAAACATAGGTTTCTCAATGAAATAAAACGGTTTTGTTCACAAAGCATTTGCTATCAGGTTGTTTGAACTTCTGACCAACTGTATTCAGGGACACTAGTAAACACACTGCACACTTGCAAACCAAGGAGGAGAATAATTAAGAATGCTATTGATCTAACTTATGCCACTTCATATACGCTGGTCTGTTTGATATGCTTTAAGACCATTATCAGATCTACTGCAGAATCAACAGTATTCCACATAAACCCTCGCCTTTTTCTGAGCTTCCGCCTGAGAGTGGCCATTTTTGCATCAGGCAAATCACCGAATCAGTTTTCCAACACAGTCCAAAGAGCATAGTGCAAGTAAAAAGTCTTAAAACCAATCTCTTCACCAACAGGAAACATGCAATCCAGCATTTGTTGAAAAGAAGGGAGCTATTGTATTCATATTTCCTAAACGCTAAAGAACCTTTATGTCTTTTAATGATGATCGGTCCTTAAACAATACCAGGTTCCATTGCATTTACGAATCATACGCAGCAGTATTACAATGAAGTGTGTATGTCGTATTTGCAGTTTGTTGCTGACTCAGTGCGATTACTTTTCACATATCAAATTCTCAACCAATAAGCAACAGCTTCCACGTCAAGGAGAAGGAAGAGTTTCAATGTAGTCCTGAGGACCACCAAGGTGTGAAAAGCGGATAAAGCTGATGTGCTTAGGTTCCACTAACATGAATCGGCGCACTGCGGACATTCACAACCCGAAAGTTTTAACAGTTTATGACTCATCGTGGCACATACATTACCGCAACTTAAATGTCAAGTGAATTAACCGAGTCAGTTAAATGATGTTGTGATACCGATTTTAAATGGAATCATGGACAGAACCCGGACTTCGCGTGGATTTTTGACAAGCACAATAATGATAAGTGTAATTATTCAAAAATTTATTCTGATGCAGACGATGTACCTAATGCAAAGGTGGTATTAATCTGCTTTTGCAATATATTTCGTAAATGCTCTTAAGGCTTAATACTACCTGCATAAATCAGTGTTGCGGTTACTTAAATATTGCAGTGCTAAAAGTCTGTAAGCATGAATTTACACATCTCACCACATTCGCGCCGTTCCCGCAGTAATATCATCGTGGAACTTAGGGAATCACAAACTGCACATCAACATTAGTGGCGTCAAAGAAAATCTACACGGCCAGTCAGTAAACAAGATGTTCCGGGATATGAAAACTATCTACCGCAAGCATTGTGTGGGTATCGCGCAGCCGTTTGTTATCTGGAAGGAAAATATGCACTTAAAACCGTCCCGTCATTTCTAGGCGCAACGAACGTTTCCAGATGAAAATAAGGTTAGTATCCGACACACAGGCCCCGCAAGTACTCGGTAATCGACCGCAATGCATCAATAAACAAAATACTTTCTAAATATAAATCAAAACTCTTAGATAACATAAGTACATTGATAGCAGTATGTGACTTTCTTCACTCCATAAGAACGTGGAAACATGAATCTAGTGTCGCACCTGCTGCATCAAGTCTTATTCTAAGTGTTCCGCGCTCAAACCAAACCAGTTGGAGAAGCGCAATAGCATAGCATGTTCTCTGTGCTTATGTGCTTTATGTACGACAGCCTACTGGTGAATATTGCAGCTAAAATATGTAGGATAAGCGACAATGCTTAGGCAAATGAGTAACAACGAAAGTTTATTATAAATAGTGCATGGCAAAGGGCAAGCCACAGGCATTTGCATTAGGCTTCGCCTAAAAATTGTGCAGGAATGCTTACAGAGCGTTAAAAATTTGTCACCTGTGACTGCCAAACACGGAAACACAATTTGCACAAATACATTCCAAACAAACGCGGCCGGCCCGACTGTAAAGATTGAGGCCAGAGCCTTGTTCACTGCAAACTAATCCGAAAGACGTTGGCATTATTGGTGGGTAAATCATGATTGCTCCCAATGACAACCGAATGCTTAGGATTTCAGTTAATTCAACTGGGCCCAAAACAAAAGAATGTTGAGCTTCACTTACGCAGCGTCCATTGGTTGTATAAA
>OX104071.1:58137115-58261649 GCA_944474145.2 Dicrocoelium dendriticum | reverse complement strand
ATACTCGGGGAACTTGTGTCACAAATTAGAGCTTGTAAAAGCACGACGAATAAGTATGGATCCAAAGGAGTGCGACTAAATGTTGCTGAACCACAGTTAAAATCTCCGATTGTACAAATGAGCGAATAGCGCGTAACTTCTCTCAAGGTCACAACTTGATATGCTTTATCTTAAGTCTCCCGTTTCGTCTTCACCGAGAGAAATAGGTGGTGGATTATCACTTTTGGTAGGATTATCATGGAGATGCCTCCAATTTTTTTACGCTCCTGGTGGTTGGAAGAACCGAAATCTGTTTCAAATGAAACTGCGGTGTCAATAATGGCTGCAGATCGCAATGCAAGCATATGGTGTATCCTCCAAGCTCCACCTTCATTAATACGCTGTTTAAAATATCTACATTCAAACACGTTTATATACACATTTACATATGTTTAACATACTCGAATGTTTAGACAATGCTGCTGCACTTCGTCTTAGCAGTTTATGCCAGAATTAGCTGAATAAATACGCTTAGGTCATCAGTAAAGCCAAATGCACTGAAATTTAACTTCATTTTCAGCAAGAATATTTATAGCATTATTATCACTGTAATCAGATAACACAGCAGTGGTTGCAGTGTGAAGCTTACGAAGGCACTACGGCCGCATTACGTCTGCACAATAACAGCTTTGGACAAGCACGATTAGTAAAATTAATTGTATATGGTTGCCAGCTACTAAAAAATCAGGAGGACGCTTGACTAACTCAATGGTTGATATTTAAAAGTTGTTAATTCACTGTGAGTTCTTTCCACCATTTGTTTTGAAACACTATCGATCCGCCAAACAGTAGTTTCTAAGCTGTAGTACACTTTGTGCAAAAACTAGCAGTCCAAATTATCCTCGACGAAAACACTTGTGTTTCTTGTAACTCTCAGGGTATACTTACGGCCACGGCGTTAAATTCTACGTTGCATAGGCCAATCGTGCAGGAATATTTTGCTTCAATTTGCCGGGACCACTTTTTGTATAGTAGAAATGTATTAGTTGAAATGTGAACGCTAGGTGTACATGGTGTACTACCTTATCCTCACAGAATACTGCAGCACTTCGATAGCGTTATGCCACAAAACTTTCCCAGCGTTCAGGTAAAGTACGGCGCTGTAAGCGTACCAAATCACTAGTAGCATTGACAAGAATTCTCGATTTGTGCTTTTAATAAACATAGGTTTCTCAGTGAAATCAAACGGTTTTGTTCACAAAGCATTTGCTATCAGGCTGTTTGAACTTCTGACCAACTATATTCAGGGACACTAGTAAACCCACTGCACACTTGCAAACCAAGGAGGAGAATAATTAAGAAAGCTATTGATCTAACTTATGCCACTTCATATACGCTGATCTGTTTGATATGCTTTAAGACCATTATCAGATCTACTGCAGAATCAACAGTATTCCGCATAAACCCTCGTCTTTCTCCGAGCTTCCGCCTGAGAGTGGCCATCTTTGCATCAGGCAACTCACCGAATCAGTTTTCCAACACAGTCCAAAGAGCATAGTGCAAGTAAAAAGTCTTAAAACCAACCTCTTCACCAACAAGAAACATGCAGTTCAGCATTTGTTGAAGAGAAGGGAGCTATTGTATTCATATTTTCTAAACGCTAAAGAATCATTATGGCTTTAATGCTGATCGGTCCTTAAACAATACAAGGTTCCATTGCAGTAAATATTCATACGTAGTAGTATTACCATGAAGTGTGTATGTCGTATTCGCAGTTTGTTGCTGACTCAGTGCGAGTGTTTTCACATGGCAAATTCTCAACCGATAAGCAACAGCTTCCACGTCAAGGAGAAGGAAGAGTTTCAATGTAGTCCTGAGGACCACCAAGGTGTAAAATGCGAATAAATCTGATGTGCTTAGGTTTCACTAACATTAATCCGTGCACTGCGGACATTCACAACCCGACCGTTTTAACACTTTATGACTCATTGTGGTACATACAAATCAGCACGTTAAATGTTAAATGGATTCACCGCGTCAGTTAAATGCTGCTGTATAAGTGTGATACCGATTTTAATTGGAATCATGGACAGAACCCGGACTTCGCGTGGACTTTTGACAAGCACAATAATGATAAGTGTAATTATTCAAATATTTATTCTGATGCAAACGATGTACCTAATGCAAAGGTGGATTTAAACTGCGTAGGCAATATATTTGTTGAATGCCTTTAAGGCCTAATACTACTGGCGTGAATCGGTGCTGCGGTTAATTAAATATTACAGTGCTAAAACACTGTAAGCATGTATTTACGTGTCACACAACACTCGCGTCGTTCCCGCAGTGATATCATCGAGGAACTTATGGAATCAAAAATTGCACAGCAACGTTATTGGCGTCAAGGGAATGCTACACTGCCAGTCAGTAAACAAGATGTTCCCGGATATGAAAACTATCTACCGCAAACATTGTGTCGGTATCGCGCAGCCGCTTATTATGCAGAACAAAAATATACACTTAAAACCGTCTCCTCAGTGCTAGGCGCAATAAAATTTTCAAGATGAAAATAAGGTTAGTATCCGACACACAGGCAACGCAAGTAATCGGTAATCGACCGCAATGCACCAATAAACAAAATGCATTCTAACTGCGAATCAAAACTCTTATATAACGTAAGTAGCTGGATAAAGGTATGTGGCTTTCTTCATTCCATAAGAACGTAGAAACATGAATCTAGTGTCGCACCTGCTGCATCAAGTCTTATTCTAAGTGTTCCGCGCTCAAACCATACCAGTTGGAGAAGCGCAATAGCATAGCATGTTCTCTGTGTTTATGTGCTTTATGTACGACAGCCTACTGGTGAATATTGCAGCTGAAAGATGTAGGATAAGCGACAATGCTTAGGCAAATAAGTAACAACGAAAGTTTATTATAAATAGTGCATGGCAAAGGGCAAGCCACAGGCATTTGCATTAGGCTTCGCCTAAAAATTGTGCAGGAATGCTTACAGAGCGTTAACAATTTGTCATCTGTGACTGCCAAATTCGGAAACACGTGTTGCCCAAATACACTCAAAAAACCTTGCCAGCCCGACTGTAAAGACTGAACCCAGAGCGTCGTACATTCTGCAAACTATGCTAAACTATTTCTAAACTAAACTATTTCTAAACTATTTCAGTAAGACGTTGTAATTAGTGGTGGTTAAATCATGATTTCTATCAAAGACAACCGAATACTCAGGAATTTAGTTAATCCAACTGGGCCCAAAACAAAACAATGTTGAGCTGCGCTTGCCCAGTGTCAAATGTCTGTATATAGATCAGCTGGGCGATTGAACTCACCATGCGCAGCATATAGTATAATATCGGTCAACTGCACCAATTTTTCTGGAATCGTAGTAAAATTCCCTAAAGTAAAGGCAACTAAATGACGTGAACCGGTTGAACTCTACATGCGACATCATACGTCTTGTAGTTAAGCCCGAGAACATGACATGCTTCAATCATTACCCAAACCAACCGCACTACGGTTAAACAAGAATTCTTTGAGTCACACTGACTATTGCCGATGAAGCAGAAGGTATCCCGCTATCAACAGTTTGCCCCCATAACTGCTCTTGTTCCATCGGCATCATAGCTATTATGTGGAGCGAGCGCAAACAGGCAAAGCGCAACTTTGGAAAATACCGGAAGGAATCCATTACCATGCCATTCTATACACTGCGTTCCCGATGTAGGAGGTCGTGATGAATGTAAAGCGACCGCACAAGAAAATGAACCGTGACGCTAAATTTGATGGACAGTTTCCTCGGAAAAATTCCTCAGGGAATCAAACTCCAAAGCTTCGCCGACCGCTAAATTATAAATGTTGTAGCTCGAGGATAATAACAGAGATGCTGCGGTCAAGAAAAATGTCAAAATGGCCTTTGATGTGTTCATATGCGGATCGCCGTAGTCCTCCTTAAGATCTCTGCAACAAACTTGCGTACTTGAAGCTAACACATGAGATCAGCCATTTATTCATACTCGTACCAAACAACAGTTTTCACAAAATCACGTAAATAACTAACCAAACTTGCGAACACACCCACATAGTAGAGACAAAGGGTGTGGCAGCGTTAGCATTGCGGGATACCTGGCTCTGACACAAATGAGTTTGTCATCACCCCAACCAAAATACGATTAATGGCCGAGCGTGCAATAATCGGCACCTCATTGTATGTAAAGTACTCATTTCCTTAATCGTTGTTAATAACGGAAAACTTACTGCATGTACAAATATGCACACGTTTTCCTGGACACCTTTGCAGAAACGTGGTTACATCAAGCATCACATGCCTGGAAATTCATATTCGTAACGAAACATTGGTTGCAGTCAGAAATTGCCGAGATACAAGTTATAATACAATGTCTGTTCCTTCTTTAAACCGAGCGCACCAGCGGCGTCTAAGGTACTTGTAAACCACCGTAGTGACCTGCAGTGCGAACCAGTGGACAAGCCAGGGACGCTGATCATAGCCTGGATCTGGTGTAGTCTACAGCAGAAAACGAACAATAGTACATTTGTGACAGTTGCTTCATCACATTCCCACTTCAGTAATTGACCTTATTCTTAGGATGTGTCTTACGACGGCCAAAGAGCCATGTGCCATTTTAGGAGAGTTCTATGTTAACGATGTGAATATTCCAGCATCCACAACAAGCAAGTAAATGCCGACCTACAAGACTTCTCTGCAAGCATTTCTCCCTACAGCTATGACAATTTGCTCACCAGATTCAGAGCGGAAAAGACGATCTGAGCTTCATTTAATGTTTGAAACTGATGAGCTCATGACTGATAATGCAAAGATGGAGGGAACGCATAACAATAATGCTCGGCTATGTGTGGTATGCGGAATATCCACTAGAACATAGTGATTTTGTTTCGGACAAGCATAGGCTACTACACTCTGACAGAATCTGTTGGAGATGCCAGCTTGTAGTTTTTAGATGACGGTTCATTTAACTTTGTTTGGGCAGCGTTTGCTGGCTAGATTTATATTATGCTGTTAGGAACGCACCGTTAAACATGAAAGTTCGTTTTACAAGAGCAAGATCAATAACTGAAAACAGAGCCCCAAGTCACATGACGTTGGCAGACGTAGAGTGGCATGTGCACAAGGCAAACCCAAGCCCTGAGAAATGGAGCACTTATGTACTATATCTTAATAACGATACCATACTTGTTCGAGAGGACAAATTAGTATACCATCAGTGCCTCGCGGAATAGTTTTTCGCTGACAACCAACTTCCGTTCTAAATGGGGTACAGCATCCGGTAGGTGAAGCATGGTTTCCCACCAATTAGCTCAGCAGATAGTTATGCGTCAACAGTTTAGCAGGCAGCCAAAATTTAGGCTCCAATATTCTCGAGTGTACCCATGCACCAGAAGCAATTGTCACATACCTGACCTATTTCCACAGACTCCTTTGTATGTGCACTTCCCTTCTAGTTCAGCAATCGTTTTGAGGAAGCTATTATGATTCGGCACTCATGTTTACCACGGAGTGGACATCATTCAACAAATCATTGCAGGTGGCAGCTACATAGAGAGATTCGTCATTAACTCGGTGTTGTCTAAGGTGACAGGATGAACAGCACGTCTTCAACATGTGGAAGCAGGGTCCCAAACTTGGTAGTCGTTTAGATCCTGCCGTTTATCGCCCAGTGCTTATATACTCTCGTTCCTCAAAGGTACTGGAGTCTTTTGTAGCTGAGCAATATTAAGCTACCTCGAGAGGTCTAACATCATAGCCCTGGAGCAACATGGATTCCGTCAGAATCAGTAGTGGACCACTAATGTACTGTTTGTACCTGGCAACTGTACCGAAATGGCTGACAGTGGGACTGGCAATGTTGCAATCTGTATTGTTTTCTAAAGTTTTCGATCGGTTCGAAAACGGCATACTACCACGAAAGCTACACAGAGATGAGTTTGTTACTCCTGTCAATAGAAGTTCCGGAAATTTCCTCCTCAGGCGACAGGTTCAGGTTCAAGGCTCACTTTCTGATCCATCTGATGAGCATTGCAATGTACAACACTAGTCAGCGTTGGGACCGCGCTTTTTCTTATTCTACAAGGACGACCTCGCCTGTGTCAACAAGTCTAATTTCCTAATTTTCGCTGATGATATTAGTATATGGAGAGCGATCAGTATTAATAAAAATCGGTAAATGTTTCCTAGAGTCTTGACACATGCAAGTGGATGACAAAAGAAAAATCTACTTTGTTTGGTGCGGATAAATGCGAAACTGTACAAGCACGCCGCAGGTCTACTTAGGCACATGATTGTGGAGAACACATATTGAATACCGTCTTATAGTAGTGAGAACAAGTGGAGGAGAGGAAAAAGGACTTAGACTATTCGGCGCAGCCATTGTAGACGAACTAAAATTTTGGTCTCTTAAGAAAGGCATGGGACACTTCGATCACTCCAGCATTCTGTAAGTGCTTGTTGCATATGTGAGACCCAATTTAGATTACGGGATTCATGCCTGGCAACGATGGTTCGTACGCGACCGGGTTCAGTAAAAGTCGTACAGCGAAGAGCAGCCAAATACGTGAACGGGGCATTGCGCCTGCCCTACCATCTGCGACTGAAAGACCTGAGCGTATACCGAGGAAGATATCACCGTTTACAAGGCGACAGCATTCTGGTGCACTAGAAATTGAATTAGATCAGACAAGCTTGCAGCCACCTCCTGAATCTTAAAAACGAAGCAAAGTAGAGGGCTCATCAACTGAAACGCAAACGTATGCAGTTGGCTGGTATACCGCAGTAATCACATTTTCCCTTCAAATCCGGGGTAGACGAATGTACATTTATTATAGTGGATAACATGTTGAGTCTACGGATACGCGTTTCCCTTTAGTTGTATGTTATGTAAACTTACGTAATTCACGCGAACTATTCCACGGGAACTGAACAGCCTTGGAATTTTCATCCGTATTATACCGCTGTTCCAATGTACATTTTTCCATTGTAATTGTTTAGCAAGACATTTTCGACTACCACTAGAATCTGCTGTGTTGGCCAACTGCTATCCGACAGACGTCCATAACAGAACGGAAAAATTCAAGATATTCGACTGATCAGATACCATGCGGGACAAAACCCGGATGGTTTCCTTGCCTTCAGAATCGACCAGTGCGATATCCACCTATAGTCAAAACATTACTCACGTAATTTATTATCTGGCTGATAAAATGTAAGCAAATTTCTTTCCTTAACTTTTTGGCATTTTCACGCAAATTATCGGTAAGATTGCTAGATAATCATACAGTATTACGCCCGACAAGATGTAGGTTTGTGTGTTACCTTTTCAACTATTAGGCGGTCCGAGTGTTTCCACAATCATTGTTGTTAAACATACTTTACACTTTGTATTCCTAGCCGGACACTTTCAGCAGAGAAAACATGGGTGCAGCCGTCGTGCTGGTTGCGCAGGGCGGCATTTGAGCTATAACATAAGTTTTGGTCATTTTGTATTGCGCACCGTTTCCTCATGGTTTTGTGTTATGATTTACACGCCAAACATGGCGATGAAACCTCCGAAATTCAAACTAATTTGGCCACAGTTTTAAGTCAGCAGAATACGTGACAAGCTGGTTGGGACGAAAGTAATTTCAGCCTACTACGTTGCAAAGCATCCGGCTCAGTCAGTGTACGCAAACAGACTACGAAAACGAAGGTTACACATTAATGATGCCAACAAAACTATGGTAATAACATTCTGTAATACAGTAATTGTTAGCGGCACACAAAGTCGGATTACGCTGTCAATGTGGTCAGCCACAGAACGCCTGCGCCTACAGAGGGACCATGGCTGGTTTGCGAGGCACCACCCACAGCTTCAACCACACACCTCATATTCAGTGTACACCCAAAGAATAAAACAGCTAAGCGTCTTGATGGCAGCCATGTTTCATCAAGGCAGCCGGACCACACTGCTTCACCAGCAAACACAAGCACGCTGTATTTGGAAACTAATCGCGCACATACGGCTGTGGCTGGACCTTAGTCCGCTCCACACTGAGTGCATGAAATCACGGTTCGAGCTTTGCGCGGCCACAAGGACAGTGGACACCATCCTCTCCAGCAACGACCAACATTTTCCAGTGGCCAGTATAGACGAGGTAGTATGGAACACACAGTTAGGTACCTTGACAAAATGCACGCCAAGCGTAGCCATACCCGGGGGTATCAAGCGACAGTCAGCAACTTGAAACGAACATATCAAACAAAATAACACAAATCATGCATATACATACGGTTACATAACACATCACTAAATGAGCATATGAAGTAAATTCCTTAGGAACAAGTCCGCGATTAGAAATATATTCTAGGCAAATGTCATAAAGGCGAAAATGCTACCGAAGATAAGTAATAAAGATAAAGGGACGTGTGTAAGTTTTCAGAAGATACTAAAGGTAGATAGTAATATGAGAGAAAAAGCATTAGGACTATCTAAAATACCACCACTTGAAATAAAGAGAATCAGCGTACAAGCACCCAGAAAGGACACCGAATGCAACAGACTTACAGACGTTGCGCCGGTTCTGCCTACCTTCTCAGCAGGACTCATCGCCGTTTCGGTATCGGACCCCTGTGGCCTCGCTCAAGAATCACTGTGCTTGCTGACGGAGGAACTGGCAACTGCATGTGCAACAACGCCATGCGCTCGAAGTCCATGGAGTAAACCCATGGGCATATGTCGCTTTCGCGATTGCCGCTGGTCATCTACAAGCCCAAAGGGGATTATCAGTGCAACTCAGTAAATGTCCTGGTAATCAGATCAGGATAACACGCAGATCACCCGGCTTAGATTCACAAAAACCACATTAAGATTAGAATGAGAGGCTCACTGTGACCAAGCCTTTAAAAGGTAGCTTTGTGTTAAACAGGTGCAGCTTCCCACTTCTAGGCTGACCATATACTAGCTGTTTCGAAACACGCATCGAATACACACGCCATACGGGATCGAGCAACCTAAGGTGTCTCAGCAAAAATGTGCTGTCCACTGAGTACAATCGTCTTCAGCGCAACACTTCCGTGGCTGTAACTCTGTCGCATCAACCGGTGTCCAGAATCGAATGCAAAACTATTAATGGAACCGCTCGAGATATCTCACCTCGCGCTGGTAGGTTGGACAAGTTTCGCAGCCATTTTGAAGAACTGACAGCATCATGGATTTGTACACCATCAGCCTTGTACCGACGGGAAGCTGGTGGTTGTTCCACACTCGGCACTCTAGCACTCCGAATGCTGGCGATGCTTTCGAGACGCGGCTACGCAGTTCAATATGTAGATGCTGGACAGTGGCAAACACGCTCCCAAGGTAGCAGAATTGGGAGGTGTTTTCCAATACGTCATCACCAATGTTGATTCGCGGCCCAATCGTAGACTGCAAGTAACAGATAATTTTTCTTGTGTTGATGATGAGCCGGAATTTGGCCGCTGTCGATACCGAAGGATTAGACATGTGCTGAAACTCATCCACGCTTTGTGCAAACAACACACGTGCGTCAGTGAACAGCAACATACGGATGGTCGTCTCGCACTTAAACGATAGATGTACAGCAACACACCATCAATGTGGTGTTCCACACAAACACGGTAAGCACAAGCCGCATCAAAAGCACTAGATCTCATAGCATAAAAATGAAGGTTAAACAAAGCAGTAGCTAAGCCACAGCTTAGCTTCACACCAGAGACAACTGCAAATTCATCGAGCTCTGTCCGCTCAGCTACCCCTTCGCACGCATACCATTACGCAGACATTCAATAAAACTTACAAATTTACTCAGACAATTAAATCTACCCAACACCAGTCACACTGACTCGCGAATTTCCATATTTAATGCAATAGTGAAGTCAACACACCACAAGCACAACGACTACGGTCGTTCAGTACAGTTCTCCTGCGACTTTCGTGTATCAAATACTACATATAATGCCGCGACCAGAACGGAATCCACATTGTTCTTCTGTCACGTTTAGTTCTACAACCTGACTGACGAGGCACATTGCTTACTGCCATTGACCTTGTGCAGTAGCACAAAGGCGTCCTTCAGCTCAGCCGGCACTTTCTCCTCAATCCCCACAAGTGGTACAGCGCATTTGCCAGAATGGGTCCGCCGTGTTTCAGTAATTCAGCTAGGATCATTCGATACCGGCACATTCACCGTTTCGCAGCTGAGCAAGTGCTCTCTGAGTCTCATCTAGCGACGGTATGTCCTTTAGACCTACCTTTACATCTTCCCGCGTCAGGCGGTTCAACCTAGGCCAGCCGACCTCTGAACGGCTGTAGAAGTGACGGACAAATTGATTTCGCCTCGTTTGCATTATGTATGAAGTTTGTGCGCAGATCTCAGTTCCCCAATGTTGGTTCATACACAGCCTTAATAAGTCCAAGTATTCTTCTGTTGATAGCGTTTAGAAATGTATTCCACCTGGTGCGTTTTCTTCATCCAGCATGCATTATTAAGGAGACGGTTATCTTGAGTCAGTCGCCGTCGACGTTTCCGAAACTGTCTCTTCTTCCCCAATCACTAGAGTCTGCCACACTTGCAGCAAATGCTGTATTCTGTTCCAACATCAATACGCCAATCGTCGAATTATTTTCATCAAACCCATCAGACGGCTTACATTTTGCGCGCCCGATGGTGTTCTCAGTACCAGCGGTCATCTGGTCAAGAGATTCCGCCCCTGGTCGCCCACTGTGGGTAGCTAGCCTTCTCACGCAGGCATGTAGTCAGTGCCTACTCCAGCTTAATGAGTTTTGCGACAATAACTAAGGTGGAAAATTTTTAATTTTCCACGGTTCACGGCGGGTGCAAAAATCAAGTTACGAAAATGTATGTGCATTTTGGTACGCGTTAATTTGTGATCAGAGTCACTCTCAGCTCCATGCAATACACGTGTCATGCACACTTCACGTATAACACGATGACGTACCAGGATATATTCGAGCAGGTGAGCGTGACCATTTCGTGGGTGCGTGTAAGTTACCATATCATTCGCACTCACTGCAAACCGAGAGTTCGTTATAGTCAGGCCGTGAGTAGCACACAGTGATAGCAGCCTTTTGCCGTTCACATTTGCCAAATAAATAACATGCGGACCGATGACATCTTTCCATACTGATGCATCACGTTCAACGCGTGCGTTGAAATTGCCCAGCAAATATAGTCGGTCGTTCCTCGACACAGACCGTATCAGCGAGGATAGCTGAGTGTAGAAGTGATCACAATTATCATCAGGATATCATATGATCGGAACGTACCTGCTTAAAAGTTGCAAACGTATCCTCCGGGGCCGTAGGCGAGCACTTGTCAGGCGCGCTTTGATGCCAGTTGGTGGTCATTTAGGCGATCGGTGTCGCAAATTCGACACCAGGTTCACGCGGTGCCGTGACGGCGTCGCCACACAGTAGAGCGTGTAGCCAGGATCTGCTTCATGCAACCTTCCTTGCTCAGCAAACCGGGCCTCATTGAACGCCGCAATATCGATGTAGTAGCCCGCCAGTTCCATCACGACCCGTGCAGTGCGTCACACGGGGCACTCACTCTACTTCCAGTCTATTATTTTTCGCAAGTTCCAGCACCCGATGTTGCGTGCTTTGCGCGCAGCCATACCATGGCAGAGGTGGGTAATCACGCGCGTGGTGATGGTTGTGGTTCCGAGGTTCGCTTGAGGTACTACGCCCGGAAATGTTGACTCAATGGAATTACCACAAAGCCATCGTTGATCTGAAGTTTTGCTTGCGGGAAAAAATCCGGAGCATTGTGCTTGATAACAAGACCCACATTGCAGTGCGTGGTCTGGATGTTTGCTAGTGGAATGCCGCCGGGAGCTAGTGATTAAATATCTTGACCCACAACACAGTGTTAGCAACTCCAGCTCCGAAATATGATTGCAGGAACAGATGGCGATCTGTTAGTGATTGTCATACAAAGCTTCTGAATTTTGGGAACACTTCTATTGCGTTTTGCAGTCGTAGTATTATACAAAACTGCGACCATGGCCAGACGCAAGTGCGTTTCTGTTGGTTGGCACCAACTTGAACAAAGGCTGCCTGACTCGAGGCGGGCAGTTGCAAACAATTAAGCAACCGGAGGTGCTCCCCTACCGTCAGAGATTGCGTGGCGTTCTTGCTCTACGCCAATCGCGCAGTGAGCTTATAACTCATAGACCTGTTTTCTCTCATTGTTAGGTGTTATGAGAAAAGGGCCATCGACGACTTCGAAACTTTTGAATAGGATGGACTAGCATATTGGAGAGTAGCCCACAACTGACAGGAGAACGACTCAGGTTCTCAGGGCAATCGCTTCGATTAAATGTACACACGAAAGACAGCGGTTTAAGCACAGGGTTAGTTCACTGACTCATGCGGATTGGTGTCTTGTTTCACATCAGGGAGAAGAGCGTAACCCAATTTCCACCCAGCGGTCGTCAGGAGGAGGTGACCATGACATGAGCCTATGGTCCAACATTATCAGCAGTGATTAGGATATACGTCAGGATCTAGGCACCACCAGCCTCCACTCACCATGAGATTTCCTGCTAATACAAGTAATAGAGAACTTGTTACCTACATGGGCTCATAAGAAAATATCAGCGACGTCACGCTTTTGAAACTACAAAAGCCAATATATTGTAACTCTCTGTTTCCCGTCTGAAATTCAGAGACTGAGATGTTTGTCTCTGCCGCTAGTTTCAGTACAATATTCTAAACTAATCTATATAATTCTCACATAGAGTTCAATGCATTTACGATGTATATGAGGCTGTCGGGCAACCAAGCATACTTGGAAATTTCAATGTCGACAGTTAAATTCGTAATTTTTAAGTTTAGCGTCTACAAGGTTCTATCCGATAGTGTTACCGCTATCAACTAACTATATACATAATAATGTAAAGCTCCTAGTGATTGCTTGCAGGCCATATCCGATTGCTGAGAAATTTCAGCACCGTTATATTAGAATACTATCAGTGTTTAATACGTATTTCATTGCAGGAAGGTCCTTTTAAGTAATACATTTTAATGAATCAACTTTCGATAGCTCATCATTCATTTGGCATTTTACACTACTAATAAGCAAATGGATATATTCGGATATTTTAGTTTAAAGATAATCCGTTGGGCAACGTTCAAATTGTAATATGTCAATAAAATGTATTTCAATCTGTTAGCTTAAGGTTTTCGTTTTCGTTTTTATTCTGTTTTTAAGGATTATTATTAGTTTTAAGTGCAAAGTTCAGTGTAAGTAGCGTAATTTTCTCTAGTTTTTAATTCGTTTTGTTGGCAAATTAGCTTACGTGTTTTTCCATTTATACTTTCACATAATCTATCGTTTTGCAGCTTCTTAGGTAGCTACCCTAGCATTTTTCTTATTTTTCATTGCCACTACTCTGTGTTAGTTCATCTGCTTAGTTTCCTGCAGAAGATCAAGATTAGGCATCATACTCGTGCATCAGAATGGCTCAGATTCGTCCAGCTGGAATCCACGATGCAAGATTATGAAAACGGTCACCTTCTACAGCTTCAGATATGCTTCCTTCTCAACAGAATGTACGCAGCAGGCTAACAGTGTATGATAGTCGTCAATGTGAAACAGCAACTCAGTGTCCATCACGAGCACGTTCAAAGCCATATCACAATTGTAATGCTCTTGCATTCCGTTTCAACTTAACTGAGTATTATGGTCACTCAGAGTGTTCTCACTGCCACCATGACTAAAGTCTCTCCGTAATGTAAGGCTCAGAGATTTAAGGAAGAACCTAAAGAAATGTGTTGTGTTGCCGGAACAATTTAACTGTCGCTTAGTAAATAATCGCCACAGCCATTCAACGCATTGCTTGCTGGAGATACCCCGAAATAAAAACCTGTCCTCCCTAACATGAGGAAATATACCTCATGATTCCAAATGTGGTCTCTCAGTGCAGAAATCGTTAAGGCTCTATTCTTGCTCACTTTCAAATTAAAATGACAGAGTTATCATATAGCCGCATCCCGACTTCCTTTACCAGATGATCAACATATATTCCTACTAATATACTTCATCGTTGATGGCGATGATGAATTGAATGCGTGCTGAGGAATTTCTACTAGCATAAATAGGTCCACCTTTTCCTAATTGCAACAGATACTTTACCATAAATAGATTAATGCGTTTGTTTAAAACAGCTATTTACCTGATGCCATCTGGTACACAAAATATTGTCATTCATGCTGACAAAACGCCAACTGGAGAATATATATGCAAAAATGCAAGTTTCCCATTAAATTTGAAGTTGCAGTGGTTATAGTCGTAAAACATTTCCATCCAAGGTATTGTCCTTCATTGATGTAACTATCAGTTGAGAAAAATTGTAGAAACTAACAGACGCTACCATGCTCTGCGATATCCTAGCATTTTTCGGAAGGTGCTGACGCAAATCACTGCAACGTCAAAATGATAAATCCAGTCCTCGGCGAAGAAAGAATTAAGAAATACAATAAAATAAACTTTTGGTTATTGTGCTTAATGATTTGCTAGACTGAAGACAATTATGAATCAGACAAATCTTTACTCTGAAAAATAGGTTTATCTGTGAAATGCAGTTGTGAACTACGGGAACGCAACTGGTTTTGGAATACTCCTAATTTTTCTTTATACATGTGCAGGTATTTCATGTCATATTCATGAGTAAGCAATTCCGTATACATATCATTACGGGCGTTCCGACTTGTTCATCCCATTCATATGTAAACCAAATTAGGACGATATAAAATAGCTCTTATTTCTTAGGCACTCCCAGGCGAATAGGCGTGACAGTACAGCACGTGCTTCCAGACAGAAAATGAAATCTATGATGGAATTCTTGGTAAAACACGAGGCGGCTAAGTCGGTTCAATGTTGGATGAATTCAGTGGAATGGTAAAAGCGAGCACTGCCACAGGCACGTATAGAAAGAAGATTGTACTAAAAACGGTTGCAACGAAATCGACCATGGCATATGCATTGAAATATCTGATCTTGACGTTGACAACGACTTTCATGAACTTGGGACTAAATATTATGATACAGGGAACCTGCGATTCACTGAATCCCAGCTTCCCATGTATGACAGACAATTAATGCTTGCAGCGATACCGTCCAGTATGGTTATGCAACACATTTACAGGAAATGACGTGTACCCCACATCCATAAGTGGATCGGCGGAAGACGGCGGTAACATAGTCACTATACAAATGCAAAACTGTGCGATCGAGGTCGCGAACGCATGAGTTGTTCCATCTTCGTCATTAATATTACAACGTACAAGGCGCACATATAGGTGGAATGATGCAACTCCGTCAAGTCCATCAAATACATATGTACATACTTGTATAAGTGCATCGTCATGGCAGTTTTTAATCTGGAACCAGACCGAAGTGCTTGAATACAGTTGTACATATAGATGAAGTCGCTCAGTATGTGGCTGTACGACACATTAGCAGCAATGAAGTTGTATGGCGCATTCATTGCATTTCCGATACCTAATTGTAGTCCGGCTGCCGTTCATCTAGAGGTACATTTAGTGAATAGACAACGCGTTTATTTCCTAGCTGTAAATCTTCATTAAATGTCCCTGAATCAGCCGGCTACAATGTAAACTGCCTCCTTCATGTTATGTCCGCATGACGTGTTTGCGTATCAACTGCTATATTCCGATATGCCTACGCATTATACATAGAATGTGAGTAGATAATCAATTGTACAACGTAAAAGAGGTATGAGGGTCGACGTATAAACTGACATCTTCAAGGAAACTACCATAGGCAGACTATGCACCGTGCATTCCAAACGAATTGAATGCTTTTCTCAGCGCATGTTTTTGTTGAGTCTGCCTGATCGTCGGTCATTCCAGTAATTGAGAATTTCCAACCGCGTTACATATGTCATGTCCCTCAGTGCAAGTCATGCATTAAATTTATTGCAAATCGACCGACCCTAGGATGGATGTGTTATTGACGTGTGCAATACGTCACATCCAAAACCGGTTCGCGAATTGCTTGCAATCAGTTTTACCGCTTGCGCATCTTCTTCTGCGATCAAGCTCTGGGAGTAATCTAAATGGCATATGGCTGAAACTATTGCCCGTCGAATAAGTAACGAAATTGTCAACAGGATCATGAAATTTTTAGCAGAACTATATAACAAAACAGTGATAACGAATGAACGTATTAGCATTAACATGTCAAAAATGCTCTAAATCTGCTGCTGCTTCGTTTGATGTCAAATTGCGTCGTGGACTAAATCACAGCACGGGCGATCTTTCCTCGTATGCCCAATCCAACATTCCTAGTTTAATACTTAAACAGAAGACATTTGCGATGCAATAATGCAAACGGTTAATGACGCGGTCGAAACAACCTTCTTCTTGCATGCGCCTGGAGAAACTGGCAAATCGTCCCTTGATATATTGGTTATCGCAGCAGTTAAATCGCAACATAACGTGGCCTTATCTCTCGCATTCTGCGGCGCAGCTGCGGTATTGCTACTCGGTGGAACAACTCCTTATTTTGCTTCGAAATTGTCATTGAACATGTAATTCATTGAAACTTTCACACGCAAAATATCTATATCGACCAGCATAGGGAGAGTATAACAACAGTGCAAACTTACTATTCGAATAAATACACAATGGTACACAAATTTTCGCTGGATGCACTTGGTCCGTAATTGCAAGACCTCCTTGGAAATATCACGTCATTTAGGAACGGGTTATTATTACTTGTATTAGAGTTCTGGCAAACATTACCTGTTATTATCGAGCTACACCAGCGGCCAAAAGAAATGCTTGTCTGAAATACTCCTCGCTGTGACGTCACGTTTAGACGTCTAAGTTAAATGTAAGCATGTGTGTTCAGCTTCGACATCATCGTCTAATTAAAGTAGGCTCACTTAAATTACCAGCTATTGGAGATGAAGATTTACCCGTTTGTCTGACCTCTGGATGTATTTTCTTGTCTCAGTACTTCTGCAGTTATGTGACGTGAACAGAAGAAACGCATGAAGAAGTAATTTTATATTCAACCCAAGTGGCAGAAACACGATCGGCTAAGGGAACCAGATATTCTGGCGGCAGAGAAAAAGGGTGTTGATTTACTGAACCTTAGTATGCAGTCTAATAAGCGACGCAGTAACATAAGGCTTTCGAGACTGTGTTGGAACCATATGAAACGGTTTATTATACGGCATCATTGTTGATTTCACACAAGCTACCAGAGATGCCACCACACGTACTTGAATTGCAAACGGCCACTAAATTATCCTGTTGCGAAATACCAAACAGTAACGGCACGCGGCTTGCAGTGAAAGGATTACTTAGCAACGTCGTACAGGCAAGAAGCGTGATCGGACCTTCCAGAAGTGAAAATATCCTCATTACTCGCTTTCCAGTGATTCCTACTGATGCGCTATTTTAATTAAGGAGACTGCAATTCTCCATTCTTTCGGCCTTTGTAATCACAATCAACAAAGCTCAGGAACAGAATTTTATCGTGTGGCGGTTCGACTGCTTCTCACATGTTACGTGTTCTAGCGTCGACTAACCTATCAATCTCCAAATATGCAAAGAGAACATAAAAACAATAAACACGCCGTCTACTCGCAAGAGTTGGAAAACTCATTCTATTTCACAGGTGTGATTTGTATTTTCTAACAATTTCATCCAATCAGAAACGGTAACAACAACAAAAGTTTTATGCCCATAAGGTATCCTGAAACCATGCTGTTTACAAAGGTACGAATTTCCTTTTCTTTCATAGTGATGTAAGCAGACTTATCAACAACACCGCATTTGCAGTCACAATCAACAATGCACACAGCAAGACTTTCGAATTGCGCAATTTTGAACTGCGCACGGACTGCTATTCACATGGACAGTTATATGCAGCGTGTGCTACAGTCGGCAAAACTGACCGCCTCCAAACCCGCACAAAAGTGAGAATGTTATTTACTTTTGGCTTCATTTAACTACACGGAGCCACAGCGACCCCATTGCAATTTAAGACCAGCAATTCCATTTTCGGTTGGCGTTTGCAACCAAATTCAATAAGGGCAGAGCCAGTCTATTAAGGTGAGTGTTTCTATCTACGCACCGACTTATTCTCAAATGGACAACTGCCTGTTGCGTGTTAAATTCCGGTGAATTTGAGAAAACCAATACGTGCACAGACGGCGCTAAACCACAAAAGTTTGTATACCCACAAGAGTTGTGAAAATACATCTACCACATAAGTTATATTTTTCTTTACATTCGTTGTCATGTACACACACTGGGCCACAGCAAATCGTGACTGGAAAGAGGTAGTATGTCACTTAATATATAGGTATATAAATATATATATATACCCGGAAGTGAACTGACTACTGGTTGATTCTGAAGAGATTTACACCACCGTGCGCATCCCAGGTTGCAAATCTGGGGCAAAGTTCTTGTGAAGTTAACTGTGAATAAATTCGGCTGTTTCCAGGCGAGATGAATAAGCAATTGCGAACAATAATCTGCAGTGTCCTAGAGCGTGAGGGTTTTAGGCTAGTGACCTGGTTCCCCTTTAAATACCATAAGGGCTCCTAAGACTCTCTGTCAAAGCCAATGTGATCGGCTATAGAGTCAATGATCACTCAGTTCTGGTCAGGAAATGAATACTTAACGGAGGGCACAATCCCTCCAAATTATCGAAGCACGGCGAGCAATTTCTCTCTTCGTTAAATAACATTCACAACCCAAGACTGCTAACGCTGAGCTCTAGCAGCTTCTCCGGGAAGATCGCAAGGCCTGCTGGACGCAGTGCATCATTTAGATGGAGCATGCCGCTACCTCGGGAAATTTTCCCAAGCTTTTCTTCCGGATCCGGTCTACTGTCGGAAAGACAATTGTAAGCACAGTTTTATACGCAACCTGTGACGAGCTAATTCACTGACAAAAACACCTAATCAAACGTAGGGCTGTGCATTTTGCAGCAGCAGTTTATTTGACCAACCGTGTGAATGAGTTCCCATTCTAGAGTCCAGAGCCCTTCCTGGCGTGTAGATGCGTGGCTGAAGTTGCCCAAGAGCTTCGCCTCCTAAAGCGCTATGACGCATTTGGCCCTGAAAACATCCTACTGGCTCTTTTCAAAGATGACGGCCCATTGCTATTTTAGGAGTTAACTTCTCTTTTCCAAAAGATCTGGTCAGTAAAGTTAACCATTCTGCTTGGAGCATAGCGGATATCTTGACTGTCTTCAATTGAATGCAACAAGCATAGGGGGATTAGTCTCATTTGTGTTGTTTTCAAGGTGCTCACAGCACTCTCTCTAAGGTGGCTCAGATTAGGACGCTAACAGAGCATAGATGAAAAGCGAGCTGAGTTCCGCTCATCTCGATGTCGCATCGAGCACATCTTTAAAATCCCCCAAATACTTGAGCGTCGTAATATATTCAGCCGGCCAACCATGGATACCATCTAAGTTACACGAGCCGCGTTTGACTCAGTCGACAGACCTGCTCTCTGGAGTTGTCTACTGAAAATGGAAGTGCCCGAGAATAATCTGAACATACTACCAGCCATCCACACTCTAACCTCGTACCGAGTTCTGGTGTACGACGGACTTCTGCACCCCCTTGGTATCACCAGTGGCGTAAGATACGTTTTACCTGCATCATCTTTACTGTGCAATTTCTCTATAGACGAAATCCTTGAGTGCGCTCTGCAGAACTGCGAACCGTTGGTGTCCAGCTTCTTCCGGTGATCGACTAAAGGATTTGAAGTATGCAGACGACATCGCCATAAACTGACATTCCTCACATGCGGCCCAAAATATCCCGTATATTTTGTAGAGGACTGTCTCCCATTTTGGAATGAGCGCCTCACCATCGAGATGCGAGATTTTCCTGCAAGACCAGCTTGGAGTTGCTCCTAACCTTAACAAACTAGGCTATTCTTTGAAAGTGGTGGACAAGTATTTTACCTTGGTAGCTGCCACAGCGCTAATATTTTAGTGGATGTAGTCTCTTTGCGCGTCTACGAGGCTCGGTGTGTCTTCACAAATCTCCGCTATGTCTGACGTCTAGGTGATCTGAGTCTATGCACGAAAGGTCAAGTTTAGATTATTACTGTGAGAGAGGTTCAGATCTATGGCTGCGAGACTTAGTCTGGTCGCAGAAAGTATTTGGAGGGGCTGTCTGTTTTTGATCACCGCTGCATTCGGAGCATAGTAGTGTACGATGGCAACAGCACAATCTGAATAAAGATGTCCGACAATAGATCAGACAGACTTTGCCAGCCACTGAGAAGCCCAATTTCTCTGCGCACACTTCAGTGGCTTAGTCATACTCTTTCCTCGCCTGCCAATCGCCTACCTCATTGTTCTCCGTCCGCGCAAGCAGAAGACGACTGGAAGCATAAGCAAAGGAACCAACATCAAACATGGAACAGGAGAATGAAGGAGTTAACGTCAAGTTTAGCAGAGTTCTGGCGCTGTCGGCTCAAACGCTGGAGTTTGGGGGAACGAGAATACACACATTTGGAAACCAACTGATGTGGCAACATTCGGGCAAAATGGCAAAATTTTAGACTCCATATTGCCATAAACAAATGTTTCGCCCTCTATCAACATACGTATATTTTATATTCCATATGTTGTGGCACTGTGGCATTTGAACTACTGGCCGTGTGTCATAGATAGATATATATATATATATGTGAGCACAAAATGAGCGGAGGCTGGTAGTGGCTAGATCCTGACTTATAGTCTAACCACTGCTGCTACTGTTGAGTCCTATGCCCATGGATCTATTTATGCTAATAGAAATTCCTCAGCGCGCATTCAGTTCATCATTGCCATCAGCGGCGGAAAATGACCGCCAGCTGACCACCCGGAAACCCACTAACCCGAGACCCGGTTCGCCGGCCGCTCGCCTGATTTTGAGGTCTTTGATGACCTCCCTTAGCTTCAGCCTATCGGCCAACGGAAGGTCCGGCTGAACGCTAATATTTGTACCTTTCAGCTTAAATCCGAACCGCATGAGAGCGCTGCGTTCCTCCGAGGTAGATAGCACCACACAAAGTAGCCGCAGTCGAGGGTTTGGTATATTAACTGGGACGTTCCCCAGTCTAATCAGCTCCCTGACAGTAACGCCTGGAAAACCAAGCGGAAGAATTCCGTTACGCACATTTTAAACCATAGAGCGTCGTCCACCATGCGAGCAGCAGGAAGGACAGCAGTAGATTCAGCCGCGTTACGGAATATAACGCTACTTTCCGTGAAAGAATCGCCAGGGCGTGGTGTATTAACCCCACGGGTCTTTGCTTCGATACTTGGGGCAGGTGGCTTCACCAGTGGTTATGGGACTGTCTTTAGTCCCTCCGGTGAGTTAGCAACGGCAGCGCATGTTTTCGCTCCATTGTCGATGTCTTACTTTTGTTACGGTCATCGATTCCACCGAAAGGTTTTATGGCGGATTTGGTCTCCTTTTTCTTCATGGTAACGGGAGCAGGTTCCCGTGAGGCTTTTGCGCTTTGAGAAAAATCAAGCAAACCTTCAGAACATGCCTTCTTGGTGAGAACCGGGATTACCGGCAACTTCGGCTGACAAGTAGTGCGTGTTGGAATCTTCGCCTTAGCACAACTGTCAGACGACTTGCCAAGTAACGACCCTTGGCTTGTTTCCGGTGCCGAGACAAATATAACTTCATGTTTAGTAGAGAGCTTACAGGGTTTTCTGGATCTCTTTCACTTTACTCGAAGGGACCCTTGAACTAGCGATTCGGCGTCGGTCAGGGTAGCTTTATATAGGACGTCCGAAGCTGCTCCATTTTTGGTCGGTAGCTATCTGGGCCGGTGATATAATGATTGGTGCCACAAGTTGTTCATCAGTATAAGCGATCAAATCTGTGTTGTTGGGAACCGGAAGCGTTTTCATGAGCAGATCAATATTAAAGCGAAGAGCTGAGCGCATCGCGAACGGACGCTCTATTTTTCGCAGCCGGGTATCAAGAGATTCGTCTCTGGTACGAATAGACGCGCGGCCTTGCCGGAGCCACAAATGAAAAGCAACATTTCGCTGGAGGCCAGGGCTGCTTACTGCTCGGTATTCAGGTCCATACAAAGCTGATGGTACCATCGGTTTCAGATATCGCACTACATACCGCCGGAATGGTTAGACACTTGTATACTGCGGCTTGGAATGCCACAAAATCTGATGACCTCAGAATCCCATCCACAAGGAAAAGAGCCTCGGTGCATTACGAGAATGACAGAGTGGAAAACAGAATGAAATTATAAACAAGTACAAAATAGTTAAACGACCTCAACAAATAAGGCGATAATTGGGTGCAAAACGGGATGAAAATTGGAAAAAATTACCAGTAAGCCCCAAAGACGCTTTGACCAGAACAGATTTAATCGATAAAAGATATATTGGATCACAGGAAATTGGACAATAGTCAAATTCCGTTGCAAGTGTTAATTCAAAAACAGTTTTTAAATATACGTAGTTAAAAAGCTCGGTCAGAAGGGCACTCCAAAATGCGAGTTGCCGCGTAGCACACAGAGAGCAAACGTGCAATAATTGTTTTTTGTCCCGATGCCCTTCTTAAGAGACCAAAATATTAGTTCGTCTACAATGGCTACGTTGAATGGCCTATGTCCTCTTTCGTCTCCTCTACTTGTCCTCGCTACTATGAGACGGTATTCAATATGTGGTCTCCAAACTTATGTGCCTAAGTAGACCTACGACGTACCTGTACAGTTTCTCATTTATCCGCACCAAACAAAGTAAATTTTTCTTTTGTCATCTATTTGCATGTGTTAAGACAATATGAAACACTTACTGATTAATGTTAATACTGATTACTCTCCATATACTAATGCCAACAGTGAAGGTTAGGAAATTAGATTGATGGCATGGGCGAGGTCGTCCTCATAGAATAAGAAGAATCGCGGTCCCAACACGGACTAGTGCTGTAAGTTGCAATGCTCATCAGATGGATCACAAAAAGAGATTTGCAAACCTGAACCTGTCGCCTAAGGAGGAAATTTCCTGATCTTCTAAGGACAGGAGTAACAATCTCATCTTTGTGCAGCTACTGCAGTAGTATGCCATAATCTAACCGGTCGAAGGCTTTAGAAAACAATACAGATTACAACATTGCCAGTCCCACTGACAGCCATTTCGGTACAGTTGCCAGACACAAAGAGTACATTGGTAGTTTATGGCTGATTCTGACGGAATCCATGTTGCTCGGGGGCCTTGATGTTAGACCTCTCGAGGTAGCTTAATATTGCTCAGCTACGAACGACTCCAGTACATTTGAGAAACGAGAGTGTAAAAGCAAGGGGCGATAATCGGAAGGTTCTAAACAACTACCAACTTTTTGACCCTGCTTCCACATGTTGTAGACGTGCTGTTTATTCCGTCACCTTAGAAAACACCGAGTTAATGACGTATCTCTATTTGTAGCTGTCACCTGCAATGTTTTCGGTTGAATCATGTCAACTCCGGGGTAAACATGAGTGCCGAATCATAATAGCTTCCTCAAAAGGACCGCTGAATTAAAAGTAAGGTGCAAAATCAAAGGGTCTTTGGGAATAGGACAGGTATGTGACAGTTGCTTCTGGCGCATCGGCAAACTCGAGAATATTGTAGCCTAAACTTTCGGCTGCCTGTTAGACCATTTACGCATAACTATCTGCTGAGCTAATTGGGCGAAACCATGCTTCACCTACCGGATGCTGTACCCCATTTAGAACGGAAGTTGGTTGTCCGCGAAAAACTATTCCGCGAGGCACTGGTGGTATACTAATTTGTCCTATCGAACAAGAATGGTACCATTATTACGATCTATTACATAAGTGCTCCATTTCTCAGGGCTTGGGTTTGCCTTGTGCGCATGCCACTCTACGTCTTCCAACGTCATGCGACGTCGGGCTCTGTTTTCAGTTATTGTCCTGCTCTTGTAAAACGAAGGTGCATGTTTAACGGTGTGTTCCTAACAGCATAATATAAAACTAGCCAGCAAATGCTGCCCAAACAACGTTAAAGGAACAGTCATCTAAAATATACGAGCTGGCATCTCCAACAAATTCTCTCAGTGTGTAGTAGCCTTTGCTTGTCCGAAACAAAATCGCTATGTTCTAGTGGATATTCCGCATACCACACATAGCCGAGAATTATTGTTATGCGGTCCCTCCATCTTTGCATTATCAGTCATGAGCTCATTAGTTTCAAACATTAAATGATGCTCAGGTCGTCTTTTCCACTCTGAATCTGGTGAGCAAAATGTCATAGCTGTAGGGAGAAATGCTTGCAGAGAACTCTTGTAGGTCGGCATTTACTTGCTTGTTGGGGATGCTGGAATACCCATATCCTCAATATAGAACTCTCCTAAAAGTAGCACATGGCGCTTTGGTCGTCGTAAGACATATCCTAAGAATAGAGTCAATTACTGAATTGGAAATTTGGTGAAGCAACTGTCACAAATGTACTATAGTTCCTTCTATGCTGCAGACTACACTGGAGCCAGGCTATAATTAGCTTTCCTGGCTTGTCCACTGGTTCGCACTGCCGGTCACTACGGTGGTTTACAAGTACCTTAGACGCTGCTGGTGGGCTCGTTTTAAAGTAGGAAGTTACCTTGTATTATGACTTATGTGTCTGCAATTTCTGAGTGCAACCAATGTTCCGTTACGAATATGAATTTCCAGGCCTGTGATGCATGATGTAACCACATTCCTGCAAACTTGTTCCGGAAAACGTGTGCATTTTTGTACATGCAGTAAGTTTTCTGCTATTAACAACGATTAAGGAAATGAGTACGTTGCCTACAACGAGGTGCCGATTGTTGCATGCACGGCCATTAATCGTATTTTGCTTGGGATGAAGACAAACTCATTTGTGTTAGAGTCAGGTATCTCGCAATGCTAACGCAGACACACCCTTTGTCTACACTATTTGGGTGTGTTCCCAAGTTTAGTTAGTTATTTGCACGATTTTGTGAGAACCGTTGTTTGGTACGAGTCTGAATAAATGGCCGGTCTCATGTGTTTGCTTCATGGACGCAAGTTTGTTGCGGAGTTCGTAAGGAGAACTAAGGCTATCCGCATATGAACACACCAAAAGCCATTTTGACACTTTTCTTGACCGCAGCACCTCTGTTGTTATTCTCGAGCTACATCATTTATAATTTAGCGGTCTGCGAAGCTCCGAGATTGATTCCCTGAGGAAATTTTCCGGGGAAACTGCTCTTCCAATTTAGCGTCACGGTTCATTTTATTGAATGGTCGATTTACATTCATCATGACCTCCTATATAGGAAACGCAGTGTATAGAATGGTATGGTAATTGATTCCTTCCGGTATTTTCCAAAGTTGCGTTTTGCCTGTTTGTGCTCGCTCCACATAATAGCTATGATGCAGATGGAACAAGAGAATTTAGGGAGGCAAGCTGTTGATAGCGGGATACATTCTGCTTCATCGGCGAAAGTCAGTGTGACCCAAAGAATTCTTTTTTAACCGTAGTGCCGTTGGTTTGGGTATTGATTGAAGCATGTAATGTTTTCGGGCTTAACTACAAGATTTTTATGTCGCATGTAGAGTTCAACCGGTTCACGTCATTTAGTTGCCTTTACTATAAAGAATTTGACTACGATTCCGGAAAAATTGGTGCAGATGACCGATCTTATACCATATTCAGCGCAGGGTGAACTCAATCGCCCAGCTGATCTATATACAACCATTAAACGCTGCGTAAGTGCAGCTCAAACTTGTTTTGCTTTGGGCTCAGTTGGTTTAACTGAAGTCCTAAGCATTCGGTTGTCTTTGGTAGCAAACATGATCCAACCACCACAAATGCCAACGTCTTTTGGATTAGTTTGCAGAGTTAACGAGGCTCTGGCCTCAATCCTTTCATTTGGGCCGGCCGCGTTTGTTTTGAGTGTATTTGAGCAACACGTGTTTCCTTGTTTGGCAGTCACAGGTGACAAATTTTTAACGCTCTGTTAGCATTCCTTTTCAATTGTTAGGCGAAGGTTAATACAAATGCCTGTGGCTTGCCGTTTGCCATGTTGTATTTATAAACAAATTTTGTTGTTACTCATTTGCCTAAGCATTGTCGCTTATCCTTCATATTTCAGCTGCAATGTTCACCAGTAGGCTATCGTACATAATGCACATAACCACAGAGAATATTCTGTGCTGTTGCGCTTCTCCAACTGGTTTAGTGTGAGCGCGGAATACTTAGAATAAGACTTGATGAAGCAGGTGCGACACTTGATTCATGTTTCTACGTTCTTATGGAATGAAGAAAGCCACATACCTTTATCCAGCTACTTACGTTATATAAGAGTTTTGATTTGCAGTTAGAAAGTATTTTGTTTATTGATGCATTGCGGGCGATTACCGAGTTCTTGCGGTGCGCGTGTGTCGGATGCTAACCTTATTTTCATAATGAAACGTTCGTTGCGCCTAGAAATGACGGGACGGTTTTAAGTGCATATTTTCCTTCCAGATAATAAACGGCTGCGCGATACCCACACAATGCTTGCGGTAGATAGTTTTCATATCCGGGAACATCTTGTTTACTGACTGGCCGTGTAGCTTTTCTTTGACGCCACTAATGTTGCTGTGCAGTTTGTGATTCCCTAAGTTCCACGATGATATTACTGCGGGAACGGCGCGAATGTTGTGAGATGTGTAAATTCATGCTTACAGTCTTTTAGCACTGCAATATTTAATTAACCGCAGCACTGATTCACGACTGTAGTATTAAGCCTTAAGAGCATTTATCAAATATATTGCAAAAGCAGTTTAATACCACCTTTGCATTAGGTACAGCGTTTGAATCAGAATAAATATTTGAATAATTACACTTATCATTATTGTGCTTGTCAAAAATCCACGCGAAGTCCGGGTTCTGTCCATGATTCCAATTAAAATCGGTATTACACTTATACAGCAGCATTTAACTGACTCGGTGAATTCACTTGACATTTAAGTTGCGGTAATGTATGTTCCAAAATGAGTCATAAAGTGTTAAAACGGTCGGGTTGTGAATGTCCGCAGTGCACGGATTAATGTTAGTGAAACCTAAGCACATCAGATTTATTCGCTTTTCACACCTTGGTGGTCCTCAGGACTACATTGAAACTCTTCCTTCTCCTTGACGTGGAAGCTGTTGCTTATCGGATGAGAATTTGCCATGTGAAAACACTCGCACTGAGTCAGCAACAAACTGCGAATACGACATACACACTTCATGGTAATACTACTACTTATGAATATTTACTGCAATGGAATCTTATAATGTTTAAGGACCGATCATCATTAAAAGCCATAATGGTTCTTTAGCGTTTATGAAATATGAATACAATAGCTCCTTTCTTTTCCACCAATACTGGTTTTCATGTTTCCTGTTGGTGAAGAGGTTGGTGTTAAAACGTTTTCACTTGCTCTATGCTCTTTAGACTGTGTTGGAAAACTGATTCGGTGAGTTGCCTGATGCAAAGATGGCCACTCTCAGGCGGAAGCTCAGTAAAAGACGAGGGTTTATGCGGAAAACTGTTGATTCTGCAGTAGATCTGATAATGGTCTTAAAGCATATCAAACAGACCAGCGTATATGAAGTGGCATAAGTTAGATCAATAGCTTTCTTAATTATTCTCCTCCTTGGTTTGCAAGTGTGCAGTGGGTTTACTAGTGTCCCTGAATATAGTTGGTCAGAAGTTCAAACAGCTTGATGGCAAATGCTTTGTGAACAAAACCGTTTGATTTCACTGAGAAACCTACGTTTATTAGAGGCATAAATCGAGAATTCTTGTCAATGCTACTAGTGATTTGGTACGCTTACAGCGCCGTACTTTACCTGAACGCTGGGAAAGTTTTGTGGCATAACGCTGTCGAAGTGCTGCAGTATTCTGTGAGGATAAGGTAGTACACCATGTACACCTAGCGTTCACATTTTCAACTAATACATTTCTACTATACAAAAGTGGTACCGGCAAATTGAAGCAAAATATTCCTGCACGATTGGCCTATGCAACTTAGAATTTAACGCCGTGGCCGTAAGTATACCCTGAGAGTTACAAGAAACACAAGTGTTTTCGTCGAGGATAATTTGGACTGCTAGTTTTTGCACAAAGTGTACTACAGCTTAGAAACAACTGTTTGGCGGATCAATAGTGTTTCAAAACAAATGGTGGAAAAAACTCACAGTGAATTAACAACTTTTAAATATCAACCATTGAGTTAGTCAAGCGTCCTCCTGATTTTTAGTAGCTGGCAACCATTTGCAATTAATTTTACTAATCGTGCTTGTCCAGAGCTGTTATTGTGCAGACGTAATGCGGCCGTAGTGCCTTCGTAAGCTTCACACTGCAACCACTGCTGTGTTATCTGATTACAGTGATAATAATGCTATAAATATTCTTGCTGAAAATGAAGTTAAACTTCAGTGCATTTGGCTTTACTGATAACCTAAGCGTATTTATTCAGCTAATTCTGGCATAAACTACTAAGACGAGGTGCAGCAGCATTGTCTAAACATTCGAGTATGTTAAACATATGTAAGTGTGTATATAAACGTGTTTGAATGTAGATATTTTAAACAGCGTATTAATGAAGGTGGAGCTTGGAGGATACACCATATGCTTGCATTGCGATCTGCAGCCATTATTGACACCGCAGTTTCATTTGAAACAGATTTCGGTCCTTCCGATCACCAGGAGCGTAAAAAAATTGGAGGCATCTCCATGATAATCCTACCAAAAGTGATAATCCACCACCTATTTCTTTCGGTGAAGTCAAAACGAGAGACCTAAGATAAAGCAAATCAATTTGTGACCTTGAGAGAAGTTACGCGCTATTCGCTCATTTGTACAATCGGAGATTTTAACTGTGGTTCAGCAACATTTAGTCGCACTCCTTTGGATCCATACTTATTCGTCGTGCTTTTACAAGCTCTAATTTGTGACACAAGTTCCCCGAGTATACTCCAGTGCTTCCTACATTTACACTGAATTCTAAATTCCGGGCAGTGTTTCGCCGATATCCATACTCCAAAAGTTGCCTAACTGCAAACATCGGAGACATTGTTTGGTCTCACTCGATAGAGAATTTTAACCGCCTTCGAATGAACTGTCACTCGTTCAAATCCAACATTGCCTGGTGCAGCTACAGGTCTGAAAGCAAATTCACCAGGCGCAATCCATAGGCTTAAGCACGAAAATTCTCAATCACACCATCGTGTATTTTGCCCCAATTTCAAGCTGGCACATTCGACTGGCGCGCCAGACAGGGCAGTCTGCAAGCACCCAGCTGCAACATGAACACTGTGACCTTACTGACAACATCAACAATAGCACGACTTTTTAATCTAGAGAGTGAGTCATTCAAATGCATTGTAACATTTGCTCAACAAGCGTGATGCCCACCGTGCCACAGAATAAAGACCTATGTGGATCATTTTCCAAACTTGTTAAGGGGGCATTTTATGTCGTAACTGTTGCAAGTTCTTCCATGTGAGATGCCTCCGAGTTAAATCTAGTCGGGCCAAGTTATTAAACAAACCAGACTCTCTATGGTTCTGTGTGGAATGCACATCGATCACACTGATAAAATGCTTGCTCATATTATCTCAGAAGTATGACCAGTTACTAGCCAAGTTTGAGGAAATGGTGACCACCAAAATCACTACGGTTGTGGTAAGCATAGCGGACTGTGCAACCCAATCCTCCCCTTTTGATTGCCGCTATATTTCGCGAAGAATTTCTAATTACTCCGTAAGCAACACGACACCTAGAGTCCAGAACATAAACAGCTGTGCCAATACCACACGTAGCTCACATGTGACTAAAGCGATTCCCAGTTTGATCGGAGTAACTACACGTAAGACTACATCCAAACTCCCGATGGAGTGCGTAGAAAAAGAGTAAGCCGGTACTAGCGAAAGTTGGGTTACGTTCACCTCCAACAAGAGCCGTCATTTAAAATTAACATCATCCCTCACTGGATCGGAAACTGAGGATCGTAACGGAGTTTTCCTAGTGCAAGCACCACCGGTTTCCTGTGGTACATCTCCGAGTAATTCAATCACTAACCACGACATGTCGAAAGGTGTAAAGAAACAACTACCTGTACTGAGCTTACTGTGCTCCAATATCCCAGAATCAAAGTCGACATCGATAAGAGGCAGGCAGTTGGATGACCTCAACCGGTGGGATGTTATTAGTAACCTAATCGGAGTTGTACTGAAACCTGTACACTTAGTGCGTATTACACGACACCCCAACTCTAAACATTTCGGAGAACCAAGACTACTATGCGTTGTGCTGAACTCTATCACTGAAGTAGAATCAGTACTACTGTTGACAGGTGGTCTCAGAAATGAACGCAGCACCATCCGTATCTTTCCAGACATTCCAGGGGTTGAGCGTTATCGAGTTAACCGCAACTTAGCGGACTACCGGAAGGAAACTTCAACCAGAAACCTTACTTCTTCACGGGGTTCCTGAAACTGAAGCATATGATGAGCATAAAGTAACAACCCATGGTAGAGAACAGTGGTATTATATTCGTGAAACACTCTTCTTGGATAATGTGTTAACGAAATCCGTGTCACGACTGCGTACCTCACCGAACTACAAAGGAAGTGGCCCGAGAGTGTGGAAGGTGGTCCTTCAGTCAAAGCATATGGTAGCACGGATGCTAAAAACTGGTACATGTTCCGTTGCAGAATACCATCTGAGCTTCGGCTGAAGACAGTCAGCGATATGCCTCCTAGAGATGATATGTCAATTAAAGAACCAAACACGACGGGATCTATGAAAGAACAATGCACAAGTAATGTGACGAATAAGCTCGTACAAACTGTAGAAGATGATATTGACCAGACACCTTACACTGTACGTCGGAGGATAGACACGGGATTAACTAAATGGACGATGAATATGACGTTAATCCATTCACCAAGTACACATCGAAAAAAATATTAATCGCCGGTCATTCACTTGTCGGCGAAACTTAACGTATGAGTTATACAACCTCCGAAACTTTACTTAAATCTGAGAAACTTTCATGTGGGTACACTAACGCCCAAGGATCCTCATTAAAATTACCGAACTTCGACTACGTCATATTGCGAATGCTTGGGACCTAATGTCTATTACCGAAACATGGTTACACCAAACGGTTTGTGATTCTGAGGTTGAGATAGCCGGAATACCAATCATCCGAAACGACTGCCCCAGCAGAGTAGTTGGGGTTCTACACAACTACAGCAGCGATCTACAATATACAATAGTTGATGGTCTGGAAACACACGTTATTAGCTCAGTCTGGTGCCTTTTCCGGCTAAGACACTACGACGCATGTCTCGTGGCTGTCGTTTACCGCCCCCGCCCCAACGTCCACTCTGCATATGGATTCTCGCTAGATCCGTGGCCAGAACAGAGTAGCACGCACTAGGTACAGCCACATTCTCAACTCCGGGGACTACAATCTACAAAGCTGAAGATTTTGGCATCGCCCAGTGAGCAGTTCAAAACAGACTTGTATGAACTGATCGCTAATATTCCCTTGTACAATCATGTCACCACGTCCACTAGAATCAGGACAGCAAACAAACTGTCCACATTGAACCCTCTGCTCATGATTGAAGAATCCATGGTTGACATGTTATTGATGAATAGTCCATTAGGTCTCAGTGACAATGTAGTAAAAGCGTTCAACTATGTGTGTTATGCAGAATATCCGTCTGAACACACGGAATTAACTCATACAATCACATGTTACCACGCACTGAAAGAACTCGTCGACGCAGCTGCTTGAGAATTCTCATACAACAGTCCCCCTGACAAGGTTTGGGCAGAGTTCGTTCATAGATTCATCGACATCCTCAAGAGCACATCAGAGACCAAGCCCCTTCGTCTCGCAAAAATGCCTTCAATTCTAAGGAGCGGGACTCGAAAATATCTGGCGATCAGGGATGCAGCATGGCGTATATACAAGAATAACCCCGACTCATAGACTTGAGTCAATTTCCTGACCCTTCGCAACCATTGCACTGCAATTGTCCATGAGGACCAAATAACATATCAACAGTGCCTAGAGAAAATATTCATGGTAAAGAACAAACCGCTATATAGACATGTCAATAATCTGCGTAAAGTGAAGCATGTAGTCCCTCCACTTTTCGCGGTAGGCAGTAGAGTACAAAGCGCAGAAGAAGCAGCTAAAGCCCTGTGGCTACAATACACCCCAATTTTCGAACTCGCAACCTATGCATGTCCCAGACGTTTATGCACATTACCGACTCCACCGTTTACGCACGTACTTTTCAACCCATCTGTTATGCTAAGGAAGTTACTCTCACTGCGTGAGCATATTTCTCCGGGAGCAGACAACATCCGCCCGAAGGCACTAAAGGCTGTGACGAACACGCTAGCTGAACCACTGTCACAGTTCTTCCAAAGGTGCTTGGATGAACAACAAGTTCCCACTATGTAGAAGCGGGGCATTATCACCCCTATTTTTCAAGGTGGTAGCCGTCCAGATCCTGCAAATTATCGTCCAGTGACTCTGCTCCCTGTGCGTGCGAAGTTGATGGAAGCAGTCGTCGCTGAGGCTTTAATGCACTACTTAGAAAATGCAACGTCTTGGTACCGGAGAAGCATGGCTTCCGTCAACATCGGTCATGCACCACTAACCTACTGATTGCACGATGTAGTTA
The DNA here is from genome assembly GCA_944474145.2 of Dicrocoelium dendriticum. Taxonomy (NCBI): domain Eukaryota; kingdom Metazoa; phylum Platyhelminthes; class Trematoda; order Plagiorchiida; family Dicrocoeliidae; genus Dicrocoelium; species Dicrocoelium dendriticum. The sequence goes on along the minus strand of OX104071.1, from coordinate 58,228,889 downwards.
GACGGAAGTGGCTGATGATGGGGTCGAAGTTGACGTCATCTATTTGGACTTCTCCAAATCGTTCGATCGCCTTGATCACCGTGTCCTTCTTCAACGGCTACAGAGCTACGGAATCGGAGATCCTGTATTTGGTTTAATTAGCTTCTTCCTATACCAACGAAAGCTACAACGGCGTGTTAGGGGATCACTCTCTAACCCAATTGAGGTGGAATGTGGTGTCCCACAAGGCTCAGTGATGATACCGCGCCTATTCCTGATGTTTATCAACGACCTGGCAAGAGTTATCTCCTCAAATTTCCTGCTTTTCGCCGATGACATCAAGATATGGCGGCGATTAGTAACAAGCCAGATCACGATCTGTTCCAACATGACCTATGTTGCATATACGAGTGGTCGAAGAGGAACGTGCTTCAAACTAACATAGCTAAGTGCAAGGTGATACATCCGCTTCAACAGTCAGTGGGCGCTTACAAGCTTGGGGACCAAAACTTCGAGGTCTCTCAAGAGCGTGACCTGGAAGTATTAATACGTGAAGATCTTGGGTGTTCAAAACAAGCAGAGAAGGCGACCAGAACCGGCAATTAACACTTCGGCCTTCTTCGCCGAGCCTTTGGTCGGGTTGAACCCTCAATCTTTCCCTTAGTGCCTATGTGCGACCGCACGTGAAATATGCCATTCAGGCGTGGCAGCCGTGGCAGAAACAGCATCTCGTTGCTCTCGAAACTCTTCAAAGTAGAGCATCCAAGAACGTCAGGAGCCTCTTACATGTGTCCTATCAGCCTAGACGGAAATCTCTAAGAATCTACAGCAGTCGATATCGGCATTTGTGGGGGATCTCATAATGGTTGACCAGATTTTGAAGAACTCAAACCACATATGCCGTCCGCTGCAGGCATTGAACCAAAACACTAACCTAAGAGGCTACCCTCTGAATCTGACAATTCAGTATAGTCAGCTTGAATGCCGTAGAAATTTCTTTTCTCTCCGCGTGTGCCAGCCTTGGAACGCACTCCCTAATTATGTCGTCACTGCTCCCAATCTGGCGATATTTCAAAAATGTGTTGACGGTGCATTTCAAACTTACATTTCATTTTATGACTTGTTAGCTAGGGGCTACAAAACGCAATTAAAACGGTGTCTTGCCCAACGCCTAACCAATGGATTTATGGATTTATACTTTTAAAACGTGAACATTTCCGTTATTCTACATAAGTCTTTGGGGAGTAAACCACAACGCTTTTCAGTTTATCATGCAATCCAGTTTTTGCAATAATTTACATCCCACGGAACTTGTTAAGCAATGTTTTTACCAGTAATAAACCATTGTTCCATGGTTCAATTAGTGGAAAAATACCAGGTCAGATGGATTCAGGGGCCCACCAAACACCAATATTCCGGATGGCCATTATGAACCATCAGGCGACTAAATGGCAGACAGCCTTTGCGAAGTTGACTAAGAAAGGCTCATTACAAACATTGCCAAAATATTGCATAGATACTGGCACTACACCCAGCTATTTTACATCTGGTCGTAGTGATCAAATTGAACGTTCATTATGTCCATCGAATTTTCTTGCTGAATATTTAACAATTTGGAAGACGTTAGTCTGACGAATTAAAGAAATTTCAAATAATCAGCTGGATGGTAATAGCGTTTGTATTAGTATGTTGCAATGAGAATTAGATTTGACTTCAACCCGAAAATATTACTCAAAATGAGTAATAAAATTTATCGAGTTCAGCTAATCACCAAATTTGACTTAGACCTTTGGATTCGACCTTGAATTGGTCAAACATCCAATCATAGATCAACAGTAAAACATATAATCATAATCACTGACGGAAAGAGCTCTGTTGAACGGTAATTGAGATCACAACACTCAAGTATGTTAAGCGTTTCAGATACTCACATGTCGTATGATATTTTGCCGTGATTTTCTGATGCTATAGGTTCCGCGGCCACTGATAATTGCGGTGTTTTAGCGAAAAAGGCAAATGAATTTGTTCGCATTGTTTACGATGTGCACGATTGTGCTTGCTGTTGCATGGTGCATGCAGGAGAAAATGTTTGTGCTACCTGTGCGTAGAGATAAACAAGGTGAGTCATATGACACCTAGCTTACGCGCATCCGATTGCTGCTCATTATATTGGTGTTTCAATGCAGCACTTTCTCATCAATGATATCTTGATGCCTAATAAGTAGCGTAGTGTAAAATACTAGTTGGTGGTTTGGTACCTGTATTCACACAAAAGTGTGGAATTTAGAAGCTATTGGAGGACATAGAAGTCTTTAACATGTTCAATGTAGACCAAATTTATTCATCGGTAGTTGACATATTGGCTACCCAGAATTGTATTAATAATGTACATTCTCAAAACGGGACTTTTCAGGTCGCATGCACACAACATACGCAGGAAAACCTTATAGCGGTATGGTTAGCGAAAATTTGATATTTTGGGATGAACAACATTGCACAATATCGCTTCAGTTTCTCCAAAACTACGTGTTTGGATCCAGGTGAGTTACAACTGATGCATATATAACACCAGACTCCTAAATAAAAATGCTTGATTCGTACGTTCAAAGCATGTTTCTTTTTTGCAGAGATTGTCGACAATTCTAACTGGATTTAAAGTTGTATAACAAGTGAACTATCTAAAAATACAAACATTTCATCTGAGAGTATTATGACGAAATTGTTCTTGGAAAATGTTGGGTGTGGGTTCATGCAATTTACGGTGCAATTTTTAAAAGCAATACTTTCGTGTGCTTTAGAACTAAAACTACGTATATTTATTTCTAACCAACTATGTAATTTACTAGACTAACCGAGCTTCAAACTTTGCATTTTCTTGGAGCAAAAGCTCGTTCCATTCGTAGAAAACCATAATGAAATGCTAATACAAAATGATTTTGTAATTATCCGATTACGTATTGCAGTAGTGGAACAGTATTGATCATGTCTACCAACTACAGCTTTAGTCGTCAGAACGTACCACTTATCTTATAAATACGCGTTACGGGTATAAGAGATGAAAATTCGTATTTCTGCTTATACGTTAATTGACCTGCAATCTTATTAACTCTACCAGGCATATTTGATCGCATTGCAGTTGCTAATTATTTTGTTTGCAAACGGTAGTTCGGGAGCAATCGTGTGAAAAGCAGCGGAATGCAAAGTATGCAGTCGGTGCCGAATTTCAATGATCTGATGAAAACAAATCCATGTTAATAAAAGCATAACTAGTGAGTAGAAGAGATTTGTTATTAGTCAGATAATTCATCATGGTCCACTCTCAGTCAGGAAGCTTTGAGATGTCTGGCAAAGTACCAGGCGTAAGTGTTCCGACCTACTGGATTTCATCAGTGGTGCGGCTTTAAGCGGACCGCTGCTGGGTTTCGCTCCCAAGGCTTTCGGTTGCCAGCAGCTACTGCCACTTCGCCATGAGTAACAAGCACAGAACTGCGTGATTGATAATACCTTAGTATATAGCCCGGTACATCTTCCACTGCCATGCCAGTTACGTAGTGAGCAGAGGACAGCAATTAGACCCACGCTCTAGAATTTCCGCAAAGTGAATATGAACGACATAGTACTTAGAACCTATACGGACAACTTTTAGCTTATTAAGGAATATTGGGTATTTTAGTATAATTCAGATAATTTATCATGGTCTCTATCTGTCAGCAAGTGTTGGCAAGAATTGAAAAGCACCAGACACTAGTGTTTTGACCCTCTGAGTCCCGTCAGTGTTACTTATCGATCGGACTCCTCACTGATCCTATCCTATTGACATCCGAATGACGAAAGCTAGTTCATTGCCAGAGTAAAAACTTTAATCTTTTGTCATTTCACGGACGTCATATTTTGTAACAAAATTTGCTGTGTGAGGAAATATCAATAGGTACAGCATATGTCACCTAAAATATCATCGAAGCTTAACAAACACCAGCTTATCTCGGTAGGTTAAATTTGCTAGCTACAACCGCAGCCATGCTGAAACACCTGGATGCAACTAAGGAACTTAATGCGAGTTCCCAACTCAAAATATATCAGTGTCAACACAGTGTTTTCAAACGTTTAAAAAAATTTTGAGCGTGATGATAAACTGATCGAAAACTCGTCTTTTGCATTTGGTTCGTTTAGGGAGTTAGCTACACTGAACACTGCAAATAGGAAAGTTGTTACCTTATGTGTTGCTCGATGGTTATTAGTTTGGGCATGGACGCCGATTCATTTCACTGATGCCAGCTTCATCACAGGTTATTGCAGCAGCGCCGAATGCCATTTCGGTGAGATGCTCTTACTAAATCCAAAATCCGCACTTCGTATCTAGGAATTGCTTGAATTCGAACTCCGATTTTGGCAAGTCTGTATTTTCTGGTAAACATTTCAAATGTTTTTTCAAAGGCGCTCAGAGGATGGATATTTGACGACCCGCTTTAGTTCCGGCAATACCAACGTGTATCAGTGTCTGCGACTTCTGCTTTGTAAGCACACATGCAGCTGCTGCATCAAGTAGGTGAGGGGACCAAACTACAATATTCGTTGCTTCATAATGCCGTCAAATCAGGACCAAAGATAGTACAGGCAGTTCAGCGTTTGTCGTCTGTTTCCGTCCTCATAATTTATACCCCGTAACTTGTGGTTGGGTCCGGTAGCTACCACCTAAACTCCGCCCAATCTAAGCACTTCGCGATTAGTGATCGGACGATTAGCAAGTGAACCGTAATCGGGCAAAAGTCTCCTGACTAATGAGAGAAAGCGTGTGGTAATCTCATCAGCACAATTGCGGGAACTGCAGTTGAACGCGCATAGTATGCTCAGCCCGCATTTGTGCAGCTAGCTGGTGTTTCCCGCGGACTTTAAATCTTAGGGTGTGAGCACGCTTAGGTCCTTTACGGAACATACGGGATGACGCGGTTGGCCGGCCAGCGTTTATGTACCCCCACAACTATTCTCCCCAACTTCATGTGTAATACTTGCTCTGGTGGGCAGTAGAGGGAAAACTGCAGACTAAATGTACAGACAGCCAAAGTCATGCTGAAGAACGCTGCGAACGCAGGGAGCATCAAACAACCTTCTAATCTTTAGGTAGTCTGCAGACATAGCTCAAGAAAACGAGAGAAGTTGGGGCACTTTGTTAATGTGCATCAGGAACAAAATGAGCCCGCCCAGAGTACATTGGGGTACGCTACTTTTGGGAAGCTACCGATCGGTTTACTGGTCATCCTTCTGTTCCATATGTTTACGCCAAATAAGAAAGTTAATATTCTACGATTGCAGTAAACAATGAAGACCGCACTTCCTCCGTTTGTGTAGGAGTACCTCATGTTTCGCTTGTCGATCGATCTCGAAAATCATTTTAGATCAAGTCGACAGATTTCCCCAGTTTCGCACATGTAACCAATTTTAAGGTTAAACTTAGATTAGCAACGCACCAGTATAATTTGTTAAATACGGGCTGGGCATGCGTCAGAAAGTGTTTCTATTCCAGCAGCCGTAACAGACCACGTTTCCTGATATTCTTCGTGTAATTTGGCCGAAACGGAATTGCGGCAAGTCGGCCGGTAAATGTCCAAATAACCTGGGTCACCGGTTTTCATACTTGGCTTTACTAAAATTCATCACTGGTCGCAGCTGTGCGCTTTTGCAGAGCGATCTGTTAAACAGATAAGATAATAGGATAATAGTTCTTCTTTCTGTTGCACATGTAGACGCGGGTGGTGACTGGCTTTTCGACATCAGGCAGCGTAGAATAAAGCTTATAGGGTACGAATTTCGCTGAAACATGTTAAAGAGGTGGTCCTCCTCCGCCTTTCTCAGTTACGGCGTGCTACAATGTGTCTGGGCCCGTTTGAAAAGCGTCCTCACGCAACTTCTCTTGTATGTGGTCGGATGGTTACTGCGATAGTTTAAGATCTGATCGGTGTGGGTCGCTTTCCGATAAACTGTTGTTTCCAGTAATCCAGAAGCATGTCTTCTCACGAGCACGTCCAAGAATGGCAACTGATCATTGTTCTCTTCTTCTTTGGTGAAATGGATGCCGGAAAAATATTGTTGATTAGTTTATGTGATTCTTGTAGTCTGGAGCGTTTGAGGATGACAAAAGTATCATCTACGTAACGTACCCAAAGTTTGGGCTCCACTATTGGCAATGCCTTCTCTTCCAAGCTTTGCATCACTGCCTTCGCTACCAGTCTAGAGATTGGCGATACCATTGGCGTACCCGTTATCTGTTTGTACATTTGACCGTTGAAAGTGAAATGTGTGGTGAGACAGAAATCAAGCAACTCCATCATTTACGTGACTTCAATTCGGTTGCTGGTATTTACCGCTCCGTGTTGTTCAAGCAGAGTCCTCATTGTTTGCCTTGCCAGTGTCGTGTCAATTGATGTGAACAAAGCTGTAACGTCAAAAGAGACCATTATCTCGTCTCTTTCTATTGTTATTCCCTTAAGTTTTTCAAGAAATTGTTCTGCCCAATGGATTGAGTGCTCTGAGCCTGCGATTAGATGTTTCAACCGTTTCCAAAGTTCCTTAGACAGCTTGTAATTTGGTGCCCTGGGTAATGACACGATAGGGCGAAGCGGTACCCCATTTTTGTGTACTTTAGGTAGGCCGTAGAACCGTGGTAGAACTGAATACTGGTTTCATGTTGCTGTGTTCTAACTTTGTGATCTATCTGCTTTGTTCCAATTTTTGAAGAGATTTGTTGATCTTGCTTTCCAGACGTTTTGTAGGGTCTTCACTTATCGGCTGGTAGGTGTTTACATCTCCGAGCAGTTCTTGTGCTCACTTCATGTAGTCAGTTTTGCCCATTATTGCAGTAAGACGTTCCTTGTCGGTCGGTAATATAACAATAATTTTATATTTTCTGAGGTTTGTCAGTGCCTTTCGTTCGCTTACACTGAATATGTTGGTTTCCACTTTGTGACTCAAAGCGGGAAGATGCTGGGTCTAATTGCATGTTGGGCTTCAGTTGTGATGTTTGATGTGGTCAGTGTTGATTCAAGTGCGGCAAGGAAATCAATGGGATTGGAATCTTTGTAATTGACTTGCAAACCTCGCACAATAACTGCTCTTTCTGTATCTGATAGGGTTCGTTTGGATAGATTCCTAATCCATGCGTCTTCTTCGTTTGCTGGTTTTTGTTGCGAGATTCTGTCCAACTTCCTTTCTAGTTTCTGCTTTGTTTGGAATTTGGTCTTATGGGTACTAACGGCAATCGCTTTCTCAAGCTCTCTGGTTAACTGTTCCCCGAGGTTGTACGAACAAATGGCCTTTTCTTGGTCGATTACTCGTTGATACTTTTGCCATCGGTTGTGTGCATCCGTGAACAACAGACGCAGCATTCGTTGTCCATGCCGTTCTGTGATCTTCAAGACCAACGGATAGTTGATGTGTGGACGACAGTGCACAATTGGTGGTAGGACATGTCTTCGCAAACACTCGTGCAGGAAGTAGAGTTGCTCGTGAGTGGAGGATTGCCGGACCAAACTGACTACATGAAGAAAGCACAAGAACTGCTCGGAGATGTAAACACCTACCAGCCGATAAGTGAAGACCCTACAAAACGTCTGGAAAGCAAGATCAACAAATCTCTTCAAAAATTGGAACAAAGCAGATAGATCACAAAGTTAGAACACAGCAACATGAAACCAGTATTCAGTTCTACCACGGTTCTACGGCCTACCTAAAGTACACAAAAATGGGGTACCGCTTCGCCCTATCGTGTCATTACCCAGGGCACCAAATTACAAGCTGTCTAAGGAACTTTGGAAACGGTTGAAACATCTAATCGCAGGCTCAGAGCACTCAATCCATTGGGCAGAACAATTTCTTGAAAAACTTAAGGGAATAACAATAGAAAGAGACGAGATAATGGTCTCTTTTGACGTTACAGCTTTGTTCACATCAATTGACACGACACTGGCAAGGCAAACAATGAGGACTCTGCTTGAACAACACGGAGCGGTAAATACCAGCAACCGAATTGAAGTCACGCAAATGATGGAGTTGCTTGATTTCTGTCTCACCACACATTTCACTTTCAACGGTCAAATGTACAAACAGATAACGGGTACGCCAATGGTATCGCCAATCTCTAGACTGGTAGCGAAGGCAGTGATGCAAAGCTTGGAAGAGAAGGCATTGCCAATAGTGGAGCCCAAACTTTGGGTACGTTACGTAGATGATACTTTTGTCAACGTCAAACGCTCCAGACTACAAGAATCACATCAACTAATCAACAATATTTTTCCGGCATCCATTTCACCAAAGAAGAAGAGAACAATGATCAGTTGCCATTCTTGGACGTGCTCGTGAGAAGACATGCTTCTGGATTACTGGAAACAACAGTTTATCGGAAAGCGACCCACACCGATCAGATCTTAAACTATCGCAGTAACCATCCGACCACATACAAGAGAAGTTGCGTGAGGACGCTTTTCAAACGGGCCCAGACACATTGTAGCACGCCGTAACTGAGAAAGGCGGAGGAGGACCACCTCTTTAACATGTTTCAGCGAAATTCGTACCCTATAAGCTTTATTCTACGCTGCCTGATGTCGAAAAGCCAGTCACCACCCGCGTCTACATGTGCAACAGAAAGAAGTACTATTATCCTGCCTTACATCCATGGGATTTCTGAAATGGCAGCGAGGCTTCTAATGCCTCACGGGATAACTGTTGCACACGAAGCAACGGATACCATGCGGAATAAACGTTTTAAGGTAAAGGACAGACTGTCTAAGTAAGAAACCTCGGGTGTGGTTTACAAAATTCCCTGCAATAACTGTGATAAATACTATGTAGGCCAGACTGGAAGAAAACTTGGCATAAGACTGCACGAACATAGTCTGGCCGTCCACCGCCACGATGAGAAATCGTTAATGTCGGTACACATGGATGCCGAGGACCATCAGTTTGATCTGGAGAACGTTGAAATACTTGGAAGAGCAAGAAACCGCAGAGCGCGTGAGTTCCTCGAGGCGTGACATTCTGGCCGGAGCTCAATCAACAAACACCTGGAGCTGGAGGGTGTCTATGAAGCTCTGCAGGTTAAGCCAGCATTAGGCACCAGATCGACAAGTAGAAGAGGTGCCCACATGACGGACACGTGAAGCGATCGAAGGCTGACATTCGAAGCAGGCAACAATCAATAGCCATTCAGATCTGGCATTGGTTTGCGAGACTCCGCGAATCAGCATCAAATAGCTGCATTGAAGATGTTACCTAGTTTGGTAACGAAACGTCTGCAACAGAAATGCCCAGCTCGGAGAACATAAGGCGATCTCTATGGAGATATTTTACGCATCTGTTACACATAGAGCGAAGATCTTTTTAGTCACAAATGGGACCAATAAAATGTTTAGCCCTCAGCTTATCCGGAAACTTGCTCCTATACTTAGTATCAAAAAGTCAGCCGTTGTAAAATACGGGAACGGTAAGCGGATAATACTCATTAGTCAAAGAAGACTACAACTACAGATGAAATAATAATAAATAACTAATAAATTCCATGCATCTTACTAATAAAGCAGCTCCGCTACCATACATAGGCAAACTCATTAAATGGGTACAGCTGTATCTAGAAATACAGGCTTCAAATAAGTGCGTAATTGAATATCTGAAAGAAATCACGGATCTGCATATAGGTTACTTGCTTGCGATTAAATTATAAGTAACTAAGCCATACACAATATTTTCATTATTGCGGTTGGAAATGATCACATAAACGCACCCAAGGCTTAAATGTAAATTTAACGTGAGCGTACGGTGCGTAGATTAAATAATGGAGTAGGTCAATAAATTAAACTGTAAGCTCCGTGGGAAATGGGCATCAACACCTAAATAATTCTGTTAGGCCAAATTGCACGAGATTTTCCGTAAGGTTTACCATGGCTATTTTAAGAACAGTCTTTAATCAAGTGTTACTAATAGTAGGTGGTTGTTGTTTGTCCTTTAACATAGAATATCGCTACGTTTCTTCATCAATCTGAATAAAACTTATTCCATTTATCGGATGCTGATTTGTAGAGAATGTTGATATAAGATTGGAAAGTGTATTTGTAGTGCACCGTACACATTTATTGTTTCGTTTCGCAAAATATTTGCACGGCGGAACGCGAATCTAAAAGCAGTCGCTAAATGGAATTCAAGTGAATCATCATTATACGTAACTGTATTGGCTTTAATCTTTGTCGATGACAACGCAGATGTTAGTCCAAATGTTAGCAATACATTTGCCTATGAGATTTGCTATCGCTAATCAGTGGTCTTCTTTTTATGAAGAAAACTTGTTTTTGTTCTTATTTGGATGGAACCTGCCGTTAAATTTGTCCAACCGCTAATCTATCCAAATGTTATCAGCAGAGAAAAAAATGGTTTAGTTTATTTTATGGGAGCGAATAGTTTGTGTAAATCAAAAGCAAAATTTGGCCAGATAAAGGTCCTTGAATTATTCTATCAGTCGATGTCTTGTTTATGGCAAGTAGTTGCTTCTTTTTTTGAACGTTTAGCCCATTTTGAATACAGAATACATGACTTTTTAAGAGGTTTTTTATAATAAGTTCCAACGTTTGCATGATATATCTACTTGGAAAGTGGACACCTTTAACATCATCTAACCGAACCTCATCAATACACAGATTGCGATAGAACATAGTAACACCGGTTTTTACAAACAAGTTATTGCAAATAAATCTTATTATGCATCTTGTTGTTGTAATGCAGAGTAACTACCTGACAAATAATGCGTGCTTTTCTTCACAACTAGCTATGCTAATGGTTGCCTAGCTTGTACATATAACATAATAAATATTAACACGCAGACCACTTTATTTAGCTATTTGCACCACGTTTTTCAGCAAAGTAATTAAATGTATGACATCTCGCGCGCCCAGGGTAATTGCTTGATTGCTATTTTGACACCTGGTTACAAGTTTCTAGCTAAGTATAAGCAGATAAATTACACTCCATAAACGCAACGCTTTACAACTATTATCATAGGTATTTATAAATCAAAACTCTAGGAGAGTGCGTTTGAATATATCGACATCTACGGAGCCATTTCATTCCGGTTAACTAGATCTTGAACGACCCGGCCACAATTACTACCATCTTCTGGAAATTATCTGCGACACAAACTTGCGAGTTCATCAGCTGAAACCCTTCGCCCAATATTCTCGTTTGGAATGCCGCCGGAATTATTTGCCGCGTCTAATTTGTCATTTCTGCGCTCACGCTACTCAGTTTTATAATACGACTTATCCATGCATTACACCATCAACATTACCTGAGTTGATTTCGCTTCCTTGAGTGCCGAAGGGACGCATATAAACCTAGGCAAACCAAGCACCAAGAAGTCGGCATAAACCGATATACAAGTGTGCTTACCTGATTATTATGGTGAGCCAACAGAGGCGCGATTCGCTTAGGTGTACCTTTTTGAATTTAATTAGTCCACACTATCCATTCCTTGGGATGGATGTTGCTTCTGTCTCATACCATTGTTTTTCTATTTCACAAATTTTTAAAGGCGCCAACGAACTGAGCACGCTGCATAGGAATGAGTTTGGGAAATTGTATACTACGACACGCAGACTCTCAATAGTAAAGTAAACAAACGTTTATTATGAACTAAATAGCTCAACTCCTTTCTTCACTGCACGGAATGGAGAGATTGCTACGATTATCAGATTCGCATTGCTTACCCCAATGTATGCTGCAATGAGAGTCATGATGGGCATCAAAGCCATTGTGGGGCTGCATGCCAATCCCTTCCTCTAGAAAGCATTTTACTTTTGCATCACTAGTTCGTTTCCTCTGAAATCTATGTATACCGACAGCATCTAAAATATTAATTTTCTTGGTCTCAATCAAGTTTTCTTACTCTAAATCCAATTTCTAATAACACATTGACTTTCCCTACTCCTTATATGTCTAGACGCAGTGTTTCGTCGTGATAAATTTATTTCGGAGCCGGTCAACTCTACAAGACTATTGTTCTTACTTTTAGCACTTAGGCATTTTGTGTGCACTCACTAAAGTAATTTTGTGGCTTTCAATGTTAATAGCTCTCCTGTTCTGTTGCTATTCCTTAACAATGCATTAAATGTCTTCTGCTACTCAGTACTTGAATTACGGACGACTTTTAACACATGCATATTATGATACCTAGAATATGTTGCACACATTTTAACAATTTAAGTACCTTGTCTCATTCTACCTAGTTTCCTCGAGATTCAGCTTGCCGTCCAAAGCTTATTAAATCTGGTGTTTAGGAAAGGAAGTTGGTTTGTATAGAAGAGACGAAAAACAGTTTTCATATAGTGATTTAATACCCTCCACTGCCTGCATGGAAGTGGAGGATGGGTCGGGCTATATCGCAATTAGCTAACAATTCATGTTGGTCGGCTACCGTCCTCCACGGTGCAGTTGCATAAGCTGCGGGCTGGTTGGCCCAAGCAACTAGCAGTCATGGGTTCAATCCTGCGTAGAGGACCGAAGGATGCGCACCACTGATGAGCCCCAATATGGCGAAGCTGCGGTCTGATGCTTTTCCGGATAGGTAGTGAATTAATATTTTATTAAATTATATTTTGTACATTGTCATCCAAAACCTTTTGCTCTCTTTCTGATAGTAGCACGATTTCATGTACATACAACTGTTTTCCTTTGCTAGTATAAAATCAGAGTGCTTTTTGACCATCTTATTTGAAGTAGAGTTGTTACCGTGTGAAAATCTTTCTAGAAAACTGAACAACTAATAATCAGAAGGCGACAGATCTGCAAAAGGTGGTGGGTTTGTTGGTACATGAAATCCATGCATAAAATTCTTTTCGCGAGCTATGAAACACATATGAAGTCTCGCATCAAACAGGTGTAAAACTACATCTTTACAATTGATAAAGTCTGACCATTTCTGTTTAAATAAATCATTCGATTTGTCCAGCTGATTACAGTAAACTATAGAATTGATTTATCTGTTGTCCGGTAGAAGCGCAAAACCACAATTTCTTCAAAATCCTATCAAAGAAATAGCATAAACATTTTTGATGAATGTCGGTTTTTGAACATTGTTGCAGACTGCCGAAATTTTGTCCTTAGTGATTATGCGCATAAAAAGTGGATAATTTTTTGAATTCAAGAAATGAATCACCTACGTCAAGCGGCGGTAAAAAGACATTTCTGTAAGAACGTGAGAAACCAATTTGTCGTGCTTTGAGATTAAAGCTTAGCGTTTCAAATGATCAAGTAGTCGGAATTAGCCAAATTTAATCTGTCAGAAACTTCAAGAGCTGTTGTTCGCCGCATTGCATCAATTACTGCAACTTAATTAATAATAGATGCAAGTAACCCTATTACACGCTTAATGCCATTATTTAATTATTAACGCTAGATCGAAATTTTTAAAGTAGTATTAGCACTGGCTTGCTGTCAAGACAACTTCGCTATACACAACCAATAATTCACTTACTTGAACAGCCTTTTTACCTTATTGATATTAACACTTTAAATATGCAAAACATGATGCGTTTCCCAATTAATATTTGAAAAAACGCTAAACAAATATACGGCGTGGAATCAAATGGATATATTTAACAAACATGCCTTGCATTTTTTGTTGCCAAAATAGAAAATTTTTTAGCTTAAGTTTGAAGTTGGCTGTGAAAAATACTATCAAAGCTTGTATTGGGAAAACGCAGTTACTTGCCCAATAAACAGATATAAATTTGGGATTGCATTAATGACTAGAAAATTTGCCAACTGATAATTCCTGCGAACTGCGAATTTATTTCTTTACAACAGCATGCTAAAACATTTGCTTAATTCAAAGAACTCCCTTGTCCCGCATTATAATGCTTTTTACCATAATTCGCTATTTATTTATATACACGGAATTGTCAAAGTAACTGTCAATTCAGATATACTCATACATATCACTCATTGAATACTGGACTATATACACATATTAGTACCAAGGTTTAGGATAGTTAACACCTAAGAACGTTTTCCCGTTTGCATAGACCCTGAATTGTCGGCCTTTAATGCACGAATAAAATTAGGTTACTCATACAAACCTTCCGGGGACTGCCTTTGGCGCATTTTTAATCGCTTCACGTATAGTAATGTTCCAAAAATTCCCACATTGGCATTGTGTGGGTATTGAAGGAAATCTTGCTGGTTGTGTATCTAAAGGGAGGAGGGGTCGCTTAACTACCTTAAGCACCCTTATGGCTGACGCACTCATCTACACAGGAATGCAAATAATTTGAACACATGCAGCAGACAATTTGCACTGTCATACTTTAAAGTAGTATTCTAGAAGTCGTTACTGGTTCACAAGGATTTTTAGGCGTGCTTTAATATAAAAACGGCGAAGGTTCATAGCGCATCAAGTATACAACTCGGAGCTTGCTACTCGTTTTAAGTGAAGGCGTAGACACGGATCGAAATGGATTCCGCTCACCATATACATTTGGGTTTAATAATTTTAAGTATTAAATTTAAACAGCTTGTATATGTTACCACGAATAGACTAAGCGCCTAATGTCAGCTGAACTAATTCACAGCTCAATAGTGTACATAGCTGAAGACAATTTGAAAAGCCCGGCTGTATTTTTTCCCAACGATTCATGGATAATCTACTGCGTCAAGATTGCATGTTTATCCTCAGCTGGAAGCTGGCGATCCGTGAAGTAATACATTAACAAATATTGTAATCATTGTCACTTCACTCTGTGCTTTCGTCTTTGTTAGCACCACTACAGCTGAGAAAATTGGACGACATTTGGCGTTCATTGAAACTGTCCGAAACAGGGGAGTAGCTATCTGTTTTCAGTGGATAATTTAATCTAACTTTAATAAATTAAATATATACATAACTCAATCACGCTTAAATCAAACAACGGCGATAGTCACTGAATAACGTTTAGCTATATGTTTTTGGATTCGGTTTGATAATACTTTATTTATTTATTTATTATCCGCACTATACATTTGCAAACATCTGTGCTTTGTTTCAGCTAAACTTCAGTGAATAACTGCGTGATAATATTACTTATTTCTGCTTGTATTCCTTCAGCTGCTGCTATTAAGTCAGGTTAAATTACTGCATGTATATTTCAAAAACTCTTCACATATGAAACAAATTTATGTGCCTTCGAGGTAGCTAAATATCTCTACATATCCATAGCACGGTGTGATTCTTTTAAACGATACTACACAATTGAATATATATATCTGTAATGGTATATAGACATCTGATCAACTCGAGTGCATTGATTACAACTGAATGTGATGTCTCTGTGATAAAGTAGGCATAAGAAATGGAAAAACGTTATGTATTGTTGTTTTTCATTGCCAGTGTATTCTCAAATAAGAGGGTTATTGGCATTTAGCTTCAAGCCTCTCTTGACTTCAATTTCGACTGTGAATTTACAATGAGTAGAATTCCGAACAACGTGCGCTGTATCTGGGTAGTAGCGATGATAAGGCCTCAAGGATATGACACTACACGTTGTGTGCAATACGTCGTTCCCTCAGAATCCTAACAACCGATTTAACTGTGAATACTCTCTAAAATCCAATCTTGTCCTATACGAAGTACCGCATCTAGACATGCTCGACTTGCCTAGAGAGGGTTTTCTACCTTCAATAAACCTTTTAGAGAATATAAGAAGAAAAACTTTTATACTGCGTAACAATTACAGCTCCATGGTTCATGTGTATTTATGATCTATGATGTCTTAACTTATCCATTGTTTTAAAGTAGTTTTCCGTTGTTATTAATTTGAATTCTCATGGTATTCAATATAAGTAAAGATTGCCACTTCGGCGTATAGGGCGAAGTAGCCAAGTCAGATGAAGACATATTTTGAAATTAGTGGCTGAGCGGATGTCATTTCTAGCATTTTTCTCATCTTTATCAGAAACCGGAAGTGCTACACGCGCTACGGACGCAACTATTTACTCAAGACTAATGATTTGCTTATCCCTATATGACTTTTTCAATTGAACCTGGTAAGCAAACTTGAATACGCCGTAACAGTTGCAAGTGTATTTCTGCAATTGGTATCCTATGTTTCAACACTATTTGTAAGTAGAGAAATGTTTCCGGATTATTCCTTATCAGGCTTATACAAGCATACGACAAACATAATTTGTTGGAGGGCCAAAAAAAGTAATAATATGCTAAAAAAGTAATATAATGTGCATCTGTCACTCCG
This sequence comes from Dicrocoelium dendriticum, assembly GCA_944474145.2. Taxonomy (NCBI): domain Eukaryota; kingdom Metazoa; phylum Platyhelminthes; class Trematoda; order Plagiorchiida; family Dicrocoeliidae; genus Dicrocoelium; species Dicrocoelium dendriticum. The sequence continues at coordinate 58,212,651 of OX104071.1, read as the reverse complement.
AATAAAAGAACAACGTACGGTTAACGCATTATTTGAAATTTAATTATCTACCTACTACACCGATTATCCTAGTAATGACCAAGTTCTTAGAATCGCTATCCAAAGAAGTGGGATGTTAAGATCAAATATTCCTTTTTTATTTCATACATATAAAATTAAAATATGGTCAAATTAACAGTGTACATGGCCCCATGACTTTATATGGAACAAACTGTGGTTGAATGGAGAAGATTCCAAAGTGCTTTACACATAGTTCAAAAATTATGAAGATTACTACATTAGTTACAATAATTATACGCCAATTACATTAGATTAATAAGATTGCCTAATTATAAGGAACTTGTTTGTAAATGCTAGAACTTTCTTGATTGGTATTTTTTAAAATTGCTTTTAAAAAATGCTAGTTTCAAACGGATTTCCTTCAGTGTACTAATCAACCGTACCGTTTGTTTTGTACCTTAAATTCCCCCTATTTACGAGCAACCTAGCTAAACGACACTGAACATAGATTCCACTCAGTTTGCAAAAAAGGACAATTAAGTATTCTAATATTACCAAAAATGTTCGATACGGTTAAAAGCGCCCGATAGTTTATATTCACAAAAGCGCATACAACAGAACATTCGGCTGAAATATCATTGTTTAGAAAGATTTTGCACATATGAAAATAGGATAATTGTTTGAAAAATATATAAAACTTACACGTTCATGGTAGTTTTATTGTAGATATGCAAAAACTTACAAGGAGAGTTGAAGCCTTCTTTGATTTAGAAGTATGTCAAATGAAGTTCAGATCATAAAGGATTTAACAAAAATGGTAAAATCTTGGAGACCAAGTATGAGAAAGCAGCAAAACCGTGGTGAATATAAGGAAAATAATATGTAGTACTAACATATAAAAATAGATAGGACAAATCACTTAATCCTATACTTCAAAATTCGGACGTGGCTACCCGTTAATGGCTACAAACTAACACTTCGGTTAGCGAAGGGCACATGTGCAGAAGGATTTTGCTAATGGTGAAACAGCCGCGAGAGTAGCACGCGGGTATGTTACCGAGCGCAATAATTTTAGCAACTGCCAGCAGAAGGAGTGCAAACCCTCAAACTCCCTTCAAATTTACGCTCTTGTCTCAGGAGCAACAAACAAAGGTTTCGGAAAATACCCGTGAACTCTTAATAACTCATTAAACCCGGTGCACGTCAGGATTCGATCAAATATTTCTGGGTCCATATGTTCACACTGACAAGGCGGGCTTGCATGCATATTCTTTGTGGGCGCTGCCATTTTGTCATAGGTTATTGGTGGGGTCCCTCAAAAATGCCTCGAATAACCGAGGGCATTGTGGAAGAGTCAAATGCCAGAGGTAGTGCACCCCAACAATAAACATCCATCACGTAAATTGCGGCCAGAAAGTGTCAAGTGCCCGCTCGACATTCTGACCTAAAAGTTATCTTTGTCTTATTCTCCCTTTGTAACTCAGCTCTTCCCAGTCTATTGGGAAACTAATGGCCGCTAACCTTGCGCCTGATGTTATCAATGCAAGAAACACAGCTCTCATACCAAGAGTTTCGTCATAAACCGATTCGGTATATGTACTGACTCTGGCTCAAATTGGCCAAAATTTAGCATTCACTCTCCCTTTATACTGGCTAGTAATTGATGCGTGCTTTATCTCTAACAGTTTTACAAGGTAATATTGTCATGCTGTAATTAAACTGTCTTTTTTTAAACCGGTCATAAATGGCTGCACACTTCAATTTTAGGTATATAACGGATGTTCCTTGTGTAACTACCAACCTCACCAACCTCATCCATCTACTAGAACATAATTTAGTGAAGCACCGAATTTGTTATATAATAAACCAATCACATTTGCATGTAATAAAGCCGTCTGAAATAAAGGTGCCGTTTCATCCCTTCCGTTTATATCCCTACAATCTGAAGCCCTGTCGTTAACATCCATTTCTTTGCCGCATGTCTGATACTATGGTTATTGGGAGTCTTGCTTCAATAGATGTACAAATACCCATCGCAAAATATAAACGTCCAAACTTGGCGTCTAACGGTCACGGAAATCTCTATTGTGGCATATGCCTAGGTTGAGCATCATATCAGCGCCTAAAGATGGCACACAGCACTGCAAATCTGTCGGTCAATGTAGGGCATGTGACGGGATGATACCCATGCTCCAGTACGCAAACGCTTGGCGCTCACGTTTTCCAGTTAAAGGAAGCGCCTAACCTCTACACTTCGCAACTGTAACCTGAGCTGATGGTCCTCACCAATTGTTAGTGAGGAATAAGGTTGCTGATCCAGACAACGGTCAAAATCTTCTCACTAAGCCATGAGCTACTATTTTGACGCGAGCTACGGTCACAAATTCATACCTCAAACTTTAGATAGATCTCTGAGAGAGTACATATTATGAGCAAAGCATATAAACCAGTCTCAATGATTACACCGTTTCAGGTTAACCATTACGTCATAAATCAACGACTGACAGTTAATCTTAAATATGACGGTGGCCGAACTTTCAGGTTTAGGGCTCATGAGGTGGACATTGCCTGTGCTATTAAAAATCTGGTTACTCTTCCGGCTCATCTAGAAGCGGAGTTTAAGGAAGCCCTCAGTTAATGGATAAGGGCTGAGAAAGATGATAAGTTGGTCTTTTCTCAGCCATGTCACATAGCACTTTGAGCAGAACATATTTTTAGCAGCTTACATAGCCTGCTGCGAATCATTCGAGACGACCAGAAATGCAGATGTCTCACGCCCGATTTGACTTATACTCTATAGGAGCTGGCCATGATGAAACAAAACAAAGCTCTCATACCCGGTGCCCAAATTCGAAATTTGCTGGAATAGGGAAGGGATTCGTTGTTGAATAGATTTCTTACGCTTTACGATAATATTTAGACAATGAACGGGTATCTGGCGACTATCAACCTTCGAGCCCAATTTCAAGAATGTTCAGCATACTTTGTGTGTAAGCAATGGAGATTGTAACCTTATTTCTACCATCTTTAACTTTTCAAGGTACTCATTCTTACACCAATTACTTGTGTTGGTTAGAGCAAAAATATTAACAGCTAGCTTCTGCTTTGTAGCACTACATCGATGACACCTTCAATTAGAATTAAGCGTTAGGCACAAGTTCACTGTCAGAAGATCGTATTTGATAGTTTGATCTTATCTCTTATTGTACATACGGCAACATTTGCTAAGCTAAGTTGTGACAATGCTATTTATTATAGGGCTTGAGTGACAAAATTTCTAGCTCAAGTACAGGGACGGTGTAAGAATCGCAGTGTTGCACGATCCCAATTTCCTTAAAGGAAGTAGGAACGGTAATGTTTTTATCACTGTTTTTCATTTTTCCTTCCTGGTCGTAATGCTTGCAAATGGTACCGTTGGTGCAAACAATTTGAGTTTGGACACTGTGCGAGATTATATGTTGCGGAACCTCAAATATGCGGATAACATAGCTATTTTTGTCCTTATAATTAGTTTTTGCAGTGCTAGTTTTTGAGCTATCACGTAATGTTGCGCCGTCTGGTACGTTGCTGCATATTTAACGTGAATATTCTTGTTAAAGACTGGAATGATGCGTCACGCGTTCCAAACATAACCGAAAAGAAAATAATACTAGTATATGGAACTAATTGCTTTGGTGTCTTTTTAAGTTTTGACGATTACGTCACTCGGGAAGTTACATCTCTTTCTGCATGGTGATGGGGGTGCTTCAGTGCCAAATCATTTGTGGAAACGCTTAGATATCATTCCGTCTGTGGAAAATACGGTGTTCAGAGCTGAGATTAAGCCAATGTAAATGCGCATAACAAATACCAGTCCAGTTTGCACTCAGGACATTTAACACGACTTTGCTCATGCACCGAAGACTGAGCAGTCTTATCTAAGCTTGTTTGGAACAAAAGGTAGATATTGCGTAAGTCGCTCAGGTAGGTATCGGCAAGAACATCTCTGGTACCGCAAATGAGTTTTTGCTATAGGTTGCGGCTTTTGTCGCCTAGTCTTGTCCTTCGAAAGACCTTTCAATCATCTGCCTCTAAGCATAGTATGAACCATTGCCGCACTAATTTTGTTGCAACCTCAAAGAGGTCAGTCAATAAGGTAGCAAAATACATGAGTCATCAGACTCAGAGACTTGGACGACTTGATGCTGTCCAATTTTATGGATTCGCGCAAAGGCTTCGGTCATATTACTCGCACTTCCGCATTTATTTGTCTGCATCCTATGTTTAAGTATACACGCAACCCTAATATTTTTACACCTTTTGGTTCCTCAATTTTCGTTGCATATTTTACTATCGAATTACTCCTTGTCCGAACGAAAATTGCGGTTAACCTGTCGATGTAACTCTAGTTATTGGATGCACCGCCCTTCCTTAACCCTGCCACAATTTTAACTGCAATAAACCAATTTAATATAAATATGTGAATGACTGGTAAAAAGGTTTCAGATTTAGATGATGGATACGTAAACTAGTAAAAGTTGTCATGATGTAAATAAATATGTCACCACCAACACTCCATCTACTTATTGGAAGGAAACATTCTTTCACGAATGTGTGCTGCAAAGTTACTTATAAGGTAAAGTAAAATTTGTCAGCACCAATGCATGGCGGCAGTTGTGAGAGCGCACTTGACCCTGGCTATTATTTTTAGTTGTTAAAATTACAACGTTATAAGGAATGAAGGCTGTGTGACACAGCGGTACCGAGGATAAGATTTAGAATTTGCCTTACGCAGCCGCATGCAGTAAGGCGCAGCATGTGTCATTCATCATCAGCAAATAATGCCTATTCAGCGTACGGGAGGAAGGGGCCCGATCAAGGAGTATGTATGTGCCTTTACTGACTTACATAAAATATACTTTGTTGCCATCTAAATCGTCCTTACTTGCCATCTTTCTAGTGAGCTAGCTTTTAGCTGACTTAACTATATGAATAATAATGAAATCTAGTATACGTATGCTACTATTCAATAAATTTAGTCTGTAAAGCAGCCTAATAATTGAGGTCGACCTGTATGTATCTCTAATGGTATAATATGAATCGTTACACTAGCGTCGTTTTCATTTTTTTAGTTCAAATAAAGCATTTTAAAAAGATGAATGCCTTTGTGCTTTTAATATATACATCCATAATAGTAACATTGTTGCAAGTTGTCCTGTGAAATCAAGGTATGTCCCACTGACGCATTCACAATTGTTTGTTTGGAGGCCTTAACTGCAGTATGTTCTGTCCATGGTCATTGGTTGCCCTACGGTAGAAGTCAACGTGCCGTTACACTATATTAGTTCGCATTTCATTCCTCTGCACATTCTTGTGTCTATACTCACTGGAACCAATTCGACGAGCTCCAAGCAATGCATAATACCTGTTGTATCGATCGTTTTAGACAAAATGAATTATACGGCTCAGATATTTACATACTCTTTGCCGGGATTTACACGTGCAAATACGAAACAATTCGGAAAAACATGCACGTGTTTACATCTTTTCGACCTGACACTCCCTTGGCCCTCTATCAAACCATGTATCACCAATAACTAACAAGATGTGCGCAGTTGCAGTTGATTTTGTTAATTAACTCGTGCATCTGTTTCCACGACTGTTTCCGCTGTTATAACTAACTCTAAAATCGAGGCACCGATTTTTGGCCGACTGGTTTGGTTTCAGGGTCAACAGTAGCTAGACCCAGTACGGTCACGAAATGATCTGACGCATTCAATCCTTTAGTTGTCAGTTCCTTTGGTTCTGGTGCTAGTTTTGACATGTTTGTTTAATGCTGTGTCTCGTTGCAGGTGTAAGCGTCATTGTTACAATGCATGAATACCTTTGCGATTAGCAAGCGCGAATAAACCTTACGTATAACCACAATTGTAGTAACCAGATTGAGCTTTCGATCATAATGACAAGTTCGGCTAGTGCAGAGGAAGCTTAGGCAAAAGCATCATAAATGAAAATTACTAGTAGAAGCTCTTTTAAGTAAGCTAGGGCTGGAACAAGTACTTCACATGTTGTGAAACAGTTTATCCCAAGTGTTATCTCGTTAGCTAAAGTGGGATAAAGAAAGGAAATAACACGACCGATTGGTGTGGTTCTGCACAGTGTTCAGCAATCACAGTCGTCAGATATTTCGTTGTGCTGGTTCATAAGTATGACAGACTGGCAGAGTTTTCAAATGAGTAACTGTCGCAGGATCTGTCTCACGTGGCATAGAAAAACTATAGCTTTGTGTTAGATGTACAGTATCAAATTCCAATTAGAACAACGCTGCGAAGTTTGACGTGTGAGCACTGATCAGTTTAAGCACCCCAAACAAATACCCTATACGGGGGACCGCTTATGATGATCTGTTTGACAGCATGTTTCATCAAAGCCTTATGATACAGTGATCACTGCTTGGAGAGCAGTAACATGCACCCACCCATCTAAGTGGAAGAAGTACTGTCCGCCATAGTTTTGAACGCTGTCATACTAGGAGCTGTTAGGTCCACCAAGAGACAATCAAGGGACATAGTATGCCACCTGTTGTGCGACCAGACTATGCGGCCACACGCACGTACTATAAGAGAACACTACGCCACAACAACATTATTGCTGATATATTCCCCCGCACTGGATGATGCAGAGGTGGAAGCTGTCAAAGACAAACCACTAGAGGACTAAAAGCATTGGGAGGAAATTTGTTAATTTATATGGGAAATAGCATAGCTGACCAGTATGATGCGCCTCGTCCGGTGTTCAAGCTTAGCACACTACGATGAACCACCAATACTGCGAGTGACGCATTCGTCAGCCGGTGATTAAAGGACAACTTTCATATCTGTAACCCGCCTGCGGGAAACCAAACTCACTGTTCGCAGTTTTCTACAGGTCTAATAAAGCAAACGCCAACCACGCAAACTAACAACGGAAGGCTATCGTAAACGAAGGCGTAAAATCGATAATTGACCACGGCGACATTGATATTCAGATGCTAAACGAGGCAACAACACGGCACATAACTATGATTAAGCAAGCTACATTCATGAATTATTTGCGTTGGAAAATGTGATGGATACTTCTATCAAATTTTTCCATATATCGACTAAATATATTTGGAGCGATTCACGAGTACTAAAAGCATCACTACAAAGCAAAGCTGTGTCTGTAAAAGTGATAAAACGTAGTTAGCAGGACGAAAAATGTTGCCACCTGAAATACGTGTACAGTTGACGGACACGGTCTGAACAAGCCAGCCTCATTTGTGACCCACGAGCGTGCAGCTCAGAACTGGAATGCAGTTGAAACCCTCTGTTAGCTGCAGATAGTTCAAGTTTGCACTTACCTCTTGATCCGCAAACATTGTATGCCAACTTGGTATTGTCCCAGTGACTGCCATTACAGTTCAGCGAATTGCAAACGAGAGCATACCCTCTCACATATTAACACACAAACAAACTGCTACCATCTGAGGCCATCAACTTTTTGTATACCAACGCGTAACGTCTTCGCATTATGTTAACTGATTCATACGCGACAGAAATAGTATTCCTTTGGATGTCTCGTGATTTATAAAACCTAGCTGAATACTGAGATCACTGATGTTGATATAGTAATGCCCGGCATGATTCTTCTACGAAACGATTGACCCAGCAGAGGAGGCAAACTCTTCTTGTATTGGCGGTCAGATTGTAAATCGACATTATCGCACACCCAGTTATACAAATTGTGATTTTCATTGTTGTCGAAGGAAACCGTAATTTGACGATGTGTTTATTATCCATAGTTTATGCCCTCTAGTGTTCAACCTGGAAATAATTTGTTGTCTGGCGTCTGATACAAGAGAATCTTGGTGCAGTCATAAGTAACCTCTATCTATTGGTATACGTCAATATTCAACTTATCGAAGTAGCAATTTTGCTCAGCAAACACTGTAAACCAGACTTGTGCCTCGTAATCGTCGCTATACAACCACGTTACTGCCACAACGGATATAAGAATTAATGGCGAACTATCTGTCCTAGACCTTGGGTTCAATAAGCAAGAACTAATGATCGTTACCGTAAGCATCTGTGCACAGCTTCGCCGCAGCGATCGTGCGAAGCTTCTTTTCCCTTAGAGCTGCTATGCGCAATCGATTCGTGAAGACAACAGGAAATTTCACTTGGCCATACATTAGCACGCAATTTGTGATCATCTTCATGAAATCAATAGTCCTAGTTAGCTGCGACACCTCCCGACCTCTCCTGGAAAGAATTCGTCACACTGTTTACCCGGCTAGTGGGAAGTGAGTCAGGAAACAAATGTCGTTTTCAGGAAGCAGGGGAAATCTTTCTTTATGTGCTGGCCACAAAAATACATGGCACTAATGGATTAGCTTAATGCACACATAAATCATAGACTCAGCCGGAAAATCAAAACGAAACCAAAATAGCACAAGACGGCCGTTTCGTCCTATTGAAGGAATTTAAGGATGCACCTCGTTCAAACCCTACCGGAATTAAACCAATTAGCTTACTCTTAAGAGGCAGTGAAACGTGCCACAGTGTAAAATTATTAATAGAAAAATAAATTCCCTAATGCTCTCTAATTAGTGCAGGGTTTCCCGGGCAATTATCGGTGGACTAGGTTTAAGTTAACGTGACTTTCCGCCACGACGTGCTATTGCTGTAAGTGAAGAGACGCGGATGTTTGTAGCAACATTATCATCCGTGGCATAGATGTTCAGGTAGATGCAGGTAATTTGCCATGTTTTACACTGCGCGAGATTGTGTTTGGCTAGTGTCAGCTGTTTTGAGCTGATGTATAAAAAGAAAATGAGTGCACAGTTCAAACTTCCTAATCTTTACTAAAAGGCGTTAGTTTGTATTGGATTAAAGGCATGCAACATTTAAATTGCCGACCCCCGCAGATGTTTGTGTCATCAAAATCAAAGGTGGATCTTACTCACAAGTATTCTGATCTGTAATGAATTTCAATAACAGTGCAGTTCCTGAGCTTTAGGTTAAAACTGATTTGTTTCTCTACAAACAAGCTTCTAAATGTTGCATACAACAAATTGCAACAAAAACAAACGTGGACAAATTAAAGGTACTTATTGACAACAGGTCACCCAATTGAGGTCAACAAGGTGTTTAGAATCCTGCTTCGCCACACTAATTCCCGGATCCTCCGGTTTGTCGAGGCGATCGCCATTAGTCAGATTAAGCCAGTGCTTTGTGTTCAAAAACAATCATCGATCAGCCTCAGGCTGCCCTGGTTGTAGACGAAAGACACCTTTTTCTCGCGTTTGTTTGGATGGATGTCTGTACCCACAAACTGTTACCTAACATTACCGGTTATCGTCCTCGGCACTGATGAGATGATACGAAATGCATGCATCTGCCGAACTTCGTCTTCTACTTGTGCTTTTCAAGTTACTAAAGGGAACTAACTGTTTTAAATTAAAGAAAGTCAAAAAAGTGAGCTCAGAAATGATGAGAGTAACAGCACGGGGAGTGTTTGTAAATATTTGGCCTGCAGAATAATAATTTAATCTTGTCTACGTGTAACACAAATACGTGTCCTAATGTTGACATGATTTGTTAGTCAGAAACTGCTAGTATTACTTGCGGCATGACGTAGGGTTCAAACCTGTGTATCAGGTATCATAACTATGAATTTATAAATCGCTCAATGGGATGTCTACTACAAACGTGGAGGGTTTTGTGAATTAAATAGAAGTTCCGAAACTAAAACTAAAAATAACAAAACTTCTTGGATAAAAGAACTGCCGATTTATCAATGCAGTCAAATAAGGCTTAGATCCATTAATATCCAAACATTTCCCATTCAGAAAGTTTAAAGTGCTTGGTGGTTCGTATAGTAAAGTAGTTATCATTTTCTTATTTTGGGGTCAGGAACGTGTTGCTTAAACTAGTAAATAGATTGCACGAAAATAAAATCTCAGTTGATAAGCTAATTTAAATAAATAACTCATGCTGGAAGTTGTTGTATTTGTTTTACCTATATTAACTATTCACCCACACAAAATATGAGAAGGCCAGTTTGTTAAATATGATTAAAGCACATTATTTGTACACCGTTTATATGGGCCCAATCCAATATGATTCTATAACTATGAGTCCTGGTTAAAACACTGTACCCGTTTAGAGACTGCAATTCATATCAGGCATATATAATGAAAGGGACCATGATTGCTTAGTTCCGTTTGGCCACCTGTTATAATAAACATGCCACATAAATGAATGCCACAACCTGGGTCATGAAACAGTGGTTTATATAGATTCTACTTTTACAGAACTAGAAGCAAGGCAGGACCCTCTAATGATGTGTAACATTTTAGACAAATAACATTTATTTAAATCTTACAGACTAGAACCTTTACTTCTGTGTAAGACGACAACTTATCTGGCTTTAATTTATGCAAGTTAATAATCTTGCGTGAGAAAAAAACAGCAGTCACATTTAGCTGTTTCCAACTTCGCCCACAAGTAGGAACTACCATGAATGCTCTCATGGACATACATATTGCAAATAAAGCCTGATATAAAACTTCCGATGACTTCTCTTGATCATTCGCTCTACGAATGTTTCTCACAGTTTACGCCGTATCCAGGTTTCGCATGTCGGCTAGTTGCGGTCAGAAACCATAAAATCATGCGTTAAACTAAAGCCCAAATTCCATTCCTTAGTCACACTTCTATACAAATGGAAAATTGCTAAATGGAATGAGTTTTAAAAATGTGATCGAAAAGCGCTTTGCTTTTGCTAACAGCTGAATAATTTCCATCTAATAATACCCCCAGGTAACCTTATGGGTAATCTCACGGGATTTCGCAAAACGCGAGCTGCTTACGTAATGTTGGCCATCTATCTCAAAGCTTACTGTTAGGTTTGTCAAGGTACTTCCTTACGCAATCTATGCTCGCTCTATGCTCACGTTTTCAGTATTGTGGATGTTATTATAAATTTGCGAGAGCAATTTAGCCGCGTCAGTCCTTTGCGTTATAGCTCATTCAAATTGACTAGGAGCAGTCAACAGTCAAATGCTTGCGCGGAGCGTACACAGTTCGGCAGAAAGAAGGAAATAGCATTTTTGTAACCCAGCTTTCTGTTACGAAAATCTACTTCTTTGATTTAAACAACACTGCACGGCAGTAGGCAACCTCGGTACTCGCCGCACCTGCAATTATCAATCTAAATCATCTCAAATATTCTTATGCACACGCGCCTTCTACCCACCTGCCGAACATAACTTAATGATTTCCACTTTTTGGGACTTACTTGTGCGGATCATACTATTGCTGCATTTCGCAGTTTTTGCATATTCTTTGTCGAGATCACTGTGTATACTTTCATCATACCTAAGCAGTTCGGAAATAATTTTTGTTTCATTCAAAAGAAGAAGCTATGTATTCTCAAGCGACCTTGCAACAATTTCTGCAGCACAAATAATTTAAGTTTAGTTGCGTCATCATCCACTACAAATAGCTGCTGAGACTTAACTTTGTTGCATAACTTGAGCCTTTGAGTACACGGTTCATCTTCTTGTGTTTGTGTGTATGCCACCAGAAAACCAATAGCTGAATACGTCAATCTGGGCGCGACCGCGAAAGTAGCGGTGAGATAACCACCTGACTTGCCAAACCTACATTCGTTGCAGAGTCGCCAAGCTAAGAACAATGGTTGAAAAAACCTCCAATACATCACGTAAATTGATAGACGCGATTGTTGCACCAGAATTACTTGTAGGCCCTGTGGAGTGTGGATTATGAGGGTGATGTAGAATTAGCATTATAAGCCAGTTCCACCTATTTCCATGCAAATACAAGGAAATTACACAAAGCGAGTTTAGCCTGATCAGCAACAGTCCAGACTCTTTCTGGTTCTGCGTGAAGTGTGATACCACCCATTATTTACAACCTTAATGGCGTTCTCACAGAATTAAAATGGCAAACAGAAATCCTTGGGCAAAATTTGGCGTCACGATGGCTACAGTTGGAATAAACATAGCGAAATTACTGAGACGGATCAATCCATCAAAACCACTGGAAACCAATTTCAAAACACCAGGGGTAACACTAACAAAGTTACTCCAGAAAAGACTGAAAATACTCTGGATCTCTCTAGTGTTCCCTAAAACCTCCCCACCTGCAAATTCGTAACAAATGACTTTGAACGCATTTCCTCTAACAGGCTAAGCTTAACGACAAAAAGAACTTGATGTCTGTGACAGCTTGGCCGCAGTCGCATTTGAGAGAAATCCAAAGTAAGCAGCCACAATTGCTCTCGTAAAACACAAGACTAAGTTGAGTGGTAGCTTCACGCATTTGCGTATCAAATAACGCGGTCAACAAACAACGACCCATTCTTCTTAAAAGACAACCAGAAGCAACTGGATGCACTTACAATTACATGTACCAACGTTTCTGAAATAATCATTAAATTCTCTGAAAGTAAATGAAGAAACACTGAGGCAATAACAAATCATAGGCAACCTGCATGGTATTCAGCTTAAGTCCTCCAATTGGACCATGATCATCCACCACCCGAATCTTCAGTAATATGGTAAAGCTAGGCCTCTTCTGGGTGTGCTGAACTCCGTTGGTGACGTGGATTCTATTTGCCTTCGACACTACGTCTCCAGAACAGAACTTCTTTAGTCCGCAACTTTCAAGACGTTGCGTGGGGCAAGTGCATGCATAAGAAGATAAGCTTACCAGGGTTAAGCCTAGGCAACGCTGCCAGAGCCGAATCTGTCCACTGAGTCCCACAGTCTTATGAGCACAGTGAATGCGAAACAGAGGAACAAGACCAAGGGTATTATCAGTATATTCATGAGAACCTGTTCATGGAAGTCATTGCCTTCCAAGTTTAGCTGGCCACAAAGGCAGCAGTCTAAGGGTGATGGAGGCTGTGCATGAAAATAGGCGGATAGCACTAATCGTACTGGTGCGAAGGCAGTCACTTCGGAATAGACTGGCTGCCGAGTACCGGCTCACATGGCGAGCGAAACTGTTGTCCGACTTAAATCGCAACATCATTAGACCTTTTCGCAATTATTCCAACATACATGGACATCACCCAAACTAAGAGGTACATTGTTGATTATAAACCGTCTTGACTAACCCTCCCACTTACAAATGAAAAACTCATGGTCAGCGGCATATTGATAGACACCCCACTAAGGCAAAATGATCAAATTACCATACCGTATAACACGGTGTTGTGCTGGATATCCGAAGGAACACACTGAACTGTTGAGTACAAGCACGGCTTACAGCATCCTACACTGCCTGATTGTCATGACTAATTGGGAATTCTTTTGCAGTGGCTCCTTGACAGTGTCTGGATTCGATTTGTTAGACGCTTTAGCAATTTGATCATAGCTGCTATAGAAACCGAGAATGTTCATTCCACCAAAGTTTCATCGTTTATCATAAATAGCACACGAAAAAGCGTGCCGCTAAGAAATGCAGCTTATCTCAAGCACAACAACCGCCGTGATCAAAAAACTTGGAGCGATTAAATAACCCAAAGCCTCCTTTGTAATATGCCTGCCGTGCGGACAAACTGGCTGACCATAAACATTTGGCTCGTAAGTTTGCTAAATATATAAGCTCCAGTATAAGTACGTTAACACCTTTCAAATAGTAAAGTATGATATTCTCCCACTTAACATTGTAGTCGAAGTGTCACAGATTCTTGATGAGTCAGCAAGTCCTCTGTGGATAAGCAGCACCGATCATCCAACCACATGTCCGACACAGGTACAGACCCATCTCAGCAGCACCAATTTCATCATCTCACGTTGCATGTCTCATCAATGTTAAAGAAATCGCTCTCGATGGGCACAAACAGTGCTTCTGGAATCGATGACGTGCACCCGATGGCTTTGAACGCAGCAGCAACAAAGCTGGCAGAATTAGTATCGCATTTCTTCTACAGATGACTAGCTTACAGAATTGTGCCCAACAAGTGGAAACATGTCCAAATCGCTTTAATTTTCATGGCTGAAAAACTCTCGGAAGTATCAAACTGACACCTAGTTGCCTTGTATCCTGTACTCTGAAAGTTGATGCTGGCAATGCTTTCTATGGCTTTAGTAAAACATCAAGAATGCTACAACATCACAGCAAGTACCCAGCATGGTTTCCGCCAGCATCGTTGTCGTATGTCGTTGTGGGAACACCCCGGTGAGTTTACAAGAACGATTCTCAATTTAGCGCACCGTATTATTCCCTGTTTTCGGTTTTTTTCTGGCCATCCTACGGGACTTGTTAAGCAGCCGCAATTTTGACATTAATGTACAAGTTCTCTATTGTTTTACTATCCGTGAATGTTGCTGTACAAGTTGTGGGATACGTGCACCAAAAGTGTATGTCTTGATGATTGCTTAAATCAATTCGACCTGTGCCAATAAATATATGGCAAAAAGGGTTTTTTAAAAGATGAGCGTTTATGATCAATTTTTCAGATTAGGTCTGTACCATCTCACAAAGTTTTGTCGGACTCGGTGATGGAATAAATCTAACTTAGACATATGTTGATCAACGGCTGTATACGGCGCTATTTATCCCATCTGTCCTTTGAGTTAAAGAGTTCACTAATCTACAACATATTATATCTAAATCTGCTGTAGATATTTTCACCACAGTTCCATGGTCAATCTTAGTGTATTCATAAACCGACACAAGAAAACAATATGCCGTACCGCAAAATACCTGTTTTTCTCTGTGTGCTACTTTGTTTTCCTTTTTCCAGTAGTCAGTGAATTTGATATTTTTCAAATGGATACACCCTTCAGTTATTTTTCCCATAAGGTGTTTCCGAAGTAGCGAGTTTCCAGTTAGCTTCAAAACAGTTATTTTTTGGTCATATCATTGAACAATCACATCTGAGTTATATCCATAATACAAATCTCCTAACTTCATGCTTTAACATGAGAAGAAAAAATTCGCTGTAGTCAATGGTATTTATTAGCTAATTTTCTTATTTCTGTATGACACCTGAACAAATTACATTTGTCTGTTCAGTTATTATTTGAACTTTATGCATAAAATTTGTGGGGGTTTTGCTTTCTGTCATTGTACACGGCAGATTCAACTTTTAAGAAAAAATGCATGGCGCAATCGTAACCAAAAATATCGACAGTTCCAAAGTTCTATACGATCAAACTATTCCACAACACTGCTTGGTTGACAAAACATCCTAAGCTAACGAAACAATGTACTTTAGTTTTGGAGGTTAATATGAGATTTATTTGGATTTAATGGGAATCCATACACAGCCCTTAGTATAAGCGCTCAAATATTACTGCTGCATATTTTGATACTAGCGGTCAGGTAGGTCAGGCAGGTACAAACCGCCTTCTTGGATAGAGCCTCGTTTTAGTTCAAACGAATGCTTAGATGATTTATCGGACGTGGCGTCTTGTTGGAGACATTTCTGCGCTTGCATCCTTGCATCTCTTGCGTTTAACTGTTCACACAAAAATGCGATTAGCTTCATGCATCTCGTGCTTGCTTCCATTCTACTTATGCCCCATTTAAGGCTAACCCCATTTAGAATGGTTTCTTATTGCCAATTTGGCGACGCGATTCGTTGCAAATGCATTCAAGGTACGTTGGTGTCTGGATCATGTTTCAGCAACTATACTGAACTGAACTGAAACAACCGGGTTATCTACAAGTGTAGTAGGTTATTTAAGAAAGAGAAATTCCAGATAGAACTTGGTTTACTTAAAAAAGCAAACTACAAAATCCGAGAAAATACTCCTCTACCAAGTCGTTATTAAAAGTTTAGTTAAAATTAGCGTCTATTCCTACAGTGGTTCTTTAGAATCTAGTTTTATGTCTACCGGCCTGCTCACCATAATTGTTTTTTAACAGTAAATTGAGACACTTACGGGCACATCGAAAACTTATTGCTCATGTGTATGGCAGTCGGTCAAGTTTAATGGGAACCTGGTTGCCACGGAATAGCGGCAGTTTTGCATCATATGTGTATGTACGTCCGACAACGTGATGATCAGTTTTTACCACAGTAGCACTTTGCACTTAACGGGATCTTTAGTGCTACAGTCAAACATCTGTCAGTACAGAGCCCACAGGAATCCAGTTTTCCGCGAACCATTCCGTCCTCAAACAATGACCAGGATGTCTTGATTGTTCAATTATCCATAGTCTGTGCCTCCTCGGGTACAGCGCCATGTTATTTCGGGTACGCAGACGCCGAGCTTCCATGCGTAGTGCGTCTTGTGAGATCTGAATGGATGGTCGGACAGCCATAAAAATTCTTCGTGGCTTTCACATGGCGCGCAATTTATGGTGCGTCAATGAAATTCGATAGACGAATCACGGAAGCACCATAGGATCAGTCGTTCCAAACAGATAAGTTTGCCACAAAGCTGTAGTCGCCAACGGAGGTGACAGTGTCTACTGCACAAAAGAAGTTATTTGCTAGGAGGTAACAGTGTCCATTAAAAATATGTGAACTCAATTCAAGCCAAGTTATCACCCACTGTGTTACCAGCCGGCTATTCCTCACACAGTCGGTTCGCGTCACAGAAACACTAACTGGTACGTTCTAATATGCTGCACACTACTTGCCAACTGAGCTGACCATGTTTTACACCACTAACCCACGTTGGGATGATGTAAGAAAAGGACTGATTCCATTCGTAAACGAATATTTTACAAAAAAGGAAAAATATTGCACATCTGCAATGTGAACTACACTTCCGTATTTAGCCGACGCATGCTGAACAATTTTGTCGCAGTGATGCCGTGTGATACAAGCACTTGTATCTGACACTGCATCCTCCAAAAAACGTACGTACCACTCGCTTTTGCTGAATGCAACATCAGGGTCCTCTTGAAGCATTCCTGTATGAGTGCTCCTCGTCGTTTACTTCATTTCACTTTTGTATACACACCAGTATCTATCGATAGGGTTCAGCACCGGACAGGAAGGTGCTACTAGCAAAATCCTACCGGGTGGGTAGCGTTCCTCTTGGAAAACGGTTTCCGTGCCTTACGGCATAGGCCATTGTCACAAATAAACAAACACCTTTCTATGACATCGGAAATGTTGGCATCAATCAACTGTCGCAGCCACAGTGCGCACCGTTTCTTGTGTAAACTACCACGTAACATGAAAAAACCAATCAACCCGCAGTTTGTTATGGCTCCGACAACGTGCACATTTTGGCCGCGATTGTTTGTCACAGTATACTTTGCGCAGTTCACACCAGTGAACGGCCCCAAGTGCCTACGCAGAAGTGATAGCAGTTAGTCTCTTTAATTCACACCGGTTGCCGCCATTCTATCTGGCAATTCAGCAGCTTCATGACAAACGATTTCTGTCGCTTTTGTTCTCCAGTATGTTCATTGACTCGATAACAGCGTGCAACTTCTTTATTGTTATCAGCCGATAGGCTAGGTAACGCGCGACGGTACTGGTACTGATCACAACCTCGTATTCAGCCTTCAACGGCAAACTGTATGTTGCAATCCTTATCGCTGGCTCTTCGGACTCCCAATCCAGCAGAGAATCTAAGTGCCTTTCAGTCATAACATTGCGACGAGCACCCTACGTGTGGTCTTCTGGTTTCTGGAATACTTACTTTGTTATTTAACTCCGACAGCATTTGAAATTCGCATTAAGCAAACTGGTGACGTGCATACAATCGTCTCCCAGCTCATAGGATTGCATTGTACGGTTCTTCAGTTCCAAAGAGTACCGAACACCCTGGCCCAATCAAGTCATGTCGTGTGCGCACAAGGATATCTTCACAATCAAATGAGGAAACATTGCCTCGAAGCTTATTTAAGCAACACGAAAATGTCCATAAATATCACCACCGTCCGGCATCGTGCAGTTAGATGCGTTTTGACAATTTATTGTCAGCGGACCACAAAGCAACGCTATTTCATGGACAATGTTACCTCGTAGCAAATAACTTCTTTTGCACAGGAGAAACTGGTACTTAGGTTGGCGACTGCAGCTTTATCTGTGGCCAACTTATACGGTTGGATGGATTGTTCCAAGATAACTTATCCTCTTTACTTCGCATATTGCATTCTTTATGCTTAAATTCACACTTGCGTCATCTTTCACTTCCGTGAATCAAGAGAGGCTCCATGGACCAAGGCTAAAAATGATAAATTATGTCTATACGGGTGCACACATTCCCACATAAGGTTGCCACAGAGAAAGCATCAGTCGCGAGCCTAGGTAACAATGTCTCTGATGTATTGGAAAAGCACTGTCGCAAATCACTGCGTCCCGACGGGCTACTCAGTGTACTTATGTCGAGCATACGTTCCTCACTAATGAATACGAGGTCAAGAATGGCCGGTTTATTTCCTGTTCCGAAGCTCGTAGGTTTCTGTGATTATAAAGTGGTAGTCCAGCGAATAGTTATTACACTTTGGCTTTCTGTGACTCACTGAAGGTGGCTGAACCTCTACATCATGAAAGCTGAAGTCTCCTGCAAGCAGAAGGATATTGTTATGCTGTGCTTAACCGTCTGCTGAGCAACAGGTAAACAGTTGTCCATATCTACATTTTACTTGGGTGGGGACGTTACACAATGGTCAAAAAACATGTCACCTAGTCCGAGTTGCAAGCAGCACGGAAGCCAGTCAACGACGTGAGACCCTGGCTATTAAACAGTTCGGAATGCATACCACTAATATGGTACAAAAGGTCGTGGCCCCTCTACTTTTTCGATGATATCGTAAGACGGACATATAAGATAAGGCGACCTTCGCATCCCCAATTCTTCTTGAAGCCAGGTTTCGATTACTGATTACTGGTTTGAAGCAGCAATCAGAGATATTCCTTTGTAGATGCATCCAATATCACTAAGGTAGAAATACTCGTTATATTAGAGTGCGCTCGATATATTTCATATCGGCACTGTTTGTCCAGAAATTTCATGTTTTCCGACACCGACTTTGTCTCAACTACGTGCGCGGCAAGTTGATCCACACAGTGGACCATCTCCTTCCAAAATATAGATTGTGGTCGATCCGCTTTAAATCCAGTACTACAAGCCTGTATCTGTGCCCCCTTGTGACGAGTTGTGCACACATATGCCACAGCGGTCTCAAGATGGAATAATCACCGTGATGTGGTATCCGGTGTTTCATGATGAGGTTACCCCGAATTCGATGATGCGATAAGGTATAAAGCCAGAGTCTCCTACACCGGTCTTCACACGGCTCGCTTCGAAAATTAGAACTCCATCCCGTGGGGAACATACTTTACCCGCTCAATCCGTTTTACCTCGACAAGGGTGAGGCGGATCCTAGCATTGGTCGCATTATGCAGACGAAGAGAGGAGTGGCAATCCGTTCGGACTAAGTGCCAAAGCGTACGTTGGATTGCCCAAAGCATGAGAAGTTGGTGTCCGTAAATCCTATTTGTGTTTCCTATACGCTTTAGGTTTCAGCGTGATCTTGCCCCAGGGTGTCGAGGCTTTGAGACCAATAAGCTCTGAAAACTTGCTGAGGAGGCCTTGTGCCTTGTGTAAAAACAGGATAGTGTTGCCAATATCGCACCTGTGTTTGAATGCATGGGTATGGGGTTATATATCAAAATGACTTGTGTGAGGTCGTCACGTAATCTTATTTGAGGTGAACTATTGCTATTGGACTTTGACCTTTCGCTTGTCGGTTGCTAGGGAGCGCATGTGATGAAGTTCCGTTTAAAGTGGTACTTAAGCAAATCACTGTTTCTGGGGTGGCTGTCACGCACGGCAGTTTTAGTACTCAAAATAAAGTTTTGCTGCTGTGGTTGATGGGCCACTGTGACTTCGTTCTGTCTTCATGTACTGGCGTGTAATTTAAAGCTCCTTCAAGCGATTATTCGATATGAACTTTCTACCAAGCTTGTGACAATTTTCGAGTGTTTATTAAGCAATGCGTTTGCACTGAAGCACCACTTGCAACACTTGTTCTACCTGTGTCCAAATGGAACGACCGGGGTATGCAAATCGGTCATGTTAGATGCTACAAAGTTCACATGCGCCTAAGAAATTTGTTTTTCTACAAAAATTTAATGGTTTACTGGCAATGAACAGAAGAGCTAGAGATGTTAAACATTGTTTAACAATATGTTTGGTCATGGTAGGCCATTTATAGCCACATTCGCTGTTTGCGTCTGCGAGCACGCGAAAACATGCCCAGAGAAGACAGCTGGCCCTCATGTTGCACTGAGGGGATAGTGCATCCACAGTTCATCGTGGCATGGGTTCACGCATAATCTGGTTCATACCTTCACTAATTACGGGACTTGTTAAGCGCTAATTTATTGCGGTGGGAATTCATTAGCGCTGTTCGTTCACCCTTCATGGGGGTTTGAAGCGCATTCTCGCATAGAATTCACTCGCTTAGTCTATGTAGGTTCCACCCATGCTTGATAGACAACCAGCGTTATCAGTGGAATATGCACTAAGACTGTCGCCTTATCAGCCGCATTAAAGTCTTAGTGCGCAGGTTGGTACACAGCTAATCACCTTTTTATGTCAGGAAGCTTTGTATACTGCGGCCATTGCATCAGTAACTTCGCCTACCTGCACCGGTTTAAGTACTTGTTAGCCTTTTGGCCACAGCTAATTGGGACGTAAAGGCTCATTACGCCATACGTATTTTGTATCTTGGCCCGCATGCGTAATGTGCCCATCGCATACAAATGATTGCTCGAACAAGCATTCGGATGAGTTGCACAGGGGGCGGTGCGGGGCGGCAGGTGCGGTCCGCATCGGGTGGCTGGTGACAGCGGACGGCATTTTAATACAAATGCTTGTTTACTACCAAGCGTACATTCACCAAAATTAGTTTCATGACTAAATTGGTAAAAGCGAAGAATGATGATCATATTTTGACCGAAGAGGAACTTGGTGCTGCCAAAGCTGTGATCCGGGCAAAAGAAAACATTATTGACAGAAGGGATGCAGCGAGAAATTTTTGTAATGCTGATGCAGTAGAGGCGCGCTAAAATAAAAGCATTAGCAATGCAACCACATATTTTAAAGGAAAATCACATTAACCGCTTATATGGAAGCCCGTCTTTGTGCACTTAATATTGTTCACGACATTCTTACAATGCTTCTCCGAATACTACCTACTGTCTGCCAGCATATCCATCATCAATTTGCTAACTGGTGCTACCCGTAACGAATATAAAGCTGACGCTGAATATCTACAAACTAATTGGTTACTTTTAGTCTTTGCGAAACGGTGAGCAACGATTGCGACACCCGTGTTGCATTCTCCTTCTCCGAAAATGCATGACTTTCCGAACAGATATGATTTTCTCACATAATTAAATCTGCTGGACACTAGGTTTGTTTGTCCGCTTAGTAAATTCAACTAAGATAGGTGAGTAAAGGAATCTTTGCCGGAAGAAGAATATTGTGGTAATGTGTGAAAGCCATTAAAAACTAAAATAAATGGACCTTCTAAGGTTTTAAGCCTCATATCTAAATATCACTTGGGAATCTGCTGCACATATTTCTTACCCGAACTTGTAGCATAACCAGCTGCGAGAGCGCATTCTTCAAACGTAAGCTCATAACACACTACCTTCAATCTTCATTGAAACAGACATGGTTCACGGAGTCGCAGTTCTCAGCATAGAGCGAAATTGCCGCTGGAGAGTGTTATCGATGCTACTGCTTCAAGTAATGCGTATAACGTGTATCTTTACATCTCGTTCACGGGTAGTATAACAATAAGATTTCTGTATTTATGGCAACACTGTAAAATTGGATCTTTGCATACTTTTTTACTAAATAAGTTATTTAAGATGTATGCAATTTTATGATGGTTTACGGAGTTGAAACCGCCGGAGGGGGTTGCAAGTTCACGTCCGCCCCGGACGGCAAGAGTAGTTGCTACGTCACTGCAAGCATCTGGTAACTTTAGGTGCAATGACACTAGCTACCGGTTGTGATGGAATGCGCAAATATATCAGATCATTGCACCAACGGAATTTGCTAAAGAGATCACCCGCAACAATTTCCCAAAGCTGTTATTCGAAAAACAATTGCGGATTTAAATAATATATTTTTTAAAGCAAACTATTACAGAAACCATAGTTTTGATTGCAGGATTTTGGCAGTTGTTTTCGATATTTTCATGGGCAACTTCTGTAGAAGAAAAGCAATATTTAAACCGCTAACCGTGACATGTTTCATTGCAAATTTGCTACCATTAAGTAAGGAGTAACTCACTTAGCTGCAGTCGCACTCTTTGGACGAAATATAATCGTTATAGTGCAATTTTTAGCATCCTTGTAAGTCTTTGTTTCGCCCACCTTGCCGCTATACTTTTTGCCCTCATATTTTGTATGCAAATGGCCTGAAATGTAAACGAGTTGGGAGAAAATTTTCAAATAATAAGCGATGCGTTCAATGGTATGGAACAAATTAAAATAAACACAAATAATCCGGCAATAAAATTGTTGTGACCCTTTTGTGTGGTTCATTCACTAGTAGGTATTAAAACAAACTATTCTACTAGAATACATAATACGTGCAAGTGATTACCCAGGATTATATACATATATATATATTCTTTTAGTGGGTTA
Organism: Dicrocoelium dendriticum; assembly: GCA_944474145.2. NCBI lineage: Eukaryota > Metazoa > Platyhelminthes > Trematoda > Plagiorchiida > Dicrocoeliidae > Dicrocoelium > Dicrocoelium dendriticum. The sequence goes on along the minus strand of OX104071.1, from coordinate 58,190,034 downwards.
TGGACAAAATATACTCGGGGTATCCCCTAGCTATGCTACGTAGTACACGGATTTGCAGAGCACTGATATCTTGAAACTAACCTTTGTTGTCTTTGTATACACCTACGAGACTTGGGTACGCGTTTATGTGCCACGTGAAGGTAAACAAAAGCGAACACATTGTGGTCACTGTGATAAAGTTCATTTTCTCTTCACGCTGAAATGTCGAAATTATTTTTAGCAGCACTGAATATAATAAATAGTATCTGTAATCCACAACAAAAGGTTTCGCGACACTTGCCTTTTAGAGAAATTTGACGTCTTGGAGAGTATTTTTCGTCCTAAATGTATCTTTGATGACGCTCTGTCTGCTAGTATCGATACTTATAGCTGTTGTCTGGGATCTGTGTTTCGCTGATTGGCGTACCCAAGGTTCTATCCGTTGGATGGTTCGCCTTGAATTAAAAGCAGCCATTCGCATTGCGACATGGTAATAACCGTGCAATGTTTGGCAGAAGGCCATTTTTGGGTTTTACTTAGCATACAAATCATATATATATTTTTACATTATACACGTCAGTTAGAGGTGTAAAAAACATACCTCAGCTACTGTGACGCAATACATAAAAGAAAAATGAAAATAAATACAACAACTGCATGCCAGCTGAGCTACGAGCAACGCATGGGCATCGTTCCGGAGAGCTACTAGACGGCTTCTAGGCAATACGAATAATTTATTATGTAAAATTATATTACGCTACGAAATGAGATCGTTGTTGGTGGGGAGGCTAAAATTGATGGGGAGGGACAAGGAAAATCACAGCAGGACCACCACTGAGGTCGGCTTCTAGCCATGTCAGCAAGTGTATATAGCCAAACGTGTTCATCGTCTTTTGGACTTCAACCACGGCGCCGGGAAGTTTCAAACGTGGCCAGCTTCGAAGTGAGGTCCTTCATTCCTCTCAACCAATTCATCGCTTGGCCACCTCTCCTCTTCTTGCATCTATACACCCGGCGAGCAAACAGCGCAGTTCGCGGGATTCGGTGGGATGGCATGCGCAACACGTGGCCCAGCCATCGGAGCCTGGTGCGTGAATTGACAGTGCTGAGCGGTTCAATTCCTTTTCCTGTGCCATAAACAAGGCGTCGAACACGCTCGTTGCTCACGCAGTGTCCCCACGAGATGTGAACCAAACTGCGAAGACTTCGATAATCGAACTTAACTAGCCTCTTTATGTATGCTGATCTAAGGGGCCAGCTTTCACTACTGTACAGTAAGTTCGAACGTACCGCAGAATTGTACACTCTACCCTTCAGGGCGAGAGTAATGTCATGCCACCATAAGTAGCGAAGACTAAAAAAAGCACTTTGAGCTTTAGCTATGCCGTTCGTGATCTCGTCTTAGAAACCAAGGGTGCTGATACAACTTCCCAGACCTTCGATTTTCTGAACGACTTCTAGTTTATCTTCACCAAGGGTCAGCGCAGGAAGCGATCCCTGCCATCTTGGAGGAAAGCTTTGCATTTCGATGGTGAAAAGCAAAGCTAAAACTGGCTGACAGCCAGTGCCAATCTGTCCAGTGCAACATGGCGCGTTTGGGAGTTGTCAGAGATGAGGGCAATGTAGTCTGCATGCTCCAGATCAAGAAGTCGTTCTCCTAAGAGTAACTCCACACCTTCTAAGTCATGTATTATAAATGCTCTCTCCATGACCTTGTCACTAGAAAAGTTGAAGAGGGAAGGTGGCAACGGGCATCATTGTTTCCCACCGCTAGGTAAATTGAAGAACAGAGACAGCTTGCCATATTCCCTCACTTTAGCCGTGCTACGCTCGTATAATGCTCGGATATTTTTACGTATTTTTCGGCACCCCATTCTTGAGTAGACAATCCCAATGGGCACATTGATCTACCGAATAGAAGGCACCTTTAATGTCTAGAAACACAACTACCGGGGGCCGCCAATATGTGTGACCGTGTTACAGCAACTGACAAAAGGTGAATATGTGATCAATGCAGCCACGACCCAGACGAAACCCGGCTTGTTCCTCACGTAACTGGCTTTCACGAGCCTCAGTCAGTCTGTGAAGCAGGACCGAGGCAAGTAATTTGGAGGCGATGGGGCCTGACTTATTCCTCCTTTGAAGATGGGAACAATAACGGAGCGGCACCAGTCGGTTCTGGACAGTCTCCTGCTTCCACAGTTTTACTAGTAATTCATGTAAAGCATCAACAAGAATAGAGCCTCCGATTTTGGTGAGGGCTGGAGGAAGATCCTCTGGTCCTGCGGCTCTGTTCAACTTCAACAGTCCGATCTCACATTAGACTTCTGAGCTAGATGGTGGATCAAAATGTACAGCCCACAGAGCAGGAGGATCACTGGCGGGCGAAGAATCTTACAAATCTAGCCGATTAAATTGCTTTTCAAAATGCTCAGCCCAGCACTTCAAACGTTTTGACAAATTGTGGATAGGCTGTCCACTCTCATCGCAAATTGTTTCACTAGAACCAGGTCTCCTGCTGCCCGCTTTCTGTATCAGCCGGAATAACTACCGATGGTTACCGAGGGCAGCAAACACTTTCATCTGTGACACAAGAATAATCCACCAGGATTCGCGGTCTCTCTTCAGGCTAGCACAGAGTCTTGCCTGGAGCTCTATGCGAGTTTTATTGTGTTCGCTTCCAGCCAGAATATGCCGGCTGACAACGATAAGTGACAGAGACCGCGAAGAGACCCAATGCCCATGTTGGCTATTAGACTTACCACATGAGGACTTGCCTGCTGCTAGTAAGGTCTGGTGTACATGCGACGAGTGACCTTCAATTATCTCCAGTACGCGCTTACTCAAATGGCATGTCAGCGTACTTTGATGGGCATTCAGAACAGCTGGCTTTATCAGTTGGCTGGTGTTAATGCGCTCACAGTGGCGTCATGGGTGTTCGCCAAAATGCATTCGCATGTCAACACATACTAGTGCATGGTTGGTGTCCACACATGTGCTCCAAAACGCGCGACAGTGCTGGATGCAGCCTCTCCAGAGGTAACTGATTGTAATGTGATCGATTTACGTCCAAGGGTTGTTCGAGACTGGTGAGTACCAAGTCACCCTCCGGTGGGTGCTGTGTCGGAAGTAAGTGCTTGCAATAAATAAGCGGGTATCCTCACACAAATGAAGTAACCGCTCACGGTTATTATTACGGGAGCCTACACCGTAATAACCGCCCAGATGCATTTCATCAGTGGACAAAATTCCATTTTGTGCGTTCAGATCCCCCATCAGCACAACAGTGTCCTTGCTTCTTTTGCGGCGAAGGAGCTGGGTCATTGTGCAGTATAAGTCGCTTTTTTTGAATCACTGCTAGAATTTTGGGCGCGTCGATAGCGATGAAAATAAACACCTATTAGTCCCGCGCAACTTCGAAGCTTTGAACGAGCCAGCCGATCGGGTTGCACACTTCCGGCTACTGACTGGGGTCCAATCAACAAGAGCAGCTTCAGCCCGGCGACTTAGGGCAATTCCAGCACCAGCTCGGCTGCTGCTCGTAGCTGCGTCGTCACCGGATAGGCGCAATGAGAAAGTGCTGCTGGTGTCACATTTAGGGGATCGCAGAGTGAGCACAGAGCTGGAGTCTAGCAGGCGGGTCTTCGATAAGCAACCGATATAGATGAAGAGTGTCTCTAATGTTTGGGCAAGTGCTGCCTGTTGATCGATCTGTAGTAGTGTGTGTACATTGAGTCATGCCAATCTGAAGGAGTATCAAGGGCTCCTAATGGAAACCGAAGTACTGTGTTTGATCGCTTGGATGAACATGGGCCTGTCAACATGCCAGGCGTGACGCTCTGCGTTTACAAGTGAGTTGAAACTAAAAGATAAGGGGCTGTCAAACATGTTGCGGAGGGCCAAGAATCGGGGGGTTGAAAACTGGGGGATAAATGTGAACTTGGAACGGGACCATAAGGGAGAAAATGTGTAAGAGGGGGAATAAGAAGACCGGAGGCTTGAGCAGTAGCATACAAACATCTATTCACTCTACTCGATGCAGTAGATAGGGCACCGTTAATTATCCTCTGCGGTGGCCAGAGCATCAGGAATTCGTTTGACAAAAGTTTCATAGTATTGCATGGATAGGATACTGACAGGTTGGGTGGAACTAGTAAGGAGAACGGTGAAGGTTATCAACTAAAGCATTTGGTTCAAAAACCTGACCGCAAGGTAACGGGTTTGGCGTTTGGCTACAAGGAGCCGTTTTAAGGAATAAGGAACCACCCTTATTCCAAGCCCCAATCTGGAGGACCAGGAGGCTGATTTTGCCTGGCCTCTAACCATTGACCAATCTGGTATGAGAGGCTCTGATGCAAAAGACACCACTGAGCATAGATCAATGGATCGCTGAGGCACACAAACCATCGCACTACGGTAAGGTTCAGCTTCATTGCGATGGAGCATACATAACGGCCGCGTAGTAAAGTGTAATGAAGATTCTTGCAATAAAATTTATGAAAAAATGGAATATCTTTTATTAAAAGCAGGGGAAAGATTCGTAGTGAAACACTAACTCGATAAGACTTGTAATGACCTTAGCTTTATCTAACCACTAAGTAAAGTACTGTGTATATAATGACCGTCTGTACTTCGAGCGTTTTGTACAATCATGTAAGTACATAACACCTTAGATTTTACGGAAAGATCCAGCGAATACTGTGCTGATCTACCTAGCAAAATGTGTTGATATAGAACCTTGAGTATTTATACGAGGAAAAATTTATGACAAGGTTGAATATAGCGTTTATTGACAAACATAACAAATCAGTAATATCAAGTTTAAGCACAATGCAGATTCTATTGAAATTGACTGCATGTGCGCCACTGTAATGTTGCAACTTCCTTGAGGATCTCTTTAAAATCTTAAGAATATAAATCAAATCGTTCAGCCAACGAGTAGTATTGTGAATCGTAGGAAGGCGACGATGCAAAATACATAACCTACTAACATATCTATTACGAAGGCTGATCAAGTCTGGAGAAGTTTCCTATGTGATTGTTAAGCATTCGAAAAATGTTGCCTGCGAATTATCAAAAACTATTACACAGCTCACTTTTTTGTTAACATTTAAGCGTCCGGTGATTCATTGTGATAAGTGTTCATCGGTCAGTCCAACGCATAACATGTCTGCCAAATAGACGCCTTCCGTCTGTAATAAGTTTGTACGAAGGCTAACAATCCAGTTACGAAAATAGGGTTGAGAAAACTCTTCAACCTCTACATTACCTTGCGATGTTGAGACAAGATGCAATTTGGACGTAGGATTTGCAATTCATTTTGACAAAAGTACTGACTGGCATGTTTAGTATACTTTTACTAGGAAATTTACATGTCAGTAAGTTAAGTCAGGTTAGGTTGACATTTTCCGGACTGGTGATATACAGTAATTTACTAGGCAACGAAGTCGCTCGAATTTCAAAACTAATAGAGGGCATTTAAGCCTACCAAGCAGCAATAACTGCTGACATATGTACTTGATTTAAGTTTTTGGTAAAAGCCATGCCTAAAAAGGGCAACCTTTGTTATATGAGCAAATGCTGAAATAGTAAAATAGCTAGCAATTAAAATGAAGTTACTGTCACGGTGGTCGCAGTTCACAAACTCGCATTTGCATATCAAATCAATAAGACTTGTTGCAGCAGGTGCGATATCGATCACCCGTACAATGTATTCCTTCAGGTGCCAAACAAAGCACAAATTTTTGAAAAGTGTTATCAAATGAACCCTGTCTAAATTTGTGACGAACGTTCGTCGATAACATTTTTTCCATTGAAAAAATGTTCATAACCGAAGGCATATCAATCTGATCATTCATTAGAATTCATTTCACTTGTGTGAATTGTCTCTGCGAAGTATCAGAATATCTATGGACTTAATTTATTCCTCTTAAGACAACCTGTCTTGTGAAGTATCCTGTCCGCCGAAATCAGGTCCAGAGCCAAAACAAAATGATTCCTCAATACGGTTGTAAATCTTTTCGACACACGCTTAATAATAACAAATTTGTTTTTAGAATGGTCGCCAAATAGCTGGTCCACGGTGGACCGTGGGAGAAAAGCTGTTGAAAGAAATTTAGCGGCAACAAAATCATGTAGGTTATAATGCCTAATATCACTGACACACGTCGCACTCACGCATCAGCATCGTCCAAACTGTAGTAAGGTTATATCCCAGTTCGAGATACAGGCACTCGCATATAAATGACATGGAGGAAAATTAATTTTGCTCTGTAAAATTGTTGTCTGCAATTTGCTATTACTTTAGATCTTTGATTTTCGCACAACCCATTTGGGGCAGAAATGCGACAACATGTACCTAAAGAGAAATGAAGTTGTTTCAATAGATCAAGGCCAGATGCAAGAAGATGACAATGGCCTCTTTATTGTCACCATTGATCTGCGCTTACGTGCATCCGAGGTGACTAACCTCAAACAGTTGAAGAGTGAATAATCCTACGCGCTTAACTCCACTAACAGTTTTCGGCATTTGAGGACGCGTCTCATGCAACCTATCAGTGTACATCATCTAATGACTTGCATGGGAACATTCATCATAGCAAATTGAAAACCAGGTGTATTCAGTGTGCAGTTACATGTTACTTTGTGTGTTGCAGATTTGTAGTCGAATTAAATGCAGATGGCAGACCATGGGTGGCTTGCTGACAAGCATGATTCAATTAGCTGGGTCTGAAGAAATCGCTTGATTGTAGACAAGCTTAAAGAAGTAAAATATTTAAAGACTAATTTTAATCAGGTTATGTAACTTTATCAATGCTAGTGTTAAACGATTCTACAGAAAATTTTGTACTCTTCGACTGAAAGACTGTGCATTTGCATTTGCCTTAAATCTGACTAATGTTAACCGTCGACCACTGCTAAGACATTGTTTTCTTTTACTGAAAATTCAGGTTAGTTGAATGCAGCTTGACGGTAAAACTACAATCCCGTCTATGGATTTGGGTAAAAAGTCACCGTATATTTCACCCAAAACATTAAAACGCACGGCCCAAAACATAGAAAGTAAAATCTACGGAGGTTTCAGGGATAACAATGAGAATAATGAAACACAAGGCAACTGTGAACGTTGTGAAGTCATGCTGAATTGAGAAAATTAACTAACAAGGACCACCGTCTATAACAAATATATTTAATTTGTAGGTGCACATGGCAAAAAGCTTGTATTATGGATATATAAACAGATATCACTTTGCGATGTGATTATAAAAAAGCATCTAGCGTGAAGCCAAATGTAAACACATTGCTTTGCATACGTATAAAATAAAGCATTAACTAAAACCTGTGCTAATTTGACAAATATTTGAAATTCACTAGATGCGCTGAAGAGCAACAATAAACAGAGTAGAACACAAGGAGAGCACAACAAAATTATTTTATGGAAAGGCATATTCCATGCATGTGCAGGTATTTGCGTACACGTAGATGGACTGTCAAACGGCGTGCGACATATCTCCAGTGGTAGTCGTTAAGCTGAGATCCAGATCAGTGAAAACTTAAAACCCAATTTATAGGTAGGATAAGTAATGGCGTTGAAGTGCATTCACATCAAGTGGCTCTATCTAACCAGCCAGTACGACAGAACTTTGTGATCAGGTGAAATCACACCCGGTATCTGAAAGGTTTATCAGCAAAGTTTATCTGCCAAACAAAAACATCTTGCCTTTTATACATGGGCACATGGTAAATATAGCAAAGCGATTAGCATGACTAACAAAAGTGAAGATACACGAACCTCGCTGCTTGTGCAGCAAGGCTAATTGATAGAAGCATTGTGTAAAAATGGAAGAATGGTATATATTACGTGCAAAAGTTCGGATATTTAACACTTTCAGCAGAATGATTAGCATGAGAACCATAACATAGTAGAAACACATAGTGCTAAAATAAAGATCCTTTCGGTGTATTAACTAGAGTATTCATGTATGTGAATACGTACAAGATCTCAAGTCTATTTTTCATGTTATTGCTGGTTGCGCATCGTTTGCCACATTATATCGTCTATTAATATAGACAAGCCGTATCTCGTAATGTAGTTGGGTTAAGGAAAAGTTAAGGCAAATTTAAACAAAGGAGTGGTAGGGGCAGTAGCAAAGTAATTTAGCAGTATGTTGCATTGGCAGATAAGAGGACTTAGAGTTTGACGTGGCCAGTTTGGGCGTGGCCAGTTTGAGCTGGTAGCCAAATAAATTCGTGCTTTTTTGAATTGCACGAGGTGGCGGCATAGGTGTTTGCTGTTCTACAAAACCTCGTAAGCACACAATCGGATTGCTGGTTCTGATAGTAAACAATGAAATGGGAATATTTGTCTTTCTGGAGCTCAGCGTATCCCTTGACTCACTTAGCTTCCAGAATACGTATCTGAATTTTAGTGCTCGGTTGGAAGAGACAAGTGTTGTATTGAAACTGCTCACCGATGGTTTAGAGTCCTGCCGCTATCCCAGACATATTTGGAATAAAATAAGATAATATGGACTCCATTCGAAAGTAAAAACTTTACGAAGGCCTATGCCTTATATGCCGATACCATTCGCAAGAAGCTGTCGATACTAGAGAGTTTTGGCATGCAACGGATGTCTGCAGTGACAGATCTTTCTGATAAGTTAAGAAAGCCTTTAGAGGATTATGTGGAGATGCTGTAGTTAAAAATGGGTACGAAGAAACAAAAGGTGTTAAATAGCTCCTTGTGCAATCATGCTCTACGGTTAACCTTTCCAGTGGACACTGAACAGAGTGTGGTTAATCTCTCTAGTGTCACACACAATCTGACACAGCTACAAGTGTTATCATAAGACCCCAAATTTTGTATTCCATGTAGAGCAACTGATCAGACGGATTTAGAAGTGCAGTTCGAGAGCTTGATGGCCCAACAAGAGACATAGTTACAACTTCGTCTAGCAATGTTTAGAATTGAATGTCTAATCTGTTTTACAGTTTTCAGCAATACGTTATGGCTAAACCTAGCACTATGGAACGGGGACAGACTCTTAAAAAGTTTTGGCTTAACAAAGAATCGATCATCTCTAAGCCAGAGAAAGGTTCCGGTGTAGTCCTAATTGTTAAGACGGATTACCTCAGTAAGGTTCGCCACATGCTTAGTGATGCGTATAAGTTGCAAAAGCTAACATCGGGAAGAAATAACAGAATATATTCAAAAACACATAACTTTCTGCCTCAGACGATTGACGCAGGCAAAGCTGATCACATAGAATTTATTTGAAAACTTGTACCTTTCAGGCAGTTACCTTCCAAGTCTATAAGGTCTTCCGAAAGTTCATCAGGAAGGCACCCCAATGCGTTCAATCTTGTACATGATCAATATTCCAGCATCTGCTGGTCCAATGGATGCTGGAAAATTTGCAGCCATTGTAAAAATGATTTACGCTTACTGTGTGACAGATTCCTTCGAATTCGCTTCGAAATAACCTCAACCTTACGGCTAAATTGATGATATCATTTGATGTACAGTCACTGTTTCCCAATATTCCATTGCGCTAAACGGTGGACAATGTGTGCGAATTGGTACAGCGGAGTCTGCAAGCGGCTTTCCAGAAAGTTTACTCCGAGAGGTGTTACTGCGTTTTCTCCTAAACGTACAGTTCACATTCAATGACAAAATGTACCGCCAGGTTGATGTAGTGGCAATGGGATCCACCTTGGGGCCTCCGTTGGCTGATCTGTTAGTGGCAAAGCTAGAACATGACTAGTTATGAACGTATATCAACTGAGTTGCAATTTTTTACGCTATGTCGATGACACGTGCGTTATTTGCAAGTCGGAGAACCAAGCCGTGCGGTTGTTGGAAGTGTTTAACTGCGCATTTGCAATCTTCGCTTCTCCTGCGAACAAGGGCCAATTTATCAGCTTTTGTTTCTGGACGTAATGATTATCCGGTACTCCGATGAGTGTTGCAGTGGAAACATACACAGAAAAAGCACATGGACAGGATAGTATACGAACTTTCCCAACAAGTACCTTTACAGCACAAACGGAGCTTGGTACAATCTCTCGCCTTCAGACCGCACAGTAACTGCACACTCGATAGAGTCAGTAAGGAACCGCAGAAAATCATCGACGCCGTGTATGAAATGGACACCCGGGCAAATTTATCCGGAAGCTTCTGAAAAGACGTGAAAGTAAGCCACCTAGGAGCATTGCTCTGAAGAACAAACTTTTTCCGCTTTTGACATTCAAGGACGATGCACCAGCTGATGTGTTATCACGACGCCTAAATGACGCTGATGAGAAGACACCCTGTAGCTCGTTTGAAAATAGTTCATTATTATAATCCACGGCTTGCCATTCACTTGAAATTTCTACCACTGTCGTCGGCGCAATCTATGCTTGTGTATCAATACTCATTCTTCTGTGGTGTACGGCGTGTCGGTGGCACTTACAGCTGTTTATCCCAGAGGATCCGAAATCATAAACTAATATGATTCTACAGAGGTGAAATGATGTTTCTTGGGAGCTAGATTTTGTCACACCTTGTATATGGTCATAGAGCATCAGAGAACGAATTCGAAATGACCTATTCATTGACTGAACGATGCCCACGATGTTTCTGCAATCAGTTGTTATCTATTGTAGAGGCCATATAACTTCGCTACATGAAACCTGGGTTGTGTGTTCAAAAGTAATAGGTTCCGGGCATTTTGTTACCTTGGCCAAAGCGCCCTGTAACTTAACTATTTGCTTATTATAATGGTAGTCTACTTTTTAGTTATTCGAGTGATTATAATGTACTCTACCATTTCTTGACTGGATGCACTATCCGTAGCTGTGACTTAAGTTTATTTTAATCTATCGTTCAAACTGCGTGTGGTCCATACCTAACACTTTAAGGCACTTCCACCACTAGTCCACCAGGTAAGCCTATGGTTCTGACGAGAATTTAACTGAAAAAGTACTTCACACAATTGGATTTCTGGATTTGATTGGGCAAGAAGAAATGGGGATGTTTGGCCTGCTGAAGCTCAGCATGCCCCGGGATTCACTCAGGTCACATTATCAGTTCGCCACGCAGGCACCAATAATGACCTATATGCAATATTAGAATCCTCAGCTTAGGTTGGTACGGAAGGGGCAACAACACATTGGTGTGTTTGGTTACTCTCTGCCGTGGAAAATGTAGTGAACATAAAACATTTCCGCGTCAGTATTTTGTGGCGCGGTTTATACTTGTTTTTATCCATCGATCGTCTATTTGTTTTACTGACGGAAGGTCCGGTTCATTTTCGAATCCTGTGGCATCCGTACGCTAACACGCTTTGTGTCCTTGCTAATTTGGTTCTAGTTGATTGAAGCGCTTTCCAATATATATCGGGCCTGGATACGTACGCACTTCTGAACAAGTGGTAATCATACTGGTTCCTACTGTTACTCGTCGCAACCAGCACATGTGTTCCGATCCGCAATTGTTGACCCCGACCAGGAGCAAGGTTTCGCGGTTGCCGAAATCATTTTTGGTGAGCTGTTTCATTTTCTCCTTTGGATTGATTTTCTTATAATTGCTCTGTGATATTCCGTGGCGCAAACAGGTACTAACATTTTCGTCCCATCTATTATTGTTGCATCGCTGTTCTCCCCATTTCCTATTTTATTTCCTTCCTTTTTGTATAAAACCTTTATTTCCAACCACCAAATACAGTCCTATGCTAGGTAGTCTTCCTAGGGAATTCGATTTACAACTCAGAAACATTCTGTCAAGCCCAAATACCGACATTATTTATTAGTCTCTTAAGCAGCAGATCGTGACCAAACTGGAGTAACTAATGAGTACGCGCATAAAATAGCGGTTCCATGACTTGCGCCTAAAAGATGAGAGGCCACCCGACCTACTGAGTGAGACGGAGAGATTCCTAGACTCCTACACAATGGATTACTCCAACCTACTAGAGTTTTGGCCATGAGATCGTACATACATTTTTCGAAATTTTGTGAAAATATTCCTAATATGAAACAGATTAGTAGTAGGAGGGGTTTCCGATCAACCACTCATCGGTTGATTGCCTAGGCGGTGGAAATTGCCAAATCTGACGACTGCGTGAATAGAATGGAGGGGTAGAACTCCCTAATGCGTAGCTGGCGGTCTTAGGCCAGCCAGCTTGATGAGCATCGAGTCGTGGATCATATTGGAAAGTGCAAACTCACTCCCATTGCCAACACTATGGGCTTATCCGTCATTGCCATGACGCACAAAGGAACCCCAGGACTATTCCCACTGTGATCGTACCATCTTAGGTGACATCAACTGTTACTGTAATGATATCATGACTCAATTCTCGGGTAACGCGGTTATCGCCTCTGCTCGCTATAAAAATCTCACACAAATTGCACACTGATTCACCCGGTCTGACAAAGTCCTCGTGTCGAAGACGAAACGTTACCAAACTATTATACCAACCGATTGTTTCCCAACCTCTCGGAACTCATTTCATCAGGTGACTTGTCACATGCGAACTTGGTTAATATCACTATTAAATCAAAGAACCTTTTGTTTTGTGTGGAATGCACATGTGTTTGCACATGTCCTGATTGTAGTTAGTAAGCTGTTCCACAAGGCGCAGTATCTGAAGAGGGAAAGGTTGACTACGTTGATGTTCTAGCCCTTGGTATCCGTCGCGTAAAGATTTTGTGATGGATATTGTGTTTTATCTCTATGTTATTTAGGTAAGAGTACGTTTTCCGGTGCAAAAAGGTTTGTCTTTATACATTGCAACTAGAAAATCTGAATGTGAAGTTGTTTTTGCAAAGTTCGTGATCAGTTGGAGTGGTTGTGCTATTGAACAAAGTTTGGTGAATGACCTCTGTAAATTATCTATAAATTTCCTATCTAACATCCGTATGCTGCCAAAGGTGTAGTCGGCGTATGTCAGAATACGAAGAGTGAGAGTTTTAATTAATTCCAATCTGGCAGGTACAGTACAGAATTTTAACATATATTAGCCACTGATTTTCTAACCCGTGCTATTTTAAATTTCACTTGTTCAGCAAAACCAAAATCGGATGAGCAGCGGATTCCATGGGAACGAGTAGACTGCCGTATGGATATAATGTTCTTGTTAAATTTAATCGACCCAATGGGGATAGAGCAAACAGATGGCGTAATGCTTGATTTGTCGGTAGAGAATTTTATCAAGCATGTCTCAGAGCATTCATCAAGAGATCGAAGAAATACTTGAATTAAAAGTAATGTACTCTGAAGCGCATCACGTTGGATTTTGTAAGTAATCTTAATATCATCTACAAATAGAGAATCGGCCATTTTGATGGAGATGCCAATATCAGTGAGGTAGAGGAGAAAAAGCAGAGGACCGAAAACAATTAGTTGGATGACTCTGCTGGTTATTGAACGAGAAGAGTGGGGGTCACCCAAAGCAACAATTTGAGACCGATTGTTACCGTAGGAAGAAAGTCAACTTAAAATGGTTCTAGCATACAATAAATACAACCTTCTTCAATAACCGTCTGTGTGTTACACGGTCAACTGCATTTTCTAGGTCCAAAAACAAAATTGTTTTTGCAAAAAGAATCAGCAGATTTTGGAGTGTAGTTAACTTACGGAAGCTGGCAAGTCGTACAGGATTGTCTATCAAAGAAGCAATTTTGCGTTGACTTTTCTTGACTAGTCTCTCAAACAGAATGGCGAAAGTAGGAGTATGATAAATCGCTCGGTAACTAGTAACATTTTAGTTAATACCCCTTTTATGGCTTGGAATGATGAGTTAGGTTTCTGAATGATCAGAGAAATCCTTATTTTTTACGGATAAAGTGAACATGTTTAGCAACAGTATTGGTAAGTCAGACGATCCTATGTTATTCGCAGTTGAAGGCGTGCAGTCGGAGTCCAACTTGAGAGAATATTTTATGGATTTCATTAGCCGCATAATAGTGCTGAGAGGAATTTCGACGCTGCCTAAACTTTTGCTTGTAGCGGGTTGAGGCGTGCAGGTATGTGGTCTGATTCAGAAATCAGGGAGGCAGCAAAGAAGGCGCCAAGCGTCTCTCAAATTGCAAGTAGGTCACTCAGAGATTTGCTATGTTTATCTAGGAGTCCGTGAAAAATGAGAAGCTTTGTCAGTTCTATGACAAAGAATATTGACTTGTTTCATTTTGTTATCCAGTTCCACAGCATTTTCTTCTTCAATTTTAAGTCATTATTTGTGCTTGTTTACTCCTTGTGATCCATTAAGGAACTTGCAATATTGTTGCAAGTCTCCGGTCCTGTGAACTCTCGCCCTCAAGTTTCTGCGTTCTTGGTTGTATAGAGGTAATTTTCATCCTCGGTGCTGTAGGGAACACGTTAACTCTGTGTCCTAAGATTGGTTATGGCATATTGGATGTAAGTATAGAACTGTGCTACTGTTAAGCAAGCTCTGGTAGATAAGAAAGTTTATCTCAGTCGCTAGATCAGACCAAATGTTGAGGATGTGTCCAAGCAATTTCGTAGATGGAATATTGTGGGAGCAGGTACAATTTGTCATCTGCACTGATATTGCAAATGAATTGTAATGTTTTATTAACACTGTCTGGAAGGCAGCCCAGCAATACGATGTTGCTTCGAGGATTTCCAGATTAAGTATTCATTTAAGTACACTAGTGGACCTAGTAGTTTCTGCAACCTATTATGTCCATCCTGCGGCAATGATAGTTGCCGAGTAATCTGTGTGTGTTCATGAAGATGGATTTGGTGACCAAGATATTTTTGGGAAACTGAAGTCTCCAGTTTTTATTTCCTGTTTTAAGGTAGAACGGACGCAAAATTTAACGAGAGCAGGTGGTGACAACATCACAAGTTGGAGCATTTTACGGGTTTCCGTTTCATTCCAGAACTATATTGTGGGCAATGCTAGTGATAAGAAACCACAGATTCCGGGAGGTTTTATAGCCCACGATTGTCCAAAGTCATCACACTGAAACTACTATGCATATATATATATGCGACAGCGGAAACAATCGCTATTCGGCTCCATAATCTCCAGTTATGTGCTCATAAGCAGTTTGTACTGGCTCTACAGCTGCCATGGCCTCAAGCTTCCCCACGTTATGACACCAGGTTTGACACTTCCAATAATGATGCCCAAACCAGTGTAGTCACTTGATCGTATTGACCGGTCACCTCACTTCATTGATTCATCGTATTTAAATATCCTGTGTTTGTTTTATTCCTACTATCTGTTATGTAATGACCTGATGCGAACCTCCGAAAACATGCTTGTTCGCCTAATATTCTTTTGATTCTGACATATATATATATATATATATATATATATATATATAATACACCCGCCCCCACACCTTGTGTAGCGAACATTGCGAAATATTTGGTAGTTGGGGATTGTTAAGGCTGAATTTAACAAATAAGTAAAGCACCACACTTCAGTGACGAGGATTGCACTAGGATTGTCAACTGTGAAATCATGTTTAGAAAGTGAAGTTTGTGTTACTAGTTCTTACTTTGAACAGGAGTAGAGGAAACGGTATGTGCGTCTTAGGAGGGCTGTTGAGAATATTTCGTAGCTTTGTGAATTGTAGGATGCGAACATGTGATATCCAGGTTATACAAGTGGACTTGTGATCGGTCGCGATCACTCGTGTTGCTGTTTGAAAATGCAGGGTTGATGCATGAAGCCTAGGTTGTTCCAGCCTTGGTAGTGATTCATTTGTATCATGTATACAAACCGCAGTAACACTGAAAATATTTTTTTTGCTTCTATTGGATGTACCAATGGTGGGAGTGCTTGTGGTACCACAGCCGCATGTAATAAAATGGATTGCAGTTCGGTGGTGAACTGTGAGGGGACATGCAAGTCTGGGGTCTGTCAGCATGTGCTGTCGTCCGATGTTCAGTATCTTTAGGTAGTTATTTCATTGTTTGCGCTCGTAGCAGTCCGAAGGCGGAACAGAGTGAAAGTGGCGTGGCGGTCGACAAACAAATTAAGTAAAAAACAAGTTGCTCTGTTTTTGCTCCTACTGGGATGGCAAGTAATGTTGTAGTAGTTACTAAGGTTTTGATGTATAATTATACTAACTCGCGGCCTTATCGTACTGAAATACGTCTTGTGGGTATCAGTCGTTGAAAATTTGCAACAGTTGACTTTTGAATGTGTCATGTTTATACCGTAATTGAGACCCCTTATAACAACCTTTGCTTGCCCGGTAGAATCTGGAGCTCATATGTTGATAGAATTATAGTGAATGGAAAGACTTATATCAGGATCAGGAGTTTTACGCTGATTGTTAGATGAATAGAGCGTTTTACAAAAAGGCACTGAAGCCATAGCGTTCCATGTAGCTACCCCGACATAAGAAATATCATGGCCCACATAAGAAATTTGGGTCCACCACTTAGTGTGTTAATTTTCAGAGGCTTGGTGAAAAGACAAACGATTTCTTGAATGTCATCTTTCTTTGGTAGGCTATGGTTATGAGGCAGAAGTTCACGTGGCAAAAGTGTACGATCCGGACTAATCACAAAGTCGTTGAAGTGAGTTTTCTGTTAACGACTGAGTGCATGCAATTGTATTGGTCTGTCGATTCTATTTCTGGAAATTAAATGTGATGGGACACTAATATTTTGATGTCCTTCTTTTAGACGTATAAAATGGCAATTAATCTCGGATATTTCGCAAGCAATTAGTATAATAATTTTTAACCTATCTAAACTAAATTTATCCAATACGTCAAAGGTAATCATATTATACAATATGTGTAATCGATCGTTTAATTAGGATGCAATCAAAACAATTAATGGTCCTGTTTCTTCAATAGTGTCGAATCGGTTTTGTCCACAGGACTGCGAATATCAGCCTATGATAATATATGTGCTTTGAGGGGTTCGATAAATAGCAGTTCTTTGGTGTTTCCGCAAGTTGTGATCCCAATGAGCAAACTTTATCATTAAGCTCTATGATAATCATAGTGTTTGGAATGGAGCTAAGTTTTGGTTAATTTATTATGTTGCTTTTTAAAACTGTCTCGTTTAGAGGAACATGCACTGGCCCTAGCCTGTCAAAAATGATTGGGTATTTTTATGACCTATAAACAAGTGGACTTAAAGGAAAAACATGAAATATGAGGGAATAATAGGTTAACATGGATCAAAAGAAGACTGAGCTCTGAAAAGTTTACCGGATGGTAGAACTGAGATGAAATGCAAAGGTGGAAAAGCTAATTGAAAGAACAATGAGTAGCATACAAGAAAATAAAATCACTAAAGCACTGTTCTGATGGATTGTTCGTTGAAGCGTGGAGAGACCAAGTTGTGGCTTAGCGTTTTCTGAGTGATTTTAGTTGGACAAATAAGATCAAGATGTTGTGGGTCATTTCTAAAACTCACGTTGCGTGGATGGATTGCAACTCGCCACCTCAATGTTGCTGTCAATTACCATTGACGTGAACCTTGGCCGTTCGATCACGAGGACCGTAGATATTGCAAATGAAATATTGTGTTGCCCACCAGCAAACACTGCACTAATTGGACGCGTTTCGATGTTAGTACATCTCAGATAGAGTAAGCAGGCGACGAACCCGGGACCATCGGGATGTTAGAAGTGATCGCTACACCTAAGCCACTGTGTCACGTGCAACGCTTGGCACAACGGTATAATGAAAGAGGTTGCGGGTTATTTGAAGTTACGATGTGTGGAAGATTGCGACGAGCACTCAATGTTGACAGCGATTCCCATTTAAGTGAACTTTGGTCTTTCGATCATGTGTTGCGTAGCTATTTTAGAAAGAAATAGGGTGTTGCCCGCCTGACAAAACCACTGGTATGAAGCGTTTCAATGTTATTACAACTCATCAGATAAAGTTAACATGCGCCGAAACCGGGACCATCGGGATGTTAGTTGTGACCGCTACCCCTAAGTCACCGGGTCACGGGCAACTCTTGGCACAACGGTATAATGAACGATGTTGAAGGTCATTTTGAAGTACACGTTGTGTGGATGGATTGCGACGCGCAATCTCAAAGTTTACCGGGATTCTAATTGAACCTTGGTTTTCGATCACGATCATTGTAGCTGGATCAAATAGTATTTGAGTGTTGCCCGCCCGAAAACACTGCACTACTATGACGCGTTTCTATATTATTACATCTCACCAAATAGAGTTAGCACGCATCGAACCCGGGACCTTGGGGATGTTAGTTGTGAGGCCATTCCCTAAGCCACCGGTACAAATGGAGCGCTTGGCACAACGGTATAATGAACGAGGTTTAGGGATATTTTGAAGTACTTATTGTGTGGATTTACTGCGGCACGCAATCTCAATGTTGATCAGGATTACCTTTGAAGTGAACCTTAGTTTTCGATCATGAGCAATGTTGCTGAATCAAATAGTGATTGGGTGTTGTCCGCCCGAAAACACTGCACTATTATAACGACTTTCGATGTTATTACATCTAACCAGCTTAAGTAAGCATGCTTTGAACCCGGGACCAGCGGGATGTTATTCTTGTGATAAAAACCCAAGCATCCGGTTCACGTGCACCGCTTGGCATAACTGTAAATTGAACCCGGTTGAGTGTCATTTTTCAAGTACACGTTATGTGGATGGATTACGACGCGCACTCTCAATATTGGCCGGGATGCCTATTGAAGTGAAATTTGGTGTTTCGGTCAAACTCACAGTTGCTCAATCAACTAGCAATTGGGTTTTGCCCCCAGCCCCCGAAAACACTGAACTACTATGACGCGTTTCAGTGTTACTACATCTAATCACATAAAGTTAGCAGGCGTCGAACACGGGACCATCAACATGTTAGTTGCGATCGCTGACCCTTAGCCACCGGGTCATATACATCGCTTGGCACAAGGGTATAATGAACGATGTTGTGGGTAATTTTTATTTACACTGTCGGGATAGAGTGTGACGCGCAATCTCAATGCTGACCTCGATTCCCGTTGAAATGAACCTTGGTCTTTCGATCACGAGCACTGTAGCCGTATCAAATAGTAAGTGGGTGTTCACGCCAGAAAAACTGCACAACTCTGACGCGTTTCGAGTTTATTACATCGCACGACATAGATTTCGCAAGCATCGAACCCGGGACGATGGGGATGTTAGTTGTGAGGGCTATCCCTAAGCCACCGGGACAAATGGAACGCTTGGCACAACGGTATAATGAACGCGGTTGAGTGACATTTTGAAGTACAAGTATTGTGCATGAATTGCTACGCGCAATCTCAATGTTGACTGCGATTCCCATTGAAGTGAACCTTGGTCGCTCGATCACGAGACCCGGAACTGTTGCAAATAAAAATAGGGTGTTGCCCGCTTGCCAAAACTGCACTATCATGACGCGTTTCGATAGTATTACATTTAACCATATACAGTTATCCGGCTTTGATCCATTGACCATCTCGATGTTAATTGTGAACGCTAACCGCTCGCCACCAGGTCACAGGCAACGCTAGGCACAACGGTATAACGAACGACGTTGAGGGACATTTATGAAATATACGCTGTGTGGATGGATTGCGACGTGCACTCGCAATGTTGACGGTGACTCCTATTGAAGGGAAGCTTGGTATTTCGTTTACGAGCACAGTAGCTGAATCAAATAGTAATTGTTTGTGACCCCCGGCAAACACTGCACTACTATGACGCGTGTCGATGTTAGTTCACCTGAGCAGATAGCGTTGGAGATGATTGAACCCGGGCCATCGGGATGTTAGTTGTGACCGCTGGCCCTTAACCACCGGTTCACGGGCTAAGCGTGACGCAACGGTATAATGAACGATGCTGAGCGTGTTGTTTGAACTACACCTAGTGTGGACTGATTGGGACGCACAAACTCAAAGTTGACCGCGATTCCCAAGTAAGTGAACCTTGGTATTTCGTTCACAAAAACAGTAGCCGATGTAAATAGAACTTTGGTGTTGCCCACCCAAGAACTCTGCACTAATATGACGTCTTTCAACTTTATTACATTTCATCAGATATAGTTAACATACATGGAAAAGGGGACCATCCGGTTGTTAGTTGTTAATGATACAACTAAGCCACCGGATTGTTTGCACTACTCATACGCGTTTCGATGTTCATACATCTCATCGGTAAGAGTTGGCAGGCATCGAGCCCGGGACCATCGGAATGTTATTTTTGACCGCTAGCCATAAGCTAAGGTATCAATGGCAACGCTTGGCACAGCGGTATAATAACGACCTTGAGGGTCACTTATGAAATACACGTGGTGTTGATGGATTTCAATGCTAGATCTAAATGTCGACCATTATTCTTTTATAGAAATCTCGGTTTACTTTGAGGTAAACTACAGCCATTCCGATCCCCAGGCCTTATCTGAGATTTGCTTGGGATTTGCTTTACAATTCACTAGCACAGCACAACCGCGTTTTTGTTTAAATTTGGACCAGTCAGATGTAGATATACTGAGCTAGGGTGGACCACAGATACAAGTAGTTCACTGCTGTCCCCCTGAATATTATGCTACTTAAATCCGCCAGCAAAC
The DNA here is from genome assembly GCA_944474145.2 of Dicrocoelium dendriticum. Taxonomy (NCBI): domain Eukaryota; kingdom Metazoa; phylum Platyhelminthes; class Trematoda; order Plagiorchiida; family Dicrocoeliidae; genus Dicrocoelium; species Dicrocoelium dendriticum. Next base: position 58,169,522 of record OX104071.1, on the reverse strand, counting down.
TTTTAAACAGCGGAACGCAATTCAGAGCAGGATTTAGGGAACACGTTTTGTGGTTGGGTTGCGACTCGCAACCTCTATTGAGACCCAGGTTCACGCTGACGTCAACCTGGTTCAATCCAATCGCGGGGAACGGATCTGCAATGGAAATAGACGGATGCTGCTCTTCAAAAAACAGGCACACAACAACAGCGGTTTCGTCTTTGTTTCGGCTCATCCGTTAAAGATATCCTAGCTGGGTTGAACCTTAAAGTCTAGTAGTTCACGGCTGACGACAAGATAATTATGACACTGAGTTCCAGCGAGCAAAAATTGGCAGAGCGAAACGCAACGCAAAGCAGAACTTAGGGAAGACGCTGGGTGGTTGTGTTGCGACTCGCGACATCTATAGAGACACCGGTTCACTTTAAGGTAAACCTCGGTCATTCCGACCTCGAAAACCTTGTCTGCGATGGAAAACTATAGATGTGGTTATTAAACACTGGCACACCACAACTGCGGTTTCGTCCTCGTTTGGACTCGTCAAGTTGAAATAGCCTAGATTGGTTGGAACTTAGAGCCAAATATTTCACGGCTGACGCACTGAATACAATGCTACTAAAATCCTCAAGAAAGTTGGAAACAGCAGAACTCAATTCAAAGCAGAATTTAGGGAACACGCTGAAGGGTTAGGTTGCGACTCGCAACCACTATTGATACGTCGGTTCACTTTGAGGTAAACCTCGGTCATTCCGATCTGTCGTTCTTCAAACATTGGCACACCAAAAGCGCGGAGTTGTCCAAGTTTGGACAATTCAGGTGGAGTTAGCATGAGTTGGCGTGGAAAACAGAGCCAAAACTTCACCGATAACGTCCTAAATACCGTGCTGCTGATATCCGCGAGCAAAGCTTAACACAGCGAAACGCAATATAAACAGAATTTAGGGAACGCGCTTTGTGGTTGGGTTGCGGCTCGACACATTAATTGTGAACTCTTTTACCTTGAGATAAACCTCCGTTATTCCGAGCTCGAGGACCGTATCTGGAATGGAAATGTATACGGTTTGCTCTTCTAAATTCTGGCACACCCCAACCGCGGTTTCGCATAATTTGGACGCGTCAGCTGGAGATAGCCTGAGCTGCGTTGGAACTCAGATCCCAGTAGAACAAGCCTCACGACATGTACCGTGTGCAACTGAGATGCGCGAGCAAAGCTTGGCACAGCAAAACGCAATTCATAAAGGAATTGAAGAACATGCTGTGTGGTTGTGTTGCGACCCTCAATCTCTATAGAGACCTTGGTTCACTTTGAGGTAAAGCTAGGTCATTCCGACCTTGAGGACAGTAGCTGGAATGGAAATATATGAGTGTTGCTCTTTCCAATCCTGGCACACCACAAACGTGGTTTCGACCTCGTTTGAGCTCGTCAGGTCGAGATAGCTTGGGATGGATTGTACCTCAGAGCTTAGCAATTCACGTTTGACGTTTTAAACGGTATGCTACTAAGGTCCGCGCACAAGCTTTTCAGTGCGGAACGCCATTCGAAGCGGAATTTAGGGAACAGATATATAGTTGAGTTACTACTTGCAACCTCCATAGAGACGTCGGTTCACTTTGAGGCAAGCGTCCGTCATACAGATCTCGAGCACCGTGTCTCAAATGCAATAGATTTAATTTGCTGTTTCCAACACTGGCACACCAAAACCGCGGTTTCTTCCTCGTTTGGACTCATATTGCGGAGACATCCTTAGCCTTGTTTGACTTCATGGCCTAGAAGTAGACGACTGACGCGCTGAGCACTTAGATTTTTTGATCTGCTAGCAACTCTTGGAATAGCGGAGAGCAATTTAAAGAGGAATTTAGGGAACACGCTCTGTGGTTGTGTTTCGACTCGCAACCTCTTTAGTGACGTCGGTTTATTTTGATATGAACCTCGATCATTCCGACCTGGCGGACCGTATCTGGAATGAAATAGATGTGCGTTAATCTTTGGAAATGTGGCACACCACAACGACGGTTTTGTCCTCGTTTGTACTTGTAAGTTTGACTCCGCCTAATCTTGCTTGGAACTGAAAGCCTAGTAGTTCACGACGGACGCCCTAAAATTTCGCTACTGAGATCCGCGATCAACGTTTGGCACTTCGGAACCCAATCCATAGCGGTATTTAGGGAACCCGCTGAGTTTGCTGTTGCGACCCGCAGCATTTATGTTGTCCTCGATTCATTTTGAAGTAAATGCCGATCATTCGGATCATCCGCACCTTATCTGGAATGGAAATGAATGGGTGATGTTCTTCCCAACACTGGCACATTACAACCGTCGTTTCATCCTCGTTTTGACTAGGAAGTTTGAGATAGCCTGAGCTTGGTTAGACCACATTTCCTAGCAATTCACGACTGACGACCTGAACATTAAAATATATAAATCCGACAGCAGCGCTTAGCACGGCGGAGCGCAATTCAAAGCACAATTTAAGGAAAAAGCTGTGTGGTTTTTTTTCCGGCTCGCAACATCTATGGCGACCTCGGATTAATTTGTGGTACACCTTGGTCATTCAGATTTAGAGGACCGCAGCTGGAAATGAAATAGTTTGGTGCTGCTGTTCCAAATACTAACACAAAACAACCGCGGTTTCTTCTTTTTTGGACTTGTTTAATTAAAATAGACTGAGCTGGGTTGGAACTTAGGTTCTACGGCTGACGCCCTGAACACTATGCTACTGAGATCCGCCAGCAAAGCATTGCCCAGCGGAACGCAATTCAATTTAGAAATTATGGAACACGCTGTGTGGGTTGTTGCGACTCGAAACCTTAATTTTGACCTTAACTCATTTTGAGATAAACCTCCGTCATTCCGATTTCGACGACAGTATCCGGAATGCAAATAAGTGGGGCTGCACTTCCCAACGCTGGCGCACCAGAACCTCCGTTTTTCCTCGCTTAGAGTCGAAAGTTGGAGATATCCTTACAGGGGTTGAACTCAGATCCTAGTTGCTCACGGCTCACACCATGTGCAATAGGCTACTGAGATCTCTGGGCAAAATTTGACATAACGGAACGCAACCTATAGCATAATTTAGGGAACACGCGGTGTGGTTCGTTTGCGAATGGGCAATCTCTAGCGGGACCTCCGTTTAGTTTGAGGTGAAGCTCGGTCATTCCGATCTCAAGGACGGTATCTGGAAAGGAAATTGATGGGTGTTGCTCTTCCCGACCCTGGCATACCACAACCGCGGTTTCGTCTTCTGTTAGACTCGTCATGTGAAGATGGCCTGCGCCAGGTTGGACCTCAGAACGTAGTAGTTCACGGCTCACACACTGAACACTATGCTACCGAGATCAGCAAGGCACGCTTGGCAAAGCGGAAACCTATTTAAAGCGGAAAACAGGGAACACGCAATGTGGTTTGTTGCGACTGGCAACATAAATTTTGACATTGGTTCACTTTAGGGTAATTTAGGGAACACGCTCTGTGGTTTTGTTGCTATCCGCAACCTATCTAGAGACATTGGTTCACTTTGAGGTAAACCTGGGTCATTCCGTTCTCGAGGACCGTAGCTGAAAGTGAAAGGGACGGGCGTTTATCTTTCCAACACTGGCACACAACAACCGCGGTTTCTTCAAAGTTCGGACCCGTCAGATTGAGATAGAATGAGCTGGTGTGTACCTCAGGACCTGGTGCTTAAAGTCTGATGCCTTAAAAAGGATGTTATTTATATCTGCGAGCAGCGGTTGACAACTCGGAACGCAACAGGAAGCTGAAATTAGGGCACACGCGTTGTGGTTGCGTTGTGACTGGCAAACTCCATTGACACTTCGGTACACTTTGAGGTAAACCTCGGTCATTCCGATATATAAGACTCTAACTGGAATGGAAATGAATGGATGTTGCTCTTCAGGTTACAGGTACACCACAACCGCGGTGTCGTCCTTCTTTTGACTAGCCAGGTGGACATGGCCCGATCTGGGTTGGAACTCAAAGCCTAGCAGTGCCCTTGTGACGCCCTGAAAAGGCTGCTTCTGAGATCCGCGAACAAGGTTTGGCAGAGCGGAACGCACTTAAAAGCAGAATTTAAGGAAAACGCCGTGTGGTTTGGTTGCAACTCGCAACATTTATAGTGCATTCAGTTCAAATAGAGAAAAACTTTGGTCATTCCGTTCTCAAGTAAGGTATCTGGAATGAAGATAGATGAGAGTTGCTCTTCACAACGCTGACATGCTACAACCGCGGTTTCGTCCGCGTATGGACTCGGAATTTAGAGATACCCTGCGCTGGGTTGGACCTCGGTGCTTAGTAGTTCATGGCTCACGCAGTAAAACTATGCTACCGAGATCCGCATGAATTGCTTGGCATTGTGGAACGCAATTCCAAGTAGAATGTAGGGAACACGCCGGGTAGTTGTGTGGGGACAAGCAACAACTAAAGAGACCTCGGTTCACTTTGAGGTAATCCTCGGTCATTCAGATCTCTAGTACCGTATCTTTAACGACTCTGGATGGGTGTTGCTATCCCTAACCTTGGCACACCACGACCGCGTTTGCGTCCTCGTTAAAACCCGTCAGATGGAGATAGCATGAGCTGGGTTACAACTCAAGACCTAGTAGTTAAAAGCTCATGTACTAAACAGCATCATGCTTAGATGTGCGAGCAAACATTGTCACAGCGGAACGCAATACAAAGCAGAAATTAGGGCACAGACATTGTCGTTGGGTGCGCGATTCGTAAGCTCCACCGACACCTCATTCACTTTATGGTAAACTTCGGTCGTTTCCATCTCGGAGACGGTATCTAGAATGGAAATAAATGGGTGTTGATCTTCCCAACTCTGATACACCACAGCCGCGGGTTCCTGCACGTTTGTACTCTTCATGTCGAGATAACCTGAGTTGTGTTGGACCTCAGAACTTAGTAGTTCACGGCTGACACCCTGAACACTATGCTACTATGCTCGGGGTTCAAAGCTTTGCAATGTGGAAGGCAAAACATATCAAAATTTAGAGAACACGCCGTGTGGTTGTGTTACGACTAGCAACCTCTATAGTGATCTCGGTTCTAGTTGTGGTAACCCGCGAGCAACGCATAGCAAAGTTGAACGTAATTCAAAGAAGAATTTATGGAAGACGCTGCGTGGTTTGGTTGCGACTAACAAAGTCTATGGGAATTTTGGTTTATTTTGAGTTAAACCTAGGTAATTCCGATCGCGAGGACGGCATCTGGAATGGAAATAGATGGGTGTTGTTTTTTCCAAAACTGACACATCACAATGGCTGTTTCATCCCTCTTTGTACTCCTCAGTTGAAGATAACCTGATATGGGTTGGACCTCAGCGCTTTATAGTACACGGATGACGTCCTTAGCATTATGCCACTGAGATTCACATTAAAAGCTTGGCTCAGAGGAACGCATTTTCGAGCAGAATTTAGAGAAAACACTGGGGGGATATTTTGCGACCAGCAATCTCTATAGAAACCTCGGTTCACTTTAAGGCAAACCTCAGTAGTTCCGACCTCGAGGGCCATGCACTTCAAAATATACCCTTAAGATCGTTCATTATACCGTCTTACCAAGCATTGCCAGTGACTAGGTGGCTAAATTGTAGCTATCACAAATAACATCCCGATGGTTTTGGGTTCGATGCCGACTAAATCTATCTGATGAGTTGTAATAACCTGGCTCCGCATCAAAGTATCGCAATGTTTACCAGCGAGCCACACTCAGTGTCTGTTTGCATGATTTGCGGTCCTCGTGGTCGAAATACGAACCTTTAATAAAATGGAAATTGTAGTCAACTCTGAGATTGCGCGTCGCAATCATCCACACAATGTCTATTTCATAAATATCCCCCAATATCTTTCAATATACCGCTGTGCTAACCGTTTCCGATGACCGGTTGGCTTTGGAGTAGCGGTCACAACTAACAAATTAATGATCAACCTCGTTCTATATCTATATATATATATGTGTTAAACGTTGCCCACGACCTGGTAGCTTACGGGTAGCGGTCATAGCTTACATCAAGATGGTCCCGAGTTGATGACTTCTACCGAAAGTTGCAAAAATGTAATAATTTCTAAACACGTCATATTAGTGCTGGATATGCGCGAGGTCAAATCCATATTTCTATATGCATCATCTACGCGCACTGTGATCAAAAGACCAATCGAAAGACTAAGGTTCACTTCAATGGGAATCACAGGCAACATTGCGATTGCGCCCCGCAATCCATCCATAATATTTGTATTTAAAAATGATCCACAGTGACTTAGGGGTAGCGGTCACAATGGAAACACGGATGGTCCCGAGTTCGAAGCCCACTAACTCTATCTGGTGAGATGTAATGACATCGAAGGGCGTCATTGTAGTGTAATGTTTTCGGGAGGGCAACACCCATTTTCTCTTTCCAACAGCTACGGTACTCGTCATTTAAAACCAACGTTCACAACAGTGGGAATGGCGGTCAACAAGGAGATTGCGCGTCACAAGTCATTCGCACAACGCGTACTTCAAAAACGATCCTCAACATGGTTCATTATACCGTTGTACCCAGCGTCGCTCTTGTATCTGTATCTTGTGTCGGCGTAACAACTAACATTCTGATGTTCTCGGGTTCGGTGCCTGCTAACTCTATCTAATGAAATGTAATAACATCGAAACGCATCATAGTAGTGCAGATTTTAGTTGCGGGCAACACACGGTTCCTATCTGCATCAGCTGCGGTCCTCGTGATCGAAATACCAACTTCATTTCAATGGTAATCGCGGTCAGAATGGGGATTGCGCATCGCAATCAATAAACTTAACGTGTAGTTCAGAGATTGCCATCAACATCGTTCATTATAAGGTTGTGACAGGCGTTCCCCATGAATCTTGGCTTAGGCATAGCGGTAACAACTAACATTCTGATGATCTCAGTTTCGGTGCTTGCTTACTCTACAGATGAGAAGGAATAACATTAAAACCCCTCAAAATCATGCAGTTTTATCGGACGATCCTCACCCAATTTCTTTTTGCATCAGCTACGGTCTTCGCCATCGAAAAACTAAGATTCACTTCAATGAGAATCCTGGTCAAGTTTGAGATTCGAGTCGCAATCCATCCACATAACGTGTATGACAAAAATACCCCTCAACATCGTCAGTTATACGGTTGTGCCAAACGTTGCCCATGAACGGGTGGCTCAACGGCATCGGTCAAAATTAACATCCTGATGGTCCAGGATTCCACGCTTGTTAACTCTATCTGATGAGTTGTAATAACATCGAAACGCGCATAGTATTGTAGTATATTAGGGCGGGCAACCATTAATTTCTATTTGCGAGAGCTGTGGTCATCGTGATCAAAAACCAAGGTTCAATTCAATGGGAAACGTGGTCAACATTGAGATTGCGCGTTGAAATCAATCCACACAACGTGTACTTCAAAAGTTTAATTCAACATCGTTCAGTATACCGTCGTGCCAAGCGTTGCCCTTTATCTTGTGGCTTTAGGGTACCGGTCACAACTAACGTCCTAACGATCCCGGGTTAGATGTATGCTAATTCTATCTGATTTGATGTAATAACATCGAAACGCGTCATAGTAGTGCAGTGTTTTCAGGCGGGCGGCATCCGGTTTTTCTTTGCATAAGCTACGTTCCAAATAATCAAAAGACCAATGTTCATTTCAACGGGAATCGCGGTCGACATTGAGATTGGGCGTCGCAATCCATCCACACAACGCGTTCCTCTAATATTACCATCCACATCTTTCATTATACCGTTGTGAAAAACATTGCCCGTGAGCCGGTGGCATAGAAGTAGCGGTCACAGCAACATCCGGATGATCCAGAGTTTGATGCCTGCTGATTCTATCTCATGAAATGTATTAACATTTAAACGCCTCATAGTAGTGCAGAGATTTCGGGCCGGAAAACGCCCAGTTTCTATTTGCATCAGGTACCGTCCTCGTGATCGAATACCAAGGTTCATTTCAATTTGCGTCGCAATTCATCCACAAAAGTGTTATTCAAAAATGACACCTATCCTCGTTCTTTTTGCTCTATTGTCTACCTTTACAGTTTACAAAATGTTCTGCAAGAACGGCGACAAGTACGACGTAGGTCAGACTGGTAGAATAGTTGGCACCAAACTTCACAAACATTGTCTGACCATTCGCGCCACAATACGAAATTCTTGATATCAGTAAACATGGATGCCGAGGACCATAATTTCGATCTGGAGAAATACTTGGAAAGGCACGAAACCGCAGAGTGCGTTAGTTCCCGGAGGCCTGTTATTCTGGCCGGAAATCAAGCACCCAACACTTTGGGCTAAAAGGTGTCTACGAAGCTTTGCAAGTAAAGCCAGCAATAGGCATCAGATCGATAAGTAGAAGACGTGCTCGCTCGACCGACTCACGTAAATCATTCTAAGGCTGACATTCAAAGCAGGTAACAATGAATATTTATTTCCATCTGGCAGTGCTTTGCGAGAATCCGCGAATCGGGACGTAACAGTCGCACTGAGTATGTTGCCTATTTTGATAACGAAACGTCTGCAACAGAAATGCCCGGTTTAGAGATCAGGACAATCCTCTCATCCACACTAATATCTACAGGTATTTTCAATAGAGCAATACATTATAATCCAAGTGGTTGTTGACCGAAGTTAATGCCAGAAGTTTATATGTCAATTTTCTAAGTGAAATACGCCGAGCATGAATATACTTCGGCCATCTGCAGCGGCTATGCACTTGTATCAAGCCGTCTTCACACCCACAATGTTATCATTCCTCACTCTAGCCGTGCAACTGGCTAACGCGATCGTACATCATCTTTCTGAGAAAGTACATTAGGCAGCTGCACGTGCAACTTATCTGCCGCACAGTCATAATGCGTTTCAGCAGCCTCCTACTTCATGCTTTTGTCATGCAACCCCTCCCTCTAAACTTGCCATGCTACTTAACGAACTGAGGACATCACGTAGCGCTCTCGATTCCCCTTCAGCACTCGATAACTCATTAGTACCAAATTGCAAGTCGGCCAGGCCCAACAATGTATCACGTAACAAACTATTTTGATATCAATGCTCTTTTGGCCCTAAGGTGAAGAGATGTAGTACCGCTTGCAACTTCCCGTAGACACAATCGAGGAAAATTCCAAGCTCCAAATCAGGTACCAGTGACGTAACTGGCATTAGTCTGCTATCCGTTTAAGATGCAAATCTGAAATTCGGGTTTCTGTTTGCTACCGGAGCTGAAGTTAGCCTGGTTTCTCCAGCATCTGGGGAGGGGACTCGGTCCTCTAATAGCAGTCCTTGCGTTACCGACGGCACACTCATCCCTACTATGGTCAAAGCTTTTAACCAATAACTTGGGTCCTCGTAGAACATTTTGCTGGGTCTTCATTAATGCCACGTTCCTTTTGTCAACATCAACACAGACTTCTTTAGACCTTTCCATCACTTTTGGTCGATACGATACAAATGAGGATGTTCAACCTCGCAAGGAAGCTCTGCATCAATGGAACAAACGCCGGCGTCTCAGCCAATAGCCCAAAGTAAGTTCTCGCACAAACCTCTTCTGACTACGCCAAGCTTTTTACTCACTACCCCAAGCTCGTTCAGCCAATGAATGCAGTTCTGCACGTGACAGATGAATGCACACACTATATCGGAAGCGACGACCTGCCAGTTTCATCACATCCGCGCTGTCTCTCACCGGAGAAGCTCAAGCTAGCTAAGAAAGAGTTTGCGCATATATTTTAACTTGTAATAATCCTTCCTGTATAAGTTTCCTAAATGTCCTCTCCTCTGCTGTATCCCTACCGCTCTCTACCTCATGGTTGTGAGGCTGTTTACCATTTAGCGAACTCATTTCCCTGTCCTAACCGATCTTTATTATCTGGCTGTCAACGGAGATTGTGTTCCGTTATAAGTCAATTAACTTTCTTTGCCCTTTAACTAAGTACATGACCTGCATTCAACCGTGCATGCATTGACCTATATTTCCAAATTCTGAACCGACCTAATTACCCTTCATGTGGCTTCGCCTTCTGTTATCGGCGTGGGGTCTTCTGTTAAAAACCCATCGCTGTGGCATTCGGATCCTGACGAGCAAGGCATTTCTCACGTCTCATGGGACCTGACGACGTTGCGGAAACATGTGAGTATAGTTCACCTACACGAAACCACCTGGTCCCTGAACACCAGTGTAAATGTTATGTCATGTGCCTTTGAAACACCTGCAATACCACAACGGTGTGTTTGTAAGGCACTAGCCGAGAGCCTACGTTTCACGGCAACATGTGTCCGATGAGTCATGTGTAACCCTGTTAAAGCCATGGTACATTTATATGAGCTTATTCTATGTGAAATTGTAGCTCAGATTGCTGGCCACCTCGGATTGTTCTGGTTGTTTGATACGCCTACGTCAGAAGCAAAGGTTGTTGAAGTAGTGTACATTGTGGTTTTCTGAATATATATAATAGTACCGTATTCCATTTCTGGTTCTATTTTGTTGAAACCAGTAGACACGCGTGTACACAACTCCTCCAAACGGATCATCGCTTACATGTAATTTAGGTGCTCCCCGGTGCTTTCCACTCTAGGTGGTACCTAGGAATCCTAGGGGACGATCAGCTTGCGGTGACTGTTGGGTGGTGTATAAAATTACGTTCAATGATAGTTACCCTATTTTACAGATACGGGACCTTACTGCATGCCTACCATGTAAAACACTCAATGGAAAGACCGAGCAATTTCGTGTCTATCACTAGATACCTGTTGAGGATGTGACAACTCTAAATTAGTCGCCATTACTCTCTTTGGCTTGTTCGAAATTTTACGAATGCTATTTGGACTATGCAGTGCTGCACGGACTTTTCGATGCTTCATCCACGACGTTACACTTGGATTGGATTTTGCTTACTTATACCTCAACGACATTCTTGTATCCAGTTTAACATACCTAGCTCACCTTCACTTAATCTTCCAACAGCTGTCTTAACATGGTGTCGTCGCTAACCCAACTATGTACGAAGTTGGCAGGTCCACTGCGGAATCCCTAGGCCATCTTACCTTATCGTCTGGTATCGAGGTCCTTGTGAACATGCTCGAGGCGAATAAACATTTCTTCGCTCCGACTTCATTTAAACACCACCTTCGGTGTTGTGGCCTAGTCAGCTACTGTCGACACTTCGTGCCCCACTGCGGTCAACTTATGCAGCCTGCAAATGATCTTCTCGGAGAAAATGAGCGTGGGTTAGCTGTCTCCGATACAGCACACGCAGCTTTTATCTAGCTCAAGGTTGCTAACCCCAACAGACCTCTCCTTGCTCACTCCGAACAGTCTGCGCCCCTCTCTCTGACAACAGACGCTTCAGGCGTTGCGTTAGAAACTGCTCTCCAAAAACACCTTGGTGGGCAATGACATTCATCCGGTTTGGTTTCCAAACTATTTCAACCATCGGAATCCCGCTACAACACGTATGGCATCAAACTACTTGACATCCACTTAGCTATCCGTCACTTCCAACAAATGTTAGAAAGTCGGATTTTCAAAGTCCACACTGACTACAATTTCTCATCGTCGCCTTCAGTTCATCTTCTGACAAATATTTACAGTGGAACACTGGTGCAAAATATTTCGCTAGTACTTCTAGGTATGCGCGGCAGCATGAAATCTGACCCACAGTGTACACCATAAGAGATGGTGTACCACATACTCTTACGTTGCTATTAGCATTTGTTTCGGCCCACCGCCATCGAATATGTCACCATCAAACTTTGCAGCCCACATTCTTAACGCTTGTGCTTGCTGCCCCCAACCCTTCTCGTTTAGCTGTGCACTAATGTAGTGTGTCCTCCTCTTCAGCATCTGTGTACCGGCCACTTCGGAGTTTTCCGACAAACTCCTAAGCATTTAAAATTAGACCAGAATTGTCAATGAACAACGGTGCCATTGTTCGTCTAAATGTTGGATTATTCGTAAATCTATTCGCAAGCTTACCTGGTACAGCCGCATAGGCAGCACTCGGAGCTGCATCTAATGCATTAGTTAACCTAGACCCTCCAGCTGCCATTGAACATCTGCCAACCCAACACAACCCCAGGCAAATAACCGACGTGGTAGACAGGTCAAACTGCCAGTCAGCTTATTAAATGTTGTTAACGATTGCTATATTTCATGATATGCGTATTTTCCACCTATCATTGTAAGCGTTTGTTTTATACACAAACGTTTTGCAAAACAACCAAAAAACTAAAACTATTTTTATACCAAAGCAAACAAGTGTACAGAACTTTGCTACTTATACTTGCTTCGTTATCAGTATAGCATCACGCCGCCTATCCCAACCACGTCCAAACATCACCAAGTTTTAAATTCCAGAACTAACGTCCCATGATAAACCACGGTATCTCATGGCCCACCTACCCATACTACAAGCTCCAAGCGACCGCTGCTCCCCATTACGAGAGCGAAACGTTTTGGCCTGGCCTGCGAATTTTGATCAATGGTTTCGCAAAGACAACCTGTAGAATTCTTCGTGGGACGAGGATCGTTAAGGTCGTTGACTCCGAGTGCGGAGGGTGAGGGACACTTCCCAAACGCACCGTCGGGCCGCAGCGAAGTAAATATCCTGTCGGATATTGCGCTGTACTAGCTAGTATTTTTGCAGCCCGACAAGATAGCCCGGACGGCCCACCGATGTTGCACTTCATTTCGTACCCAATTACTAAAAATAACAAAGAATCCTAGAAGTAACAAACTCAACGCCCGCCGGCTCTGTCCGTATGTACCTACTACAGGTATTACTCTATTTTCCATCCTCACTATATCTCCTAACCTTATATTTTTTTGACGAAGACTTCCAACATTCAGCCTTCTAGGGGAGATCTCTGTAAAGAAATTGAAAACATGAACGCTTTCAATAATTTTCGACATGGAATTTTAGTTTTGTTTCTATTTTCCGCTAGTCAATTCGTTTTGCTGATGTAAGGTCAGGTTAAATTTCGAATTTTTTGGAATCCGCGCGCTTCCAGGCTCTGTGCTCTCACTAATTTGCCTTTACATCATTGCAGCTATTTACCACATATTTTGCGCACGGCTTCGTTCCCACTTCTAAATAAATGGTATTAGTTTCTTCTGATTCTCTTTGCAACCAGTACATTAGTTTGGCACCAGTTGTCTCCAGTGCTACGAGATGTTGTTTCTGACAGGGCTGCGAGATCTGGGTTGTGTATCCACGTGAAGTCGCACGTATGTATTTAGCAAATTTATAGAAAAAAGCGGATTAAAACTTTCAGTCACTCCGCCGCACGCCAAGCTGTTTTTGCCAGTCGTTGACGTTTCCGATGTAGCAGAGATCAGAATTAAGAAATACCACAATCTCGCATTCCTGAGTGCCTGGTGGTAGAACAAGTTCTACAAGCTTGTATTTGATGCTGGGATGCATAAAAAATGAGAGCCACCTTAAACGCGAAGAAGTAAACTGGAAGATATTTAAAAACGGCCGTGCCAGCAACCTGTCCGGGTCTCGTTGAAGTGCATTGGGGTCCCTTGGCCATGGATTGCTCTCCACATTCTGAAATAAGCAACGAATAAAAGAAACCCAAGGCAATCAAATGCGTAAGCCCAAGATAGCATAGAAGTAACGGACGCGACCCGAAAACTAGTCCATATGAAATGTTACCTTCTACATGATTCCGATCGAACAGAGGTCTCCGAACCCTAATCTGCCGTTTGCGATTCTGCGGAAAATACCTTGTCCACTCAAGGAGAGAATCCCCGACTCCATAGCTTCGGAGGATCTAAAGTAGAATATGGTTTATTAATAGGAGTTAGGCTTTGGAGAATACGAAGAAATAACTTCGGCACCTCTACCATTGTGGACCGCGCCTGTCCAAATACTGCGTGCAATCAGTGGGTTTGTTGTGCGTGAACGGTGTTGGCAGAAACCTTGCTGCTTAGTTGCCACGATGTTGAGGCTCCCCTCTGGGGTCTCATAGTTCGCTTTAGTTAACGTTAGCAATCTTTCAGTAAACCACTCCTAGCTTATTTTCGGATATTCTAATCGTTTTAGGCTGGCAGTTTAGTTGTGGATCTAATATCTAGCGCATAACAAACCTGCTATAGTCGCACAGCATGTCAGTAGGATCGCCTGTCACTGGCTTATCACGGCAAACACTGACGTAATCAGTATCAGCCTCATCGGAAGAGGGACCATGGAGTGCATCCGCATCGGATGATACGGTGGAAAATAGCAAAAGTTTGATCACCATTAAAGCTGTAAAACTACGACAGCAAAAGGATAAATCCAGGTGCAAACCGAGGTTATACACGGAAGAACAGAATACATTGTCAACAAGCGTCGAAGATACGGTTGATTTAATACCTCATTAATCGAAATACATATGTTAGTATCAGATGACATTAGACAATAGTCCAATTTAGTAACGTGTATATTTACCTACGGTGGAGTCTCAGCAAATAACACTACTCCCATTCCACGTTTCATAGCGATCTGCCATAGAATTTTGGCAGCCGTGAAAGTGAACTTCATCTGTGGTAGTCTCCGGAATTGGCCAGAGATCAATGAAGGTTATTAGGCCTGGAAGTAGCTTCAAGATTTGGAAGAGATCCTCATCCTTGTTGGTTCTCAGGCTGCGCACACTGACAAACCTCACTCAGCTTTTACCTACCAGCAACCATCCTGCAGTCATGCTAAGACTAACCTCGGCATCCAGCGAAATTTTGGAATTTTATGCGCAGCTCGAAAATTTGCAAAAGATCGTTGATTTCACCGTTTGATCCTCAAATTATCAACTCTTCGGTGGTCATGGTCGTTTTAAAATGGTCCACAGGACAATGAGGTCTCGCAACAAAGAACGTTCCTTTCTCAAGACTTAAGGTTCACCTTGGAGTACGATTGCATTTAGCCTCTACTTTGCAAACAATATTAAAGAGATGAGAAGTATTGAGATCCTTCTGCATTCTACCGAGACAATTGGCGGAAACAATGTGAATACAACTTTCAACTTTTTCAAACAATAGAGCGACCGTGAGTTGTAAGTATGTTTGCCCAACAAGTAGTCTCAGTGATGGCGTTCTTTATTTGAAATCATGGTATTGACAATGTTAAGAGAACGCTCTTTTGAATGGTATCTGACTTCTGCAGCATTACCTGACTATATGGGAAACAGATTTGTCTTAAGGGTATTCTCAAAATACTCCATCTTGTCTCAGGCCAACTTAAGCTTTGAACGTGAAGAGCCTTCCCTTGTCCCAGTTTACCGCATTTCTTTAATTTTTGTTTTTAAACGACTGTGGTTTTATTCGTTCCCCAGCATACTACAGGAGCATCGATTTTCTCTGGGTACTGATTGTTCCAGACTGCTGAAGCCCTGGCGAAGTTGTGGAATGTCATCGCCTACGATTTACATTTGGCGTCATTCAGCTAAACGCTTTAGTGATGTATGAAAAGCGGATAATTTTCCATCCGCTGGGATTTTCAGAATGGGAATTAATGTTTTCACCTCTTGGCACTGTTTCCTGCTAGCGGTATTCCAGATACCGTTGAAGTGCAGGCACTTGCTACTGTGACATACATACTGAGCTTATCTTTTAGCCAAGTACTGTTCTCAATGGGCAACCGTAATTCTTACAACGTAGTGGAGGAAGCACGGCTTCTCTTTCCTTGGGGTGTAGAATAACCAAACCCTGGCCGGTACAAAGATGAAACTGGGGTTTTGCCTTCAGATATGTGCAAGAGCTAAGCGGAAACGGTATATATGCTGAAAGAGTGTAGGTTCATCTGAATTTGTTGGTTGAGAACCACCACTAGACACGAATGGAAGAAAACACTGACGCTTTTGGAGACAGTGTGCTAAAGACACTGTTGATAATCATGACCGACGTCATATCACTATGTGCGTTCATCTGTCACAGACTGGAAACTGGACGGGAATTTTAGCTAGGGGTGGCATTTTTAACACTGTTCACCCAGTTGCATGTAACATTTTCTAAGATAATGTAGAAAAAGTCAAATTGTGTTGCAAATTCTCTTTAAAACATTACACGATATATTCACCAGGAAGTCAAGGAACTCGTCATGCTCAACAAGCGAACCTGGCTGCAATCGCCATCTTTGATACGGAGGCATTTTCCTGTCGTATAGTAGATCCTTTCTATCGTTACAGCACAGCTATGGAGAAAAACACGCATAAGTTTTAACCTGACACCATGTACCTATCTTAAAACAAATGTGATGACACCGATGCACCACAAAACAAAGGGATTGCCCATTGGTCGTAAGTAGAGGTATGGCCAATTTGGCTGCGCTCAAGGTAAACGCTAAGCGATATGTTAAGCAGAGGCGATGATTTGTAAGTGGTTTTTACAATTCATTTGCAAGCGAGATTCTGTTTGTCGCCGCCCATACTTCTCAACATTTTATGTCAATAAATATACGGTACGGGCGGTCTAGAATACATATAAGTTTCAACCTACAAAGTCCAGTGTTCTATTTATTCCGGTGAAGAAGAAAATGGAAGCCCGAGCAAGGAAACCTGGATGAATTGCAATTGTAGGCACCTGCTCCACAAAATATCTAAAGGCTGGCGGACGCACTGAGCTGCTCAATCCAACAATAATTATGACAGGTACGTGTTATAAAGCTGCGTCTGCAATCGCAAGGTTGATTCACACCTGCTGCTAAATCTGCGCCCTTACGCGTGCTTAGTTTGAGGCCTTGACAAACCCGACCGGAAGAATGGCAGAAAAAGACTCAACAGACCAGAGTTGTATTAGGGTAGAGAACGCGCATATTTATATGTCGGTATCACCCTATGTTGAGGCTAATGTTGCATTCATGCTGCTTCTTCACCGCAGTTGGGCTAAACCAACTTACAATTAAACTAGGTATTTTTAAGCTGGGTACATTTCATTCCACTTTATTTGATTTCTTCTGCCTACATGACTAATCTTCTATTACCTGTCCACGTCGCTTACGCTGATTGTGGTTATCTTGGTTAACTTTATTGCGTTTGTAGCATTTTTGAATAACTTCTGGACGTTTTGTACTTGTCGTGGATCCATTGCCATGCAACGTACTTCATATGCTATTTTAGGGTAGAGTTATTTCTTTATAGCCGTATTCTCTACCAGATATATTTTATTTGATAATGTCCTTTCAAGTGATTGGCTGTTGTTTGACATCCCCGGTATGGCTGCTCTTGATGTGCATGTTGACAAGGTGCCTACCTGTCTATTACCCACTACCTCATCCATACTGGCTCTAGGAGACAGTTGGTCGTTGCTGGAGGGGACGGTATGCACGGTCCTAGGCTCGAAGAGTGGTTCCATGCAGTCAGTGTGGAGCGGAGTACAGTCCAGCCAGCGCCTTGTGTGCGCTTGTTTCCCCAAATACAGCGTGTTTGTGTTTGCCTGTGAAGGAGTGTGGGCCGGCTCCGTTGATGGAACGTGGCTCCCATCCACATGCCTCCCGGTCTTATTCCTTCGGGTTTACACTGGATATGAGGTGTGTGGTTAGAGCTGTGGGTGTTGCAGCGCAAGCCACCCATGGTCTCTCCGTATGCGCATGCGTCCTGTGAATGATCACAGTGACAGGCAAATCCGAATCCGGGTGCCGCCAACCTCCACCAGGTGGATTTGGCTGTAAGCCCACGCTCCACACATGCTTGTCCATTCCATCTGTCCAGTTCACCGTCTTACTCTGGCACTCCAGCCTTCGTCTGGCTACCCGGGGCACGGCAACGCACGTGATGTCTGACGTGCGATTTCATCAGCTTCCTGTCAGGCCTTGTCAGCACGCCTGCTGTCGGTTGCGCGATGTCATCAGCTTTCGGCTCGACCCTGGTAACACGCTCGCAAGGTCTTTCCCAAGCACGATTGTTGGCAAACGCGCGAGCGTTGGCAATTATCTTTCTCGCCCAGCTGTCACCTCCCTTTCCGAATTAAGTCAGCTTGCGCACCCTTTTAACCTGATTGTATTCGTAGCTTTTCGTCCGGGGATCGATTTGCAGCCGTTGTGGTCTTCTCCGCTTCCGAGCCGGGCTGCATTGTGCATCTGATTGCTGCGGCATATGTTTCGTCTCACCTGTCTGCTGACCCTCAGCTTCCAGCCCGAATTCGTTTAGTGTGATGTCCTAAAGCAATCTGGGGGTTCTTGGGGTCCTTGGGCTGACAAACTGACATGGTTTACGCCCGGGATTTTCGAAGGCCGACAAGGTGGTTGAACGGAACTGTTATCGGTAATTAAGGCAGAATATCTACGAGGTGATAATTGGACGTGAGAAGTGGATTTGGCACATCAATCAGTTTGACCGAATCATGGCAATACCCGGTATTTCCCCTCTCACACCTCATTTTTGACTGCATTTTTGAAATATTGTTAAAGGAATGTAGGCTGAAGGCACACACTGTCACTATTTCAGCCTATCCTTGGTGGCGTACAGCGTGGCTCAGTAATTGGACCGTTTCTGTTTTCAAGTTATATTGATCGCCTACCTTAGGTGTTTAAGGTGTCATCGCTCTAGTTCCTGCTAAAATGAAGCTGTGAAATGTTGTTGAAATTCCGGTAGCTCTGAAGCTATTCATCGTGCCTTAGATAGGCTTCGGAACGGGTTCATCACACGGCTATGTTTGATAAAGTAGGTAAAGTGCAGCGTTCATTGTACTGGAGACAGTTGTGCTCCCTCCAGGTACTCAGTCCGTGGGCTCAAATTACTCTGTGTAACCAACTGGGTTGAGCTAAGTTTCTTACGACCTTCGACGTCATACGCGAGCGAAACCGGAATAAGGCCGCAAGCTAAATATGAGGCACAGAAGGGAGCCAGGTAGCGAATATGTAAGCGGTATTTGAGTGCAAAGATGACCAGTCAAGTCTGGGTGAGAGCAATTGATGCGAGTTTCCTGCGCGTAACATAGACAAAGGAGCGCAACATTAAGAGCGATAAACGGATTTAATCCATTATACATAAGAAAAATATATATTTATTATATATTTTGGAATAATTTACGCAGTCAAACAAAAGATGGTAAAATTCACTGCACTGCCTCTCTCCTAAAAGCAAAACCGTAGGTAATACTTAAATCTACTTAAAGGCTGTAAGTCGCTAGCCGACATCCTGCGGACCAGATGCTGAAACCTAATGCAAAGGTCGGAGGAAGGTTTACGCGATTCTATCCTAGCGGGACCCACCGGTTTCCTCAAAAAGGGTGCCCAAAACACAAACTTTGCAAAGATAGAAATTTTTAAAAATGTTCCTCCTATTCATTATACTTATCGTTCATTTATTACCGTAAACGTATGTCATGTGTGTGGCGTTACAGACAACGGTAACGGCTTGAGCCGAATACGCTAGGGCACAAACCAAAAGGAAATCTATATGTTTTCAAAACAATTTCTTCATTTTTTTGCTTTCCAGACGTTACGTATTTTTGTTTTCTAATAAAGTTGCCGGCCTCATGGCGTTTTAATAGTGCTTTTACTTTCGTGTGATTTGGCAAGCATTGAAAAGGAATATAAAAATTAAGTGAAATAAATCGCTGTCTAGCACTTCGCGAGAAAGGCTGTATTCAGGTTATTTTGTGAATTCTAAATCAATTGCCTAAAAACCTACAGTGGAATGATTTAGTGAGCGCATGTGATATGGAATCAATAAGGCAACTATTTTGAACCTGGTGCGATCTGGATCATCGCTTCTAGTAGCTCATCAGATGTCTTACCATGACAAGGCTACACTGGACGCTAAGTCAAATTGCTTGCGAACGTAGGTTATCAGCAGCCGGATTGCGGCGTTGGTAAGCGATTGGTTGCGAATGCACGAACTGAACTGAATTCAATCTATCTCGCGAAATGCTGACTGTTCTTGCTATGTTGAAATATCTTAAGGGAACTAGTTATGATAAGAAACCTATCTCATCAACATTATCATAAATACACGCTAGTTGAGGATGGGAAACGCACTGCAGCTAGTACACTGCAATGCAAAATGTAAGATACAAAATGGTTACACTGCGAAAATTGCAAACGCAGTTAAACTATTCTTACATATTGACTTCTGCATTCAGACGAACTCGGAGTTGGGGGTAGATATAAGGAACGGTGTCGGAAAAAGAAACTCAAAACCCAAACTCCATTGCGGCCTGCTCTTTGCCATATCAGCAAGTGTATCCCAACTATCGTGTTCGTCGCCCACAGGACGCCAGCAATGCAGTCTGGATGAAAATATGAAGTGACGGTAATCATTTCTCTTAATCAAATCATCGCATGTCCTTCCCTTCTCCTCTTCCAACTGCACTCCAGACGCGCAAACAATGCATCCTGAGGAAGGAAGTGTGCTGCAATGCGCAAACTGTGGCCATGCCATCTGTGCCTGGTGCGTGTTATAATGGCGCTGAGCGGTTAACTCGTTCTTCGCGCATGAAATACGCGACGCCGAACACGCTGTTAATCGCGCTGGCCAATAATATGCAAACCAGCTCGAGTGAATTTTGCAGTTGGGATGAAGGCGTCGTCTTAATCGTTCCATCGGATTTCAAAGTTGGAGGAATAACTCATTATGAGCATTTTGGTCTAGAAGCAGGCGGTGAAATTGTAATGAGGTTCAGGCGGTGAGTGCACTTCGATACAATGGTGTGTAAAGTAAATGAGTGCTTTCTCTGGCTAAGTTGATCACAAAACGAATGGAGTCTTCTTTGGACAATCTTGACAGCTTCCCGTTTGCCTTGACAGTTGAATATAAAGAACTAGCTTTTACGCTGTGAAACCTTGAATGTACCTTCCTGAGGTCGCCCAAGTGGTCTGCGGGAGAAATAGACACGGAACATAACGAGCGGATAGTGCTTAGGCCTTGTGAAGCAATGTGATAATGTTGTAGTTCTCCGATATCAAATGCATGTATTGACACACGCTTACGTTTAACCTAGGAGCAAAATTTGTGTGGTAACGGAAAACATGGATAGCATAATGTCTGACACAGGCCAATTTACAGAACACCACTACAACGGAGTTTTACAACGCCAGATGTTACGCCAGTAAAATGACTCATGTAAACACCGCCAAATTGATAGGGTGCTCCCGAACACATCTCTATTCTAAACGCAACAAATTTCCACGAACCCGTCTCCTTCCACTAGGTCTCGTTGAATCTCACGAAGGAGCCAATGTCAGTGACAACTTGATCTTAGTTGCCTCTACGAGCACTACGAAGGCTGCAGCTACAGATTCTATTAAAAAGTAAGATTGCTGTGAAGGCAACGCTGTACTGGTGCGCAACAAATCTTCGGACCTCCGAACCACGGCATACACTCTTCTGAATGAAATCGGTACTAATGAGCTGAAGTCTCAAATGTAAGTACCAAAGTTCCGAGGAATTGGTAGAAGACCTGAGTCAATGAAACACCAAAAGGAACCTGCTCAATAATCGGGAAATTCATAAAAATTGCAACAATCAAATTGGACAGAAAATTCTAAGTAATATGGTAAATCCCAGCTACTTCAGGTTGTGCCTAACTCCGTCCATGAAATGAATGCAATCTTGCTTTCGACAGCTCATCTCCAGTGTTGAATTTTCTTAGTCTGTATTGTTCTAATGGTGTTTTGGAGGGAGCGCAATCGAGCGAATAAGGGCTTAAAATAGTTCCGCATAATTAAAAATCCAGCAGAATTTTTACCTGAAATCCATCAGTGTGAAGAGCACTACGAATCTGAAGAAGCGATTGAAGACCAGTCTAAATGTATACAAGTATTTCAAGTTGCTCTGATGACTATCCTTTCACATGGACTCATATTTAATTCACCGCCGCCTTGTTGGAATCGCAAACACAATGCACGGAAATTGGCAATCGATTTAAGAGCAGATGTAGTGCGTTCAGTTTTTAAATCGTTTGTGTTATGTTAATCCGATGTCCTACATGCAGAAAAGAATACTTGAAAGAAATGCAGCTGCCAACTGCTGCAAATGAAGCTAATGATAACTTGGAGCACTTTAAATGTATCACTTCTTTGTGATGTTTTCTGTCAATGTTCTGCTTTGTAGCACGTCGACGGAGAAAAAAAGCTCCCAGTTGGTAGCAAATTTGGAACAACTCCATAATCCGGCATAAGTCTACTCACACTATTTCATAAAAATGCAAGTGGCCGCTCCTCAAATGGGAATATATTATTAGTGCAGTTGTGTTGATGAGTATACATTATTACTGTGTGTGTCCGTTATACTAAGGCATTCGAAAATATATGACATTTCTGGCACTGACTTTCTCGCAACAACATTTTGTCCAGGCTTACAAAGGAATGACTATTCTCGACTGTGCCAGTTCCACCTCTACAACAGACTGATCAAATGGTAAAATATGACGTCAAAGTGCTGATTGGATTTCAATATTTTTGGAAGAGTTAATAGCAGGCTTTTCGGTAGTTCAATTTATGAAAAAGTAAAAAAATGGTGTCTGAAATTAGTAAGAATGTGCTTAACGAGATAAGCACGATACGTTTTATAGTACTATACGTAGGAGAATTGTTTCCATGCACGGCAGCATCTCGAATATTTTCATCCACGTTTTCACGTCCAATTCTGATTACTGTCAGTGAGATATAAGAGAACGTGGGCTGTCAACATACCAGTTAACTATTTCAGCCGTTATAATATATCATGTGTATTAGGCTTGCAGAGATAAATGATCTCAAATTTATCAAATTTTTTAGTCCGTTAGGCCATTCAGCTGGTCTTGGAAAAAATAATCTGCTGCATTTCCTGTGAACCTCATTGCTCTTAGAGACTCCTGGTCCACGATAATTACTGTTTTAAGTAGGAATCATATTTTTGAATCTCACTTGATATTAGTCAATATGATAATTCACTGGACAGGAAGAATAGATATTTCCGGTTTAAATTTATTCGTCGAATAATTCACATATCCACATAGTGACCTCCCCTCAGATAAGCAATATAGATGACTAGTGAAAATATTGTTTGATTTGCGCTACTTCGTGGGCCGAAAGCACGGATTATGTTAGCTAATATAAATTGGATTATTGTGGTCTAGTCGCAATTTAAATTTGATAGTATAGGGTAGGATTAAGATTGAAAAGGTATAGGGTCCATGGCTTTGCATCCCCAAAGGAATTGAACATTTTGATGGCATTCAAGTCGACGCTAATTTGGTCAGGTAAGGTTGTGGTGGTTATTCACAACAGATCGTCACAGGCGTAATTGTGGATGGAAAGTACTTGGTACATCATAATAAGGTATACAACAGGCGATGAATTTATTCGCTGACGAAGATTAGGGCCTACCTAGTGTGACTGACGGGAGGTGAAACAACAATGTGACGATTTTCGTCGACCTACGTTGTGACATTTAAAGCGCAGGAATACCTTGCTTGTGTTAAATCGCGTACCATATGTGGGGCCTTACATACATGTTCAGCGTTGTAGTGATGATGACTGCTTTGGAAACAGTTAAATCCTCTTTTGAGAAGTCAAGAAATTGGCTGGCTCTATTTACTGTTTTTTGAGCTCGCACCTTTTAGCAGAGATGGAGTTGCACGGTTACCTTAGGTAGGTTGCAAGTTTACCACTTTGCAACTGCTGCTTTCCCGGTCGACAATACAAGTGCATAGGTTTGTAAGGATGAAACCTCACTATTCGCCATGATAAACACACAGAGCCATTGTCGAGAACTTTTACCGCTGCATGGGCATCACACCCTTGATATCGTACCAGACCTTGTCATTGTTTGCGAATAGCAGTCAATCCGACTGAAACTAACTACAAAGAGCGTTAATAAATACTAGGAAGAACCTTGTACGCAGTACCGATATTTTGGCTATATCCCACTAACCTTCAATTAGGTCGGAGATGGAGCTGCAGATTCTCACATTCAGCCGACGTTAAATGATGCATTTGATTATCAACCTAACTATTATCACTCGAATCCATAGCTCCAAATTTTGTGAAGGTGAGTGTGATGGAACAGGCGATCGAGCGCTTTAGTGAAGTCCAGGTATATGACGCCCATTTCTTGTCTAGTGGTAAATGACCTTGTCCAGTTTCCTCGGGGTAGCAGCAAATTAGTGGTGCTACACAGATTTCGACGGAATCTGTGCTGCTGTGCCCTGTGATGTGTTTACTCACAAGATATCCTATGAGCGCATATATCGTTCTGCCTAACACTAATTTTGATAACACCGGAAAAATAGTGGTTGAACGCTAGTTCGTGGTCACCACACGATTGCTTCTCATGCATGTAATGTGGATACTTTCTTTATTTTCACCATGTTAGAACCTTCAATTCCAAGGGACGTGTTCAAAAACGGGGTCAAATTTTTGGTATGTTTCATTGTGATTGTTTTTAATGCCTTCGGTCTTATGTCGTTCACTCCAAGACCGCTGTGTAAGTGCAGGGGCAATATTATTTTCATTACCTTTTCTACAGTGAAAGAGAAGAAACTAAAAACTGGAGCTGAGGAAGCCTTGGAGAAATAATGGGCTGACGACACAAATCAGTCTGCAGCATAATAATGTTCCGGGATAGATTGCGTCGCTGATCCAATAAACATCGGGTAGTGTGTCATGGTCGCGTAACGCAAGCCAGTGTACACATGCCGCTTATTTGTGTGTTGCGTACAACCGCAAGAAGACCGAGAGCTGAGATTGGCAATCCGCGCGCGACATCGAGCGCGGCATTGGGACAGTTAACTATCTAGGCAAAATGACATTTGTGCAGAAGCCATGAGTCTGTTTCGGAGTCGGACTAAACGCCAACACGTTCACGTGTACTATGGGGTGCGACTGAAGAACTCGAAGTGCCTATGAGCTGCAATGGGACGTGCAAACTTCGGTTCGTATGGTAATATGATGTTCATACTGCAACACACATTTTTATAACCAATACAAGTACAACAAGCCAAGCAAGTTTAGGCTGCTCAGCTGCAGTCCAGACAAAATTTGGCTCGGTGCAGCTTAAGTTTAATGCATGACAGACTGTCGGAATTGTTTGGTTAAATTTTGGCCAACAAAATAACTCAGTAATACAACGATAGCATAGGTGACACGAACCTCTTCATCGAAATACACCGCAAGCTACATCCACAGCGCCAGGTGGTGAAAAAACAAAGTGAATCCTACAAACACCGACACAATTTCATTTTACTCCACTTTCACTGAACATTTCAACTCCAGCCCATCTGCAACAACTTCCTCCGAACCCATTTGTTCTGACCAAACTTTGCCGAAACTCACGAAGAAAGCTTATGGATGTGACCGCTGGACGGTAGTTGAATCTGAGGGTAATTTTTGCAGACGTGGTGGCTTATCAACATATTTCAAGACAATCCATGGGTGCATCAGGGTTGAAAGCAACAGTTTCCTTGTTGCGATGGGCATGCGTGCGGTCTGCTTCGTCTCTCTGTATACAGTAGGAAAACACATTTCATTTGGAATAAGCAGTGCTGGCCCGGCTGCCCGGCGAATGTAAGATATCGTAGCACATATGACTTCACGGATCGGAGCGACGATAGAATTCGATGTGATTTTTCAATTGCTATACAAAATTCTGCTGTGGACTCTGATGTTGTACAGCGGTCAAGATCAGTGCCCAGTTAACGATCTAATATTGGATAACCAGAAGTTGAAACACCCCAACCACGACTTCCACCACCTACTGCAATTCAGTTTCGAAACGAATTAATGGGGTCACCAGCTCAATTTGGCCATAAAATACTGGCTTCCGGAATGTCAGCTAAACTCTCCGCGTGACTAGAAGATATGGAACGCCTTTATTAATAAAGTTGTTTTCGCGCGCAAATAATCTTTGAATCAAAGTGACGTAAATTTGTCGTCACCCAATTACTTTATGTGATGTATCTATTGTATATCGGCAGCTGATATAACGTCTTAGACGTCGTACAACTAGCACTGAATTATATGATCGAGGTTGGTCCGATTAAATTTCGCTATTTATGCACAAGCTGGTGTGTCCAACGAAATATTATCCCTTTAAAACTGTGCATTCTCTCACCGTTTTGTAGTTCTTATTCTGGCAATCCTGCAAGTGTAGTTCAGCGACAACATTTTTACCAGTAAAATACTAACGCTTCTTCGATCAACTTTACTTTCATTAATTATTTATGCGGCATTAGTAGTTTGGTGCGTATATACAAATTATCGTAAGTCAGTGTTGGTTGCTTTGCAATATTTGTTATTGGCCCATGAATATT
Organism: Dicrocoelium dendriticum; assembly: GCA_944474145.2. Taxonomy (NCBI): domain Eukaryota; kingdom Metazoa; phylum Platyhelminthes; class Trematoda; order Plagiorchiida; family Dicrocoeliidae; genus Dicrocoelium; species Dicrocoelium dendriticum. The sequence continues at coordinate 58,143,326 of OX104071.1, read as the reverse complement.
TATAGCAATATTGGTTTTCTGGCAGATGTGTGTTACTAATGAATCATGGCTATCCCGAACGTGAATTCAATCCATCGAGAAATTTAGTATAATTCAGTGATTGAATTAAAGTATTTTAAGCGTATTTTCATCTACGGCTTTTTACGCGATTACTTATCCAACCTATCATTTGGGTTCAGATATCATTGGGCAGTACCGCATCGTCGCCAATTCCGCTGCAGACTTGTTGCAACCACTTTTTACCTCCATTCATGAAGTAATCTAATATGTATACATGTTTTTATTATACCGCACCACAATATAATTATGTGTTCCTATCCCTGCCTTCTACACATTATACGTGTTTCTCTTCTGCACATCTAGTGAAGTTGTAATATTTAACACGTTAGCGCAAATGTCAGTTTACTGTTCCTATAAGGTGTATGCTGAGCAGCGGTTTACCATTCGGCTTCATGATAGTTGTTTGCAGTTTCGTCCAAAGTAAGGTATCCTTTTCATACATGGTACAAACCTCGTCGGCTTAAGCTTCTACATGATGAAAAAATATTCCTTTCGGACAGTTATTCTCGTTAGTTAATTTTCGTAATTCAGTGTGGCACTGACAACGTTTGCAGTTGGTTGGTTATTACTTGTTCTCAATTTCGCATATTAAACATCCGCAGCATTTTCCTAGTCGCTTTTGTGCTTTGCATTATGCAGCTATAGGTGAAATGCATGACATAATATTACGCAAGACATTCGACAGTTAAATAGTTTCGTCTGGTCAAACCATTATTCAAAGTAGAGTGCATAAATAAGCAACTTTCCAATGCAACGAAAGATAGTAGCGGCAGCATTCGATGGTAAGAATAAGCCGGCTTGAATGCAAATGCATAAGTACCTGGTTCACGTAGTAGGACATAAAAGTGGTCGACGTTAAATTTAGTTCTAGCACAGATAAAAGATTTACAGGTCGATTGGAAACATGCTGATAAATAATTGTCTTCCTTTATGCATGTCTCGAATAAAGGATTAGCGACGAACCCAAAAACATGAAACATACTTATCAGCAAACCATTCAGTGGGGTATCAGCGCGCGGTTTTACATAAGATCTGCAGCACACGTACAAAGAAAATTTTAATTGCCAATTGAAAACACGACTTTTAATTTGCTCTGATGAATATCCTTCAACAAGTCACTAAAATGTGATATAGCAGCCTAGTGTGACAAGTACACACACTCCACGGAAATTGGCAATAGAATTAAGAGCAGATGAAGCTCATTCAGTTTTTAAATCGTTAGTGTTATGTTAATCGGATGTCCGTGCTTGCAGTAAAGATTAGTTGGTACAAAAGGCGATTTTCAACTGCTTCATTGGAAGCAAACTTTTACTTGGAGGAACTAAATTGTATCAGAACCTTCTTTGTGGCTTTTCCTGTCAATGTTTTGCTCTATAATTTGCCTTGGGAGAAAAGAAGACTACAGTTGGCAGCAAAGTGGGAATAACTCCATAATCCCGCATAAGGCTACTCAATCTATTTCATTTAATTGCAGGTGCCTGCCCCTCAAGGAAGAATATATTATTTGTAAAGTGGTGCTGATGAGCATACCTGATTACTATGTGTGTCCGTTGCACTAAGGCACTCGAAAATATATGTCATCTCTGGCACTGACTTTTGCGCAATAACCTTCCGTCCAGGATTGTGAAGGAATGTCTATTCTCGACTGTGCCAGAACCAGTCCTACTACTTGGACCGACCATTTAGTACAGCGTGATCTCAAAGTGCAAATATGATTTCAATTTTTCCGTAAGATATTATAGCAGGCATTTGGGTAGTCCAATTTATGGAAATATAAAAAATGCTAGTCCGAAAGTAGGATGAATATGGTTATTGAGAAAAGCACGATAGGTTTTACAGTGCTATACGTAGAAGAATGGCTTCCATGCGCGGTAGTATCTCGAATATTTTCATCCACATTTTCACGTCCAATTCTGATTATTGTCTCTGAGGCATAACAGAACGTGGGCCGTCAACATACCAGTAAACTATTTCAGCGGTTATTGTGTATCATGCGTATTAGGCTTGCAGAGATAAATGACCTCAAATTTATCAATTTTTTTAGTCTGTTAGGCCATTTAGCTGATCTTGGAAGAAATAATCCGCTGCACTTCCTGCTGACCTCATTGCTGTTAGCGACTCCTGGCCCAAGTTAATTACACTTCTATTGAGGGACCGTCTTCTTGCACCTCACTTGATATTAGTCAGTAGGATAATTCACAGGACAGCATATCTAACATGGAACAGATTCGACGGATAGAAGTCTAGCTTCTTGGCCGGATTAGTTTACAAGTTTGAAATGGGATTCGTATTGACTTATGTAAAGTTCGATAAGTCATTTGTTATGAAATTTTGCTTTCCAAATGAAAATATATAGTTGAGAAATTAGTGTTAGTATTCATCTCAGTTTTAGGAATTGTGGTTGTATTTTGTAACGCTAAAAGCTTTACCCGTGGTCTAAATTATACACTAAACCGAAGTGTGCCAATACCTATTTCCACCATTTAAAAACTATAGCTGTGATCAGCGATTTTGAGTTCGTGAAAGGAAAACCGGAAAGAATTAACGGAATATTGACTGTAAAAATTTTTGAAAAACGTTTTCGAAATAAATTGCAATGCAATGGTAAATTATCAAGGAGACGCCAATATATCTGTAGCTAAGATAAACCCATCACAATGACGCTGGACCTTACCGTGGTGCTATGGTCTCTGTGCCTCAGTGATACTTTGAGCTATACTGGGTGACGATTTTTTGTATTTTCAGATCCACTCATACCAGATTGTTCAATGGTTCATCATCAACATCATCATTGTAAACATTAACTAGAGGTGGGGAACACCTCAGCTAATGCGCCGCAATATATAGAAAAAAAGGAGAAAAAAGAAATGCAACTGGTGCTGGCTGAGCTACCGGTAACGGATGATCATCGTTCCGGTAAGCTACCAGCCGGCTACTGTGCATCAAAATATTGCTAAGCAAAATCATATAAGGCTAACTGATGAGATCGTGGTTGGAGGGGGAGGCTAAGAGGGATGGGATGGGACAAAGAAACTCACAGCACGAACGCCACTGAGGTCGGCTCCTAGCCATATCAGCAAGTGTGTCCAACCAAACGTGTTCATCATCTTTCGGACCCCAAACAGGGAGCCGAGACGCTCCAACCGAGCCCAGCTCAGAAGTGAGGGCCTTCATTCCTCTCGACCAAGTCATCGCTTGTCCACCCCTCCTCTTCTTCCATCCACACCCCCGGCGCGCAAACAACACACGTCGCGGGAGTTGGTGGGCTGGCATGCGTAACACGTGGCTGAGCCATTGGTGCCTGGTGTATGAAATAACGGTGCTAAGCGGTTCATTTCCTTTTCCTGTGCCGTAAACAAAGCGTCGAACACGCTCGTTGCTCACGCGGAGTTCCCACCAATGGTTAGAGTCCAGACAAACGCAGCCTCCTGGCCCTCCAGGTTGGGGGTTGGAATGAGGGTTCCTCCTTATTCCTTAAAACGGAATCCTTGTAGCCCAACGCCAAACCCGCTGTCTTGCGGACAGATTTTGAACCAAAGGCTTTGGTTGAGAACCCTAATGGTTCTTCTGTCTAGGCCTGGGCAACCTGACAGTATACTGCCCAAGTAATACTATGAATCTTCCTTCGAACAAATTGCTGATGCTCTGGCCCCCGCAGAGGATAATCAACGGTGCCCTATCTGCTGCATCGAGCAGGGTGGATAGGGGTTTGGATGCTACTGCTCAAGCCCTCCCGTGTTCTTATTCTCCCTCTTGCGCTTTTTCACTCCTTCGTCTCGTTCCAGCTTCACTGTTATCCCCCCTGTTTTCAACCCTCAATTCGCGGCCCTCCTCCACCTTGCTTCAATAGTCGCTTGTCCTCAGGTTCAACTCACATGTGAACGCGGAGAGTCATTCCTGCCCTGTCCACAGGCCCATGTCTAACCAAGTGGTCCAGCTCAGTTCATCGGCTTCCATTTGGAGCCCTCGATCCTCCTTCAGATTGGCATGCCTCAATGTTCCCACATTGCTTCATATCGGTCAACAGGCAGCAATTGCCTGAACATTAGAGACCCTATCGATCGGTATCTGCTGCTTACCGAAGATCCGCCTGCAAGACTCGAGCTCTGTGCTCACTGTGCAATCCCCTTCAGGTGACACTATCAGCACTTTCTCATTGCGCCTATCCGGTGACGATGCAACTTCGAGCACCGGCCAAACTGGTGTTGGTATTGCCCTGAGTCCACCGGCTGAAACTGTTCTGATTGAATGGATTCCAATCAGTAGCCGGTTGTGTGCGGTACGATTGGCTAGCTCGTTCAAAACTTCGAAGTTGCGTGGGACTAACAGGTGTCTACTCGTTATCGCCGTCTATGCACCGACAAACTATAGCGTTTACTCGGTAAACCACGACTTCTGTCGTCAACTGAACGAGCTCATTAGCCACAGAAGAAGCTCGGACATTGTAGTGCTGGCTGGGGATCTGAACGCTCAACTTAGAAAATTATCCACTGATGAGCTGCATCTGGGCGGCCAACATGGTGTAGGCTCCCGTAATGATAACGGTGAGCGGTTACTTCATTTGTTTGAAGATGTTCGCTTACTTCTTAAGAGCACTAATTTTAGACACAGAACCCGGCGGAGGGTGACTTGGCGCTCACCAGCCTGGAACCAGCCTTGGACATAAATCAATCACAATGCAATCAGTTACCGCTGGAGAGGCTGCATCCAGAACTGTCGGTCGATTTGGAGCACAGGTGTGGACACCGACCATGCACTTGTATGTGCTGACTTGCGGACGCGCTTTGACGGACATCCAAGACGACGTTGTGAGCGTATTGACAACAGCCAACTGGCGAAGCCAGCTTTTCTGAATACCTATCAAAGTACGCTGTCATGCGAGTTGGATAAAAGCTCACTGGATGCAATTGAGGTCACTAGTCTCATATTCACCAGACCTTACTTGCAGCAGGAGAATCCACATGTGGTATGTTTACTCGCCAACATGGACATTGGGTCTCATCACAGTCTCTGGAACTTATAGATGCTCGCCGGCATATTCCGGCTGGAAGCTAACACAATGAAACGCGCAAGGAGCTCCGGGCAAGACTCCGTGCTAGCCTGAAGAGAGACAGCGAATGCTGGTGGTCTAATCGTGAAACAGAGATGGAAATGGCCGGTGCCCTTTGTAACCATCGTATGTTATTCCGTCTGAAACGGGAGTCGGGCAGCAGAAGACCCGGTGTTAGTGAAACTATACGAGACGAGAGTTGACAGCCTATACGCAACTTGTCAAAACGCTTGGGGTGTTGGGCTGAGCAATTTAAAAAGCAATTTAATCGGTCGGAATGGTTAGATTCCTCACATAACACTGATCGCCGCGCTCCGTGAGCTGTCCATTTGGATCCACCCTTCTCTCAGAAGTCAAACGTGAAATCGGACTGCTGAAGTTAAATAAAACCGCGACGCCTGATGATCTTCCTCCAGCCCACTTCAAATTCGGGGACCTGCTCATGTGGATAACTTACACGAATTGCAAGTTAAACTATAGGAGCAGGAAACTGTCCCAGCCGACTGCGGCCGCTCCGTCATAGTCCCAATTTTCAAGGGAGGCTAACGATCGGAGTGCGGCAACCATAGAGGAATCAGTCTGGTCTCCATCGCCTCTAAATTGCTTGCCTCTATCATCCATCACAGGCTGACTGGCACGCGTGCAAACCAGATCCGTGAAGAGCAAGCCGGGTTTCATCGAGGTCATGGCTGCATTGACCACATCTTCAACTTGTGTCAGTTGTTGGAGTACCGTCACATATATTGGCGGTCCACCGTTGTCGTGTTCCTTGATATCAAATGTGCATTCGATTCCGTGGATAGACTTGCACTTTGGGACTGTCTTCTCAGGAAAGGTGTGCTTGAGAAATATGTAAATATTATCCGAGCATTATATGCGCGTAGCTCGGGCAGAGTGAGGGCTTACGGCAAGTTGTCGTCGCACTTTAATATCTCTAGTGGTGTGAGACAAGGATGCCAGCTGTCACCTTTCCTCTTTAACTTTGCTGTTGACGAAGTCATGAAATTCGCATTTACAGGACACGAATTCGAATGTGTGGATCTGCTCCCATGATAACGACATTTGACTTAGATTATGCTGATGACATTGCCCTAATCTTCG